>CM064521.1:45139131-45256631 GCA_032716605.1 Paralithodes platypus
ATAATGTACAAGAATACATTTTAACCTTCAATGCAATAGTAAATGAGAGTCAAAATATCTTCCATATTCACAAGAAACTTCAATGCTCTAGATAATGATCCTAGAGTCACAATGTGGAGAGTTGAGCTTATAAAGTTATTGGCACAGGAGGCTCGGTGAGTCATGTGTAGGGCTCAGCTGACCTTTAAACCTGACCGCGTGAACTTGCCCTCAGGTCAGGTCACTGGGAAGGTCACCAGGTGAACTGAGGTAGTAATAAATACTTTTCTTAGTTAATGCAACTATGAACTTAGCTGAACTGCGATGTTAATTTACTTGACAGGACAGGGCTGAGATTATTATTTATAATCACTGAGAAGTATCAAAATCGCCCTAATTGAATGTATATCTTATCACAGGATTATATTACTTGAACATATGCTACGATAACGAACCGAACTTAGGAATTTGTGTTTCTAATATTTTCTAGGCGAAGCAAAGTAATAATGTGAATTGGATACGCAAAGCAAATAGTTTAAAAATAGTTTTACTGGAGGGTATTAATTAGGTCAAGATATAATCTTTAAATATTCGTGATAAAGACAACACACGAAGATAAACGAAATAACTAGCTGAGTTCCAATAGACTCAGATTGAAATGAACACTGAAGTTTTAATCTCAAAACGTGGAAACTGACTGATTAACAAATATCGATCGGTAGATCGGACTTAATAATTAAATTGGCGCTAATGACAAAATTTAGCTCATTGACATTTAACGCAATATCAGATTCGCTTCTGAACGAGTTAACAGGGCGAGTAAAATACAATGTACAGGCACAATTAGTACATGGACGTAGGCGACGAAGTCCTACTCATTGATACTCAAAATGAATAGTACCAGACTCGGTTCTGAACGGGTTAACAGCTGCGAGGTGAATGAAATACACAGATACAATTAGTATAAGGTGGACGAAAGTGAGACGAAACACGGAGGAAAGAATTCCTAAACACGGTATTCGAAATATCACAACATCAAGATTTACAAGAACATAAAAGCACATCTATAAGATATATTTCATATGCGATATATTAGCAAAAGAATTAAGGAATTACACTATGTACTCGTTGGAAAATTGGGCGTAGGTTCTAGGTAAAAAGTGATTATATAAAGGGAGTGATCATGGAATATACCAAGACTTCAACTCACAAAGAATAAATCAACATACACGTAGTCAGTAAATCTGTGAGCGTGGGGGCCTGAATATATATATTAATACACGGATATGTAACGTATGCGTAAGTTATGAATTAAATAAAGTCTTGAACAAGGGTCAAGGAATTAAGGTAAGTTTAACACAGAATAACACAAATTCAGAAGGATGACACTTATTACGCAAGTACGTGGTCTTAGGCACAGATCACAATTAATTTAGGACACACACGGTTCATATATTTACCTAAACAATACCTCACAACAATAATCAACAGAGAAAGACACAGAAACGCTTAGGTATTTGGAAGGGCAGGGGGGGGGGCGAGAGTGCTGGTCTGGCCAGCGTAGAGGATAGTAGCCAATTCTTGCACAGCTGGTTACCTCCTCGAGCAGGGGTTCTTGGTTTAGGCCTGATTACGTAATTAGAACAGGGGTCCTATGTCCAGGCCTGTTTACGTAATGGAGCAGGGGTCCTAGGTCCAGGCCTACGTCCGTAGCTCGAGCAGGGGTCCTCAGTTCAGGGCGCCAGGCAACAGACAGGTGGTCCTCCAGTAATCCTGAAGGAGGGGGAGGTGTCGTCCGTGGGCACTCTCGAGGGCAAGGGGGGAGGGGGGGGGGGGCGAACCGTAGCAACACTGTCCCAACTAGGCCGTTCCTGGTGGTCAAGCTTAGTCAGTAGGTGAGGTGGTGCTTGCTTTCCTCAGGTTTTTCTGAGGTCCTATGCAAATATTTTCTTGCTTCAGGTGTCAATGAACTCGGGGGAAAAGGGGTGTTGAGGAAAGAGGAAAAATGGTTGTTGTGAGGTACATATACATTCTAGCTTGGGAACCAGGTATTATCATGTGGGCCTGGTTCCAAGGTAATATTACAATACTTAAGGGGGCAGCTGGAAGGTCCAGGGCTGCTACGAAAAATAGAAAACACTTAGAGCTTAAAATGGAGCAACTGTCTTGTAGGTCTTCTAGTTTTTTATTTTATTTTTTTCTATGTGATTGAGGGAGGCAAAAGGCATAACTGCCTATAGCGAGTGCCTCCCCCATAGTTGAAAGAGTGACAGGGCCAAAATCAAGGGACGTTCGAGCCAAAATGCCTGGACACACGGAGTTTGAAGCAATTTAAGTCATAGGAAGAGGGAAAGACTGATTCTGGGAGAGAGTTCCAGAACTCAGCTGTTGAGTAGAAGAAAGTTTGAGAGTAACGTTTCACTCTTGGGTTGGAGAGTTGCACAGAGTAGGGGTGGGATTGAGTTGCAAGATGGGTACCACGTGCCCTACGTAAAGGAGTGGTATGCACTGGGATAGCTCTGAGGAACACTGATTATTATAGTAGCGATAGAATAGCGAGAGAGATGCAACATTGCGGCGGAGAGAGACATATTGCAAAGAGTTGGTGAGTGGACGGGAGTTAATGATACGAAAGGCCTTCCTTTCAACTTTGTCTAGGAGAGCGGTGTGAGAGGAACCTCCCCACACATGTGAACAATACTCAATACAAGGGCGCACTATGCCCCTGTACAGAGCAAGAAGCTGTGCAGGGGCAAAGAAACCCCTAAGGCAGTTGAGCACACCCAGCTTCTGGGAGGCTGCCTTAGCAAGACTGGTAATATGGTCCTTCCAAATGAGAGCAGAAGAAAAAGAGACACCAAGAATATTGAGAAAAGATGAAAGGTTGATTTTTGTATTGTTGAAGAATAAGGGATAGTCCGCTGGGAGATCCTGACGGGTGGATAGATGGAGAAATTGGGTTTTGGAAGCATTAAAGTTAACAAGGTTTTCTCTGCCCCAATTGGAAATAGTATTTAGATCAGAATTTAAGAGTTCTATGGCTTCATTACGTTTGTCATTGAGGGATTGCTGGCTGGGGCGTTCTGAAAACTAATGGAGTAGTGTAAGGTTGAGTCGTCTGCGTATGAATGGATGGGAATTAAGGTACAGTTAAGGAGATCATTTATAAAAATTAGAAAGAGAATAGGAGATAGGACAGAGCCCTGAGGAACACCGGAGTTTATAGGGTGAGGAAGTGAACAATGGCCATCCACAACCGTGGCTATGGAACGGCCGGAAAGGAAATTAGAGACAAGGGCACAGATGGAGGGATAGAAACCGAAGGAGGGTAGTTTAGAAATTAAAGATTTATGCCAGACTATATCGAAGGCTTTCGATATGTCTAGTGCAATAGAAAAAGTCTCACCGAAGTCCCGAAAGGAGGATGACCAAGAGTTAGTAAGATATGAAAGAAGATCACCAGTAGAGCGACCCTTAAGGAAGCCATACTGGCGATCTGAGAGCAGATTATGAGAAGAGAAATGCTTAAGAAATTTGGAAGCAAGAATAGTTTCAAAAACTTTAGAAAGACAAGAGATGAGAGCAATTGGACGATAGTTGGAGGGTTGAGAGCGGTCACCCTTCTTTGGGACAGGTTGAATGTGAGCAAACTTCCAGCATGAAGGGAAAACGTTAGAGGATAGACAGAGATGAAAGAGTTTGCCTAGGCAGGGAGTCAGCACGGAAGCACAGTTTTTGAGAACAACAGGAGGAACACCGTCCGGACCGTACGCCTTATTAGTGTTAAGCCCAGAGAGGGTAGAAAGTACATCTTTAAAGATTAGGATATTAGGCATAAGTAAGAGAGAGGAGGGCGGAGAGGGAGGAATAGCACCGGAATCATCCAAGGTGGAGTTACCCTAAGACATACACATAGAGGATTGTAGTTGTATCCTCGGGGGCATGGAGTGGTCAGGCGTTATCAGGTCCATTTGTTCCTGAAATATTTGGGGCGCTGGTGAGTAGATTGCATAAGGGAGTGTTCGTCATATTATAGATCTGGCGGAACAATACAGGGAGCGTCACTGCTGGTGGAGGCTATGTAAAAGGAGGGTTCTAATTGGCTGTCCCAGGGCGGTTGTGGTTGGCTGCAGAATACGGATTGTGACTGGCTGAGAGAGTATTCCGTTTTCTTAGATGGCTGTGGGCGTGAAAGAGAACTGGGAAATGGACGGCTGGGCATGGTCATCTCAGGTAGATTCTTGTGGACTCGGAGGGGGGACTCTGGTAGATGTCTTCGTAGTCTGCCTGGTGTTTTGAGGTTGCCTGAGTGGTTATGAAGGCCACTCGGTGTATCGTTGGTTTAGGGCCCGTCATCTCAATATTTATATATATATATATATATATATATATATATATATATATATATATTCAGTCTAGTTCAGTCAGTGACAGGAGAAGGTTGTATTAATCTGAGCTCCTGCCCGGACCACTTACCAGTGACCTTTAGTGACCATTACACCTACCTGTGTTTGGGGGCAGTGAACTCGTGTTATATAAAAGTGTTATAGCTCAGTTTTTAGCTGTTAGTTTACTTGTTTTTGTTTTTCTGTACTTAGTTTCTTGCTCCTCGCTAAGCTTATTGGGATCATGGCAGGTATGGAGTGCGAGTCTCTAACTGATCTGCATCATCTTATTCTCCAGGTAAGAGAGGAGATGGTTGTGGGGAAGGAAGAGGTCTTGGCTCTAAGGGAGGTTAATGTTAAACTTCAGAGGGAAGTGGATTTGATTAAAGACGAAAATCTAGCTTTCAAGCTTAGCCAAGAGGAAATAAAGTCAAGTAAGGGGAAAAGGGAGGAAGTTGATGAAAAATTGTATTCATGGCAGGTTGTTAAAAATACGGGTGGGAAAGTCACACTCAAGAAGCAGGATAGTAGAATAGGTATGAGTGTGACAAATACATTCTCTCCTTTGCGAGACGAATGTTTGGGAAAAGATAGTCAGGATAAGGGAGGGTTAGCCGAAGTGCCTGCCGCCGACTCAGCTCCTACCGCTGACGCTGTGCTACCTACCACCACCACCACCCCCACCACCACCACCACCACCACAAAGGGAGCTTCTGCCACCACCAGGGGTTCTCCAACTGCAGCTGCTGGATCCTCCCGAGGGAAAGGTAAGTCTGTGTCCCGAGAAGGTAAGTCTGTGTCGATTGTGGGCGACTCCATGGTAAGACATTTAGTTAGGGCTACCCACACTAAACTTAGGAAGGTTGTGTGTCTGCCTGGCCATGGAGTTGGGAGGGGTTTAGAGAAGATGGATCACATCCTGGAAGATAGTGGAGATAACCCCATTATCTGTCTCAGTGCCGGGAGTAACGATGTTGGTAAGGGTAGAAGTGAGGAACTGCTGCAGCAGTATCGGGATGTGTTAGATAAAGTTAGGATGAAGGGAGGGATCCCTGTAGTACATTGTATCCTACCCAGAAGAGGAGTTCCCAAGGAATGGACATCCAGGGCGATTGGTGTCAATTGCCGTTTGGAGAAATATTGCAAAGAAAAAGCAATACCATTCATTGATAACTGGGATAGTTTCTATGGGAGAGAAGGGATGTACGCAAGGGATGGGGTTCATCTTTCACGGTTAGGGGTTTCCACATTAGCTAGTTCTTTAGATAGGGTGGTTGTGGAGTTTTGAACAGAAATATTGAGAGTGTAAATGAGAGGTTAAATGGAACAATTTTAGCGTCAGGCGAAAGCGATAAGGATATTCAGTTTCATGCTAAAAATGATGACTATATTGCTAATGATAGTAGTGATGGTGCAACGGAAGATGGAAATGTCGTTAAACAATGCTATTATGATAGCATTGACTGCAGTGAAATCGAAGAAAATAATAAGTTACTTAAAAACGATAGACAATTAGTTACAAAAAATTGTAATAAGTTGAGGGTATATTATACAAATTGTAGAAGTTTATGTAACAAAATGGATCAGCTTAGGGCAATTGTTAGCAAGGAAAATATAGACATTGTAGCGATTACAGAAACCTGGATAAATACTGACTCTAGACATCTATTAGCAGAATTTCATATGCCAGGATACAATTGATTTAAATATGACAGAACAGACAGAAGGGGAGGTGGAGTTGCAATTTATGTCAGGGATACTTTAAAATGTTGCCTTAGATCATATATTAAAACAAATAGCGAAAATGAAAGTGTGTGGGTAGAGATTAGCGGGGAAGGTGAGACAATTATTTTGGGAACCATATATTATAGGTTTGACTCCTGTAAGGAGATAAAGAAAACCTAATATTTAGTAGTGGCCCCGTAATCATTGACGAACATGCCTATTACATAAGGCATCCTCTTCAAACACTAATCCGCCGTAGTTTGAATCTACCGCGCAGAGCATTTAAAAACTGAGGAGCCTTCATCATGAGCGCACGCGACCTCACTCATGGCTTCAGTCATTATGAATTGGGTTCTCACTACGAAAAAACTTCGTAAAAAATAAAAATAAAAAGAAAATAAGAATAACTATCTAATAAGCTTTCCATCATATCGTGGATGTACTTGTGTGGATCTTTGACCAGACGCTGATTCAGGCGTCATTCTTCCTTCACTGACATATCAAGTAAACCAAAATCCTCAATACATCAACGAATGGGAAGGGGATGGTCGGGAGGGCCCCAGTCGTCAATGATTACGGGGCCACTACTAAATATTAGGTTTTCTTTATCTCCTTACAGGAGTCAAACCTATAATTTATTAGTGGCCCCTCCATCATTGACGAACATGCCTGATTTCTAAGACTGGAGGGGGACATTCGTAATCATATCATAACTCTAGAAAAGCAGATAATAAAAACAACCACATAGTATTCTTACTTTTGAAAATATATTTAATAAGGCGTAGGCCGGATATATACAAGAAAGGGGTTCAGGCAGGTGCGTGCTTCAAAGAAGCCTGCCTGACAAAAATGGGTAACTCTGAAGATTCTGTGAACAGATCTGTAGTTACAAAGGCACCCCACTCAACGAGTGGTGACAAAAATAACAAGTTATCAGTTTATATGTGCACATAATAAACCCCAAAATAATCGTGGAGATAAATTGCAAAAGATCTTCACTGTTTTAATATTAAATTGCTTTCGCAGCTAAAACTACTTATAACAACCTCGTTGTTTTGTACTAACATTGTACTAGCACAATTTCTCGCTGAGAAATTTTCATATCACATTAACCATAAATTGTATCACAGCTCTCACACTCCGGCGGGGTCTAGGGTGTCCTATGTCAACTGACTGCACCCCCCCCCCCCCTTTCCCTTGAAAGTAAACAAAAGTGACTGCAGGGCCACCTAGACCCTCTGCCTTAAAGCTATACATGGTAAGGAAGGTTTATCTAGAGCAACTGACAAGTATCTAGACAAAAACGTATGATTAGACGCCCACAACTGAGTGGACGCAATATCTTCTACTGAAAAAATTTCAGGAAACGTAAAGAGGCTGCCCATTTGCGTAAATCGTGGGCCCGACCCACAACGCCGGGATTACTCTCTTTAATAACTTCGACCAGAAGAGAGGCTAATCGCCGTTTCAGTAAGCGTTTACCCGTACTTGCTACCCATAAAGCACCTTGGGGGTTTAGAGGAGCTACTCTCAAATATTTGGTTAGAGCTTGCACTGGACATAGATTATGATGCACCTTTCCCCTTTTCAACGCCGGCACCGTGAACTCAGAAAACACGTGTGCACTGTGCTCATTCTTGGCTACAAATCCCGGGGAAGGTGCAATGTAAATACATTCATTAAGTCTACCAAACCTAAGGCAATTAGGTGTGTTGCTCATCGCCGCCAGCTCAGACACTCTGTTCCCGGTGGCCAAAGCCAAAAGGAAAACAGCCTTTTTTAAGAGTAATGCAAAATCTGGAGTATTTTGGTACAGACGAGAGTGAAGTAAAGACAAAGCTTTGTCCAGAGACCAAGTAGGCATGAGCTGACGGGGAGGTGGGCGGAGTTTAAAACAAGCTCTCATAAAACCTGTTTCCTCCGCCACCGGTATGGAGAGACCTGTAAGGTCTAAAAAGGGCACTCGTATCGCAGTTAAGTGATTTTTTAACGTTACCACAGATAAATGTTTCTGCTCAAACAGATAATTTAAATAATTGAAAACTAAAGCTACTGATGGCACAGTCTGTTCTATTCTGATGATCCAAGAAGTAAAGGCTTGCCAATGTGAGTGATACTGTCGTTTCGTAGACTGAGTATATTGATTTAATAATTTATTGGTCACATCTCTACCGTATGGTGCTAGCCACTTGGCCTCCTGAATGTCCATAATGCAAAAGTCAGCGAGGTCGCTAGGTTGCCAATCGTGTCTAAGTGGAAATACCCGACCGGGAGCGACACCGGGTGCGGGCACCACGTTTTCAATTGCTGGTACCACAACTGCGCCGGCCACAGGGGCGCGATTAGTGAGACTAAGCCTCGATAATCTCGTAGTTTGTTCACTACGTGGCACATTAGTGACGCATCTGGCGGCGGAAACAGATAGATGGAGCTCCATCTGTTCCAGTCTGTCACTAGGGCGTCTGGCCCCCCTGCCGGCGTTTTCGTCCGGCGGGTGAGGTATAGAGGGAGTTTGTGAGTCTCCTCGGACGCAAACAGATCCACTTGTGGATGGGAGAGCTCTGCAATCATTAGGTTGAAAATGGGTTGCTTGAGCTCCCATTCTACTGTCGTGCTCTGTCTCCGGGACAGAGCGTCTGCCCAGACGTTTGCTACGCCTGGGAGATAAGATGCATGAAGATAAATGTCTAGTCTGTTGGCTAGAGTAAAAATCTCTTCCGACACGTTTAGCAACCTCCTTGACCTCGTTGATCCTTGTTTCTGAATACAGTGAACTGCGTTCAGATTGTCCATTCTGAAGGCCACTGACTTGCCCCGTAACGCAGGGCCGTGAGCCTGAAGGAAATACAAGGGGACTAGTAATTCTTTGACATTGATGTGAGAGATTTCTAAGTGGGACCAAAGCCCCTGACCCGGGTGCCCCTGATTTGACTGAAATCCCCACCCTATTGTGCCTGACGCATCCGTGTCTACCCATACCGTTGGTGGAGGAGAGGTCCATGACATTATTGAGTGCAACGTTTCCCTCTTTGCCCAGACCGCTAGTAAGGTGTGGATTAATTTTGGGATGGGCCATAATTTTCCCACCGGTAAGAGTGGGAAATATTTGTTGCCTTCCAATATTAAACGTTTTACTTTCAACCGGCCCAACATGACAGTTAGTTGAATCCAGTTGAGAGAGCCGACCAGAGACTCCCAGATCCTCCGCGTCGTAGTCAGACTGTGAAGAAACATGAACAGTTTCCTGCGAAACCTGTTGCGATTGTCCACACTCTGACTCAGAGTGAGAGCGGCCGTGTCCCAGACCAGCCCTATCCACTGAATTACTCGTGAGGGAACAAGGTTTGACTTTACCAGATTTACCTTGAACCCTAGAGTTTTGACATGATTTAAAATGATGTTGACATGTTTGATGCATAATTGTTGTGTCTCTGCCACCACCAGCCAGTCGTCTAGGTACCACAACACTCTGATTCCTTGTTTTAACAATGGCATCAGGGCTTGCCGGACTAATTTCGTGAATAATCGAGGTGCTAGGTTCAAACCGAATGGCATCCTTTGAAAAACAAAATTTTGGTGCCTGATCCGTAAGGCCAAAAACCTTTGAAATCTTTTGTTGACCGATACGTGCCAATAGGCGTCTGTCAGGTCTAGTGAACACATCCAACCTCCCGGCGGAAGTGTTAGCCTGATTTGGTGTACTGTTAACATTCGGAAAGACTCGTTGTGAATGTGAAGGTTCAGATAAGACAGGTCTACGACCGGTCTCATCTGAACACTGTCCCTTTTGGGAACCAAAAATAGTTTGGACGTGAATACAGGGTAATTTGGGGGGACCGGGATGATGACATTCTTGGCAATCATTTCCTGGACCAGTGACTCCACCTCTAAAGAAACAAAATTCGCCGTTGTCGGCTGATGTAAGCGAGGTCGCCGGAGCCACTGCCAAGTGATGCCTTTGCGTGCCACCATCCGTGCCCACGTGTTTAACGGCCATGCTTGGTGACACGTTCGGAACGACCCAGTTAGCAGACAAGGGTTCGCCGGCTGTACTACCCTCGGGTCCGCCGGCCTTAAGGTTGGCACCGGGAGTGAGAGAGACTTTAGTTTTTTGATGGTGGGGTTGGTGGTGCTGGACGCTTCGCCGGCTGGCTGGTGTTGGCCGAAGACTGGCCCTGACCTGGCTTATTATGGCCGCGTCCTCTCTGACCTGAAAACCTACTCTGTCTATGCCTGTACTGACCTTGGGGGGAGTGGGAGGACTTAGGCGGAAGAAAGGGCTTAGATCCCCCTGGCTGAGCTTTAGCGGTTGGCCTGGGTTTGGGGAAGTTAAAGGCAGGTTTCTTAGAAGGGGTGGGACTGTGTTTAAAGGCCTGCGCCATATTAAATACCGTTCGCCACACTTCAGGGGACATTAAAGAGGGAGTAAGCACTGGTGACATGACCACCTGATTCGCAATGCGATCAGGCAGTTTGCGAACTAAAGACATTCTGAGATCTTGTCTTGCTCGTACCGCCTCAAGCAAGGCGGTGCGTATGTCACCCAGAGATTGGATTGACGACTGGAGAAGCAGTCGCCGGGATAATTCAACCGATCTTCTGGCATCCGCGTCTGCGATTGTCTGAGTGGACCGAAGTAAAGACTTAGCTACCTGTTGAGACACTATGTATTGAGAGAACAGGCGAAAAGCTTTCCCCCTTAGCCTAAATTCTCGGTCTAGGTGAGTTGGGGTAGGGGTAGTGAAAGGGTCTTTTAGCTCACAAAGATTAATTTTAGGGGCAGCTAGGAAAGAAAACAAAGCTGACGGGACTCCGCCGGCAGAACATACCGGCATGGAGAACCACGAATGAGTATCTTGAGGGATCTGGTGGGAAGATTTGGAAGTAAATGTGGTTGCAAAGTTTTGAGCCTCTGTCTCCCAATCTACCCAAGGTCCTGGACCCAACTGCCCCACCTTCAAGACTGGATTAGCTGCTTCGTCTGTGACGGTTTGTAAATCAAGTTCAGGAGTGAGAGCTGACAGAGTCTTAATGTCATTAAACCCATCCAGCTTAGACCAGTCTGAAAACAATTTTGAAGCTGAGGCAGGGGGTAAAGCTGGCTTAGTAGCATACACAAAATAGTCTTGGTGATAATAACTAGGTATAGCCTTTATATTGACGTCTAGTACATTTCCCAATATATCCAAGGCCCTTAATTTCTTTGATTTATTGCCCTGGATGACCCACTCACGCGGTACTGGGAGTTCCCCTGACAAGGTAGGTTGGGCGAGCTCTGGTTTAGTGGGGGTCAAAAGGACCCATGACTCGTCTGGTCCATAAAGCAAGGGCATAGCTACCTTTCTGAGAGGCGCCTTGTCTAGAGGGGGTGGATTGACATCCGTTATAACCCTTACATTCGAAGTGGTCAATGCCGCCGTAGCAGGCCTAGTAACCACTGATGGTGACAGAGTGGGGGGGTTAGGGATCTTAGATAAAGCAATAGAAGTCATCAGAGGCCGTACCGTAGAACTTGTCGTGGGAGCCCCCAAGTCCACTGTGGGAGTTTCCTGTTGTTGGCCAAAAAATTTAGATAAAGCATGACTAAATAGCCCATCAATTTCCTGCGCAGTGACAAATTGAGTTGATGATGAACTTACTGGTGAATCATTAATATCCTGCGCGGCGTCTAAGCCTGAACCTGACTCTTGCCCTTCCATCTCCGAAATTATTGAAACCTCGTCTTTCTCCTCCTGATCCTCCTGAGAAGATCCCGCCGAAGCTGGGGTACCTTGCTGCCAAGATAAGTCAGGAATAGAGGATGGGATCGCCGCGTCCCTGTGGACGTCAGCTACTGTGTGACTAGTTTGAGTCGGAAGTGGGTGGTCAGACCCTGGCCGAGAAAATCGCCAAACACCGAGGCCCTGGCCTACACTCTCTTGGGAGTCTGAAACACTCTCAATCACTGATCCCCCTGAACTCTCCAATTCCAGGGTTAAAATATTAATGGGTAAATCCTCTTTAGGGACAGGCACCGTACTGGACCCTTGAGACCTAACACAAACTCTGTCTGGGGTAGAGGTACGATGAGAGGCACTAGAAGCTGGCGAAAGTAGGGAGGTCTTTCGTTTATGGGAATCCTTTTTGGAAGATTTATGGCTACGGTGTGACCGTGAACTACTCTTTGATTTGGAGGATTCATCGCCGTGACCACTGGTGGAACTTTCCGTCCTACTCTTCTTACTCGATGGTGAAGAGGCAAGACTAGATGACTGGCGTCTGAGAGGTGACCTAGACCGAGATCTCGCCCGAGACGCGGAGGCGGACGCCGGGGGTGTAGGCTCTCTTGGACGTTTCGGAGTAGCAGCAGAAGACACAGAACCCTGACCAGTCTCCGCCGGCTTATGACAAGTGACTCGAGAGGAACGTTTAGGGGGAGGGTGTTCAAAAAGCAGTCTATCCCAAAGAGGGACGTTGTCACATTGAAGTGACTTATGAGCTACAATCGTAGTGTATGCTGACATCTGTTGCCTAACTTCTCTTAACGTGACCGCTGCGGTCTTATCATTGTCGCATAGGATCTTGACAGCTAATTGGGAGCAAAAGGAACAATTACACATAACCCACAGACCCCTTGAACGGTCTAGACATTTAACACACTTTATGCAAAGAGTATGCGCAAAAATAGGGATACCGGCACAGGTAGGGGTAGTGCATAAAGCAAAGACTGGGGCCAAGGTAGCCATGACAGAGACTGGTGGGGAAAACTACCGCCGGGTCTGTATTGGTCCGCCGGAGCCCAGCTCTGGAAAAAAAAAAACATTTCCAGGAATTAATGCTCATAAGGTTAACCCAACATGTTCGCACACAAGTGTTAATAACCCACCGGGTAACGAGATGTAATGACACAACGATCACAGCTCGCTACGCGGCGGGGCTCAGAATATCTAAACATATCTTTTTAAGAAAGTGAAGAATACCCTCTGACATAATATAACGGTCCAGCATGGCGTTTATAGTCTTTCTGGTGGTGTCTGTCTCAAGATTCAATTTTGGAACAAAAACAACCCCCCATAAAGACGCCGGCCTTTGAAATATTTTAGTAGAATAACACAGGGCAGGCTGATACGAGATCTGATTTCTAACGAATTGTCACAAAAAGATCGCCGTAAGTATGAAGGCGGCGATACCTAAACGTATCACTTAATTAAGTGGTTAAATCGAAATTGAATTGTAAATTCCTTATTTCCTCCACCCAGGAGCACCCGCCGGGTGTAAAAACGATGTTAACCCTAATTGAACCTTCAATCGCCGTAAGTGTAAAGGCGGCGATACATAAAGTATCCCTTAAAATGGATCGGTTAACTAACTGAATGACTTACTTGTTCATCCCACCCTACCAAGGTACACCCGCCGGGTGAGATGTCAAAACGTTAACCCCATAAGTTCCTGTCCCCACTTCTTTGTAAAAGATCGCCGGGGAGGAAAGCCCTTAACAACAGCTAGGTTTTTCTTGTGGTTTTGTAAAACCGGGTAGAAAAACTACATAACATATGTTCGCATGAACAATGTTTTTAGATGGGTACAGCCATTCCGCCGGGAATCAAAGGGAGCCTGAAAACAGGCACCAACACAGAGACGCAGTCCTGGAGAGCCACAGACACCTCATCGCCGGGGACACAAGCCTGTGTTGAAACCACGTGTGGCCCAACACGGCTCTCGGCCGGGTTTTTTTCATGGTGAAACCGAGAAAAAACCCGCCGGAAGGAAACCCACCCCGTTCAGACACCATCTGAACGTACAACGGACACGAAGGAAAGCCACGCACGACTAGCTTAAGTCCACACAATAATCCGTGGAATTAGCCAATACACAACTAAACCAGGAAACAAACATAGTCCGAGGAATTAGCCAATACACAACTAAAACCCGGATACACATGACACAGTAGGGCATATTTATAAAAATAAACAATAACACTTGTACATGTGGCAAAGCTACGAGCGGCTGGCTAGGCCTAAGTAGACGGCATAAGAAATGTTGAAATATACACAAAAACACTGGAAATATAACAACAGGAACCACCGCCAACACACCACTGTAGCAAATACTTCCGGCAAAGGGAAGACTGACTCGGGACCCAGAAAAAACTTCACTAAGTGAAGAAAAATACGCTGGGAACGTCAGTAAGCAAAGCTTACCTCATCAGAAAGATAAAAGGCAGCAATAATTAACGCGTAATGAAAGCCGCCTGCATCACAAGCTAACTCAACTGTGAAACGATCACAAGTCCACAACAGGACCACGAGGGTACATCCGAAATAGATGCCCCAAACACACGACCCAAAATACACTGCACTGCGGGCAACCAGCCCAGGACACTCCTGCTACGCATATCCTAACCTTACTCGATACATCCCGGAGTAAACAAATGAGAAAAAACTCACTAGGGACGCAGCAAATGCGGAACCAGCGGAACGTGGGGAGACACGTCCGGGCAGGCTGAGCGCAGAGCAGAGAAGGAAGAATGACGCCTGAATCAGCGTCTGGTCAAAGATCCACACAAGTACATCCACGATATGATGGAAAGCTTATTAGATAGTTATTCTTATTTTCTTTTTATTTTTATTTTTTACGAAGTTTTTTCGTAGTGAGAACCCAATTCATAATGACTGAAGCCATGAGTGAGGTCGCGTGCGCTCATGATGAAGGCTCCTCAGTTTTTAAATGCTCTGCGCGGTAGATTCAAACTACGGCGGATTAGTGTTTGAAGAGGATGCCTTATGTAATAGGCATGTTCGTCAATGATGGAGGGGCCACTAATAAATAGGGCACCCTGTCTTTGTCGAAATTTAGGCAAATTAATATATTATGGGAAGAAATCAGTAAGGCATCTCCGAATAATAATGTTTGCATTTTAGGTGACTTTAATCTTCCAGGTATAGACGGGGTTAATCAAACTAACAATAACGAATCCGAAGATTTTCTTGAAGTAGTACTAGACAAATTTTTCTTTCAATTTGTAAATTCGCCAACTAGAGGATATAATATTCTTGACCTAGTTCTTAGCAACAGAGAAAATTGGATAACAAATTTAGAAGTGGGCGACCAGCTAGGGAACAGTGACCATAAATCAATATATTTATCTATATAATTAAATCATAAACCAATGGAAAATAAGGTTCTTATCCCTGACTTTAGAAAAGCCAATTTTAGGCGATTAAAACGATCACTCGGAATTAAAGGGGAGGCAGGATATTTAGATCAAGTAAGCCGATTAGTTCCAGCAGAACCGAGAGGTCAGGGCCAGGTTGGTCACACAGCTGAGATAGTTAGACAACCAACTGAAAATTTAAATAGAGTGTATAATCAGTTCATCTCTGCCTTACAGAGCGAACAAGATAAATATATACCAAAAAGAAATTTTAGATCACATACAAACCAACCAAAATGGATGACAAATAAATTAGTAGATCTTATAGGTAGAAAGAGAGGTGTATACAGAAAAATACAGAAAGGCGAAATCCACCTTATAGGATATCACCATAACTTGTCGAGACAGGTAAAGAAGGAAATTAGGAAGGAAAAAATAAACTACGAAATCAAGGTAGCAAATGAATCTAAAAACAACCGTAAAGGATTTTATCAATTGTATAAATCTAAGGTAAAGGATACAGTAGGGCCTCTTAAGAATGTGATAGGTGAGATTACAGATGATGAGTTAGAAATGTGCAATACTCTAAATAGTCATTTCCTTTCTGTTTTTACAAACGAAAATTTAGATCAAGTTCCAGTAGTCAACCAAGTTTTTAACGGTAGTATAGACTAAATATTAAGCACAGTTCAGGTCACTAGTGACGAAGTAATTAAGGAAATAGATAGACTAAAACCCCAGAAATCTCCAGGTCCAGATGAGGTGTATGCTAGGGTATTAAAAGAATGCAAGGACGAATTAAGTTACCCATTAACTCACCTATTTAATAATTCACTAGCTTTAGGCTTAGTTCCTGATTCATGGAAGCTCGCAAATATAATTCCGATATTTAAAAAAGGTGATAAGTCCATAGCATCAAATTACCGTCCTATTAGTCTCACATCAATTATAGGGAAATTGCTAGAATCAATTATTGCCAGGAAAATTAGAAATCACTTAGATATGTTCTAGTTAATAAAACCCTCTCAACATGGTTTCACTCCAGGACGATCCTGCCTAACAAATTTACTCAGTTTTTTCTCCGAGGTTTATGAAGCGGTAGATAACGACAAGTCATATGATATAGTTTACTTAGACTTCAGTAAGGCCTTTGATAAAGTTCCACATGAAAGGCTGTTAAGGAAGATAGGACATGGTATTGGGGGGATGCTACTCAAATGGATTAAGTCATGGCTGATTGGTAGGAAACAGAGAGTTAGTATAAATGGTGTAAAATCGGACTGGGGATTAGTTAAAAGTGGGGTCCCCCAAGGGTCGGTTTTGGGGCCCCTTCTGTTCATTATCTACATAAATGATCTTGACTCGGGCATAAAGAGTAGGATCAGTAAATTTGCTGATGATACTAAAATAGGTAGGATAATAGAGTCAGCTAGCGACAGGGAATGTCTTCAAAATGATCTCGATCACTTGCACGAGTGGTCCATAAATTGGCAGATGAGTTTCAATGTAGACAAATGTAAGGTATTAGGGATTGGAAATCGTAATTTAGATGCTAAATACAAAATAGACAATGTAGAATTGGATAACTCAGAGTGTGAGAAGGATCTGGGGGTGCTCATTAGTAATGATCTGAAACCCAGAACAACAGTGTATAAGTGTTAGGAATAGGGCAAATAGAATTCTAGGATTCATATCTAGGAGTGTTAGCAACAGGACTGCTGAAGTTTTCTTAAAACTATACTTAGCTCTAGTAAGACCCCATTTAGACTATTCTGTTCAATTTTGGTGCCCTTATTATAGAATGGATATCGACCCTTTAGAGGCAGTCCAAAGAAGAATGACCAAAAAGATACATATTAGAAATTTATCGTATGAGGAGAGGTTGAAAGTCTTAGGCCTGCACTCACTAGAGAGACGAAGATGTAGGGGAGACATGATAGAGGTATTTAAATGGATAAAAGGTTTAAATAAGGGCGATATAGATGAGGTATTAAAGCTAAAGAACGGCGACATAACCCGCTCAAATGGTTTCAAGTTAGATAAGTTTAGATTTAGGAAAGATATAGGAAAGCACTGGCTTGGAAATAGAGTTGTTAACATGTGGAATGCACTGCCCAGAACAGTAATTAGCTCAGAAACAGTTGAAAGCTTTAAGCATAAGTTGATTCATATGGGTGATATGGGCTGGGTGTGAATGGGAGCTGCTTCATGTGGGCCGCATGGCCATATGCAGTTTCCCGCGATCTTATGACCTTATGTTGTTATGTAATTGGGGTTGGGTGTGACAGGGATCTGCCTTGTGTGGGCCGATCGGCTTTTTGCAGACTCCCATTTTCTTATGTTCTTATGTATATATATATGGAGGTAAAATCACAAATACATGTGATCAAATTATGTAGTAAAACTCGCTAGGAAAATTGAAACAATGGAACACCAAGCTTTCGTCTATTCTCTCAAGACATCTTCAGGGTAATACAAGAAAACAGGGGGAGAGTGAGGCTTAAATACCCATCCTACATCATCTGTGAGTTGCTAACTAGCATATAAATACAAAAGATTTAGCCAGCCTACTGCCTGTTGCCATATTTTTAGGAACATACTTAATTTATATACAAAATATATGTACATATATACATTGAAATGTGCCTAACAATACAATCTAATCATATATACAATTTGATACACATCAATGAACTTGCAGATCCCTTTCAAACTGTTATCGTAACTTATGTAAATATGAAGACATACATGTATTTCTACAGGTATATGTACAGTATGTCTTCATATTTACATAAGTTACGATAACAGTTTGAAAGGGATCTGCAAGTTCATTGATGTGTATCAAATTGTATATATGATTAGATTGTATTGTTAGGCACATTTCAATGTATATATGTACATATATTTTGTATATAAATTAAGTATGTTCCTAAAAATATGGCAACAGGCAGTAGGCTGGCAACACTTTTTGTATTTATATGCTAGTTAGCAACTCACAGATGATTTAGGACGGGTATTTAAGCCTCACTCTCTCCCTGTTTTCTTGTATTACCCTGAAGATGTCTTGAGAGAATAGACGAAAGTTGAGTGGTACTTGAAAAGTAGACAGAATGGATAAAAAACACCATCTGAGGAAGAGCACTTTATTGACAACGTTTCGCAACGTTTGTTAGTGACCTGATGAAGCTATTTGCGAAACGTTGTCAATAAAGTGCTCTTCCTCAGATGGTGTTTTTTAATAGACGAAAGCTTGGTGTTCCATTGTTTCAATTTTCCTAGCGAGTTTTACTACACATATATATATATAATACATATTATATACAGTAAATATACGAGAGAGAGAGAGAGAGAGAGAGAGAGAGAGAGAGAGAGAGAGAGAGAGAGAGAGAGAGAGAGAGAGAGAGAGAGAGAGAGAGAGAGAGAGAGAGAGAGAGAGGGAGAGAGAAAGAGAGAGAAAGAAGAAAAAGCAACAACACATATTAAAAAGGAAATAGGAAGGCAGTAGAGTCAGGAAAAGGGTTACAAGCTAACTATGCCATTTTGCTGTGTTGGGGCTATAACAACGTGGAATTACACCACTAGGGCGGGTAGGAGGGGGGGGGGGGGGGGGGGGGGTTGAAGGTGAGGAGAGGGGAAAGCTGCAAAGTGAGGGGGGGGGAGCTAAGAAGGGGAGAGAGGAGGTGAAATCTTGAGTGAAGGAGTGTGTGGAAGAGACGGGAAGGAAATGGAGATAAAAGAAAAGATATAATAAAAGGGAAGGCTTAAGATAGACATGGAAATACAAGAACAGGTAATGTAGAGGGGCAAGGTATTGGGAAGAAATTGAGATACATCACAAGGTTAAGTAGAGTGGAAGGTTTAGGGAAGAAATGGAAACACGAGGAAACATAAAGGGGTTGGAAAGAAATGGAGATAACTAATAAGGTGCAGGAGAAGGGTTGGCAAGGTAATGGAGATAGACAAAAATAGTAAAGTAGAAAAAAAGGGTTAGGAAAGAAATGGAGATAATTCAAGACAAGGTAGAGTAAAGAGGAAAGTTTAGAAAATATAATGATTAAGGAAAAAATAAACTAGAGGTATAAAGTTTGGAAAGAAAGGAGATAGTATAGGTAGAATAGGGAATTACGACCTTGATGCTCCCCAGTGGGTCATTGTCATCATTCATCAAACGCGTTATGTTGTGCTGTATGGGAAGGGGATGTTATGTTAGTTTATGTAATGTTATGATATATTATGCTATGTTGCTACATAATGTCATGCTATGTGAGTTGCGAATGTTATGTTGTCCTAAGTTATGTTGTTTTATGATATGTTATGTTATTGAATACTAAGTTATGTTAATATCTGCCATGCTCTGTTTTGCTAAGCTATGTTATTAGATGGTACCGGTATCGTAAATTGTGAATATTAGGTTATGCTTGATCATTGTGTTATGATAATGTTGTGTTATGTTATGATATGATGTGTTGTGTTATGTTATGATATGATATGTTGTGTTATGTTATGTTATGATGTGTTGTTTTATGTTATGATGTGATGTGTTTATATGTGTTGTGTTATGTTATGACGATGTGTTTATGTTATGTTGTGTTATGATATGATGTGTTATGATATGATGTGTTATGTTATGTTATGATGTGATGTGTTGTGTTATGTTATGATATGTTGTGTTATGTTATGATATGATGTGTTGTGTTATGATATGATGTGTTATGTTATGTTATGATGTGATGTGTTGTGTTATGTTATGATATGTTGTGTTATGTTATGATATGATGTGTTGTGTTATGTTATGATATGATGTGTTATGCTATATGGTGTGTTGTGTTATGTTATATTATGATATGATGTGTTGTGGTATGCTATATTATTTGTTATGTTATGTTATGATATGATGTGTTTATGTTATTTTATGATATGATGTGTTGTGTTATGTTATAATGTGATGTATTGTGTTATCTTATGTTATGTTATGATGTGTTATATTATGTTATGTTATGATATGATGTTTTGTGTTATGATATGAAATGATGTGTTGTGTTATGCTATGCACAGTTATGTTATGTTATAATGTATTGCTTTATGTTATACTGTATTGTAATTTTATGCCATGTTATGTTATATATATTCTATTATGTTGTAATTATATCTATGTTACGCTAAACAATTATTTGTTGAGTTATGGAGGTTAACCCCTTTCCTGCGGGAGACGTTCCTGACCGCTGTGGCAATATACAGCAATTTACAGACTTTTAAAGCATCTTAAAGCCTGTAGAATCGAGTAAGAGGGAGCGGGTGTGCGACAGGCCACACATCCTTCCCCCAGCCAGGCGGCCACGGCACTGGGGGCTCTGAGTCAGAGTCTTGTGAGATATACAGCGTTTCCAAAGGCAAATGTAGCGCGACATTACCAATAATTGCTCATTTTAGCGAATATCTATGGTAGCGCTGCGGGTGAACCCCGCGAGCTAAATGCCCTCAGCCAAAGGGTTAAATCACAAATACGTGTGATCAAATTATGTAGTAAAACTCGCTAGGAAAAATGAAACAATGGAACACCAAACTTTCGTCTATTCTCTCAAGACATCTTCAGGGTAATAATCGTATAACCCTGAAGATGTCTTGAAAGAATAGACGAAAGCTTGGTGTTCCATTGTTTCATTTTTCCTAGCAAGTTTTACTACATGTTGAGTTATGTAATGTTATGAAATGCTGTGTTATGATGGGCTTGTGTTATGTTATTCAATGTTATATTTAGTTATGATGTTATTCTATGTTATGTTATAATATGTCACGTTGAGTTATGATATGACATGTTACGCTGTGATCTATTACGGGGAAATTTGTATTTATTTTTTCATTTATATACCGGTATTTATTTACTGTCTTTATTTTGTATTTATTTTAGTTCCCTCCCAAGACGGCCATCAAGCTGAAAAAATAACACTAAGACCCTTCTTAGAGATAACCCTAAGACCCTTCTTAGAGATAACCCTAAGACCCTTCTTAGAGATAAATTAGTAAATTTTTCGGTAGAAAAATGTTCCTTCTAAATTACAGGCTCGTTCTTGCTCACCAGGAAATATATAGACACCTAATTGGCACAAAAGGAATTAAAACCGCCAAACTAATGGGGCGAACGTCAGAAAGATCTCAAAAGTAATGGTGCTAAACATGAGAGAATGGGGTCCAGATAAACCAAACCTCCTCTTAAGTTATACTATGTTATGTTACGTAATGTTATACAGGAGGATAATGTTGATAATGCCCTTGGTATCTGAACCCCATCATTAATCCACCTATTATTACGCCATTATCTTCAGCCTACAAGAAGGTCTCTATGAATCCAATCGGCAAACAAGAGCTTTCTTATACTTCTGCTAAAAGGGATATCACGAGAGAATCTTTATCCTCAATTCTCGATGTTCAACTTAATACCGGCGACATATCTGGGATACTTTGCTCTGGCCCCGGGGACTACACTCAAGATGAAGGAAATTAGACAACATGATTATTTTAAAAGTTTTCCTCATAAGTTGCCAGACCAGTGTTGGTGATAAATGTTGAGGGGAAAACAATCCGCTGGTGTGAAAATCGGCTTAAGACTACACGATTTTCTTTAGCATAGGAAGGTCTCTACGAATTAAAGGGGTAAAAACCCAACTCTCGGATTCTCACACATCGTTTGCAAGGTGAATAAAATCGTGAAATGACAAACATAAAGTAAATATATGCTGTACACCGTTGTACTGAAAGGGAGAGAAATGTACATAAAGTTACATAGATATAGATATAGACTAAACAGACCTTGCGGTTCCTACTAGGCAGTCCGGAATTAATGCTAACATAGAAATTGCTACAAAGTGAAAGTTAAGGATAGCAAAGCAAAAGCAGAGAGAGAGAGAGAGAGAGAGAGAGAGAGATAGTTACAAGGAGTTACAAGGAATATTTAGTATCTCAGAGACCTTGCAGTCCATTCCGAGGAGATACTCGAAGTATAAGGAGAGAGACTGTTTAGTGCACTACACTCTTTACAGAGTGTGCAAATACTATCTACTCTTCTTGAACTGCTCTACTGAAGAACTATTTACAACTTCGGAGGGAAGTTTGTTCAAGGTAGAACAGATTTTATATGTGGAAAAGTGTCCACAGATACTAGTGCTGAACCTTTTCAATTCTAATTTCCAGCCATGGTTGCGTGTTGTATTCATATTGAGGCTAAACATTTTGCTATAATCCGCATTGTCAAACCCATTAAGTATTTTAAAAACTTCAATGAGCTGACCTCGTAGCCTGCATGTCTCCAACGGGAAGAGATCAAGAGCTCTCAACCGGTCCTCATAGCTTATTCTTCTAAGAATCTAGGCGATGGAATAAGCTTTGTAGCCCTAGCTTGTACTCTTTCCAGTCGCTCTATATCTTTCCTGAGTGCTGGAGACCAGAATTGAACAGCATACTCAAGGAGAGGCCGTATCAGAGTATTGTAAAGTGTGAGGACTATTTCCTTATTTCTATACTTAAATTGCCTCTTAATATAGCCCAATAATTTCTGAGCTATCTTTTCTACTTCAATGCACTGCTTGGAAAAACATTAGGTCACTGCTAATCAAAACTCTCAAATCCTTTTCCAATTCAGTCACTTCCAGAGGCATTCCCAATAGTGAATAGCCTGAATTGGGGTTTGCTTGGCCGATATGCATCACCTTGCACTTTTCCAAATGTAGAGGCATATACCATGTCTCCGACTATTCACCCAGTCTGTTGAGGTCCATCCTGATCTGTTCAACCCCTTTGGGGTCTTGCACATTCATTCCAAGCTTTATGTCATCTGCAAACTTAGAGATCACACTCAACAGACCAATATCGATGTCATTGACATACATGATAAACAGAAGTGGACCAAGGACAGATCCCTGTGGAACTCCAGAAGTGACTGAAGATATCTCAGAAAAAAAAACGCAATTGATTACCACTTGTTGTTGTCTACCTGTTAGCCAAGTTTCTATCCCCTTTGTGACCTCTGTATTGATACCTAGCGCACTCACTTTTGACATTAGCTTGCAATGAGGTACTTTGTCAAAAGCTTTTTGAAAATCTAAGTAAAGGATGTCTATGGCTCTACTTTTGTCATACTCACTCAGCATTTCATGGAAAAATTCCAGCAAATTGGTAAGACATGATCGGTGTCGCCTGAATGAGAGAGAGAGAGAGAGAGAGAGAGAGAGAGAGAGAGAGAGAGAGAGAGAGAGAGAGAGAGAGAGAGAGAGAGCAAGAGAGAGAGAGAGTGAGAGGTATTGTTCTTGCGGTGTGTATAAATATCTCAGGGCCTCAGTGGTGCAAATAAGAGCAGAGAGTGTGTGGGGAAGAGGGGGTGGGGGGGGGGGGGGTTATATTACCAGGAAGAAATACAAAATATAAAGTGAAGACAGATGAACAGGGAAGGTAATGGAGAGAATGGGAAGGGAACACAACTATATATTCAAGTGTTCCATAATAACCATACAATATATTATAATAACAAAACGTATTTGTGAAGAACACAAACTTGGCATAAATTAAAAATTCGTAAGAGAGTCAATTACTCAGTTTCAAAGCTGTAAGTCACGCATACATTCATTAATTCATTCAAAGAGTGACTATATTGCTTCAAGGGACATTGGGGTCAAAATGCCTGTTTAATGCCAGTTAATCAAGTCTCTATTAATTCATATATTAATTTTAATTTAGACAGTCGCCAGAAATTCGTCACCCAATCAGCCAGTCCATCAGTCAGTCCGTACATCAGTCAGTCAGTCAGTCAGTTAATCAATTAAACATTGAGAGAGTGAATTATTGAGTTATTATGATAATAGATACAGGAGAGGTGGTATCAGTAACACAGACCACACCACCGTAGGAAACAGCCCACACATAGCCTACATTTAGTCAACCGTAAAGCTTCTGAAAACATTGTCTTCACCTCAAAGCACAGACACCGCCAAAGAAAGTTGCTCCACTTAAATACACGGAAACGAATACTGAAATACAAAGTGAAAGTCCTTGAGCCATTTTTGCAACGGAAGAAAAACTGCATTCCCAACCCTGCGTCATGAGTAGTGCATCTAAAACCGCAGGTATTATTTTAAAATTACAAACAGACACACAACACAAATACACACGCACACATACAAACAAGCAAGTACATACATACACATGCTGTACACCTGGACTGCTAGTTAAAATGTGAATATAGGAATGAATCCATTGAATTGAAAACATACGTACTGTATAATGCAGTACTGTATAATGCAGTACTGTATAATGCAGTACTGTATAATGCAGTACTGTATAATGCAGTACTGTATAATGCAGTACTGTATAATGCAGTACTGTATAATGCAGTACTGTATAATGCAGTACTGTATAATGCAGTACTGTATAATGCAGTACTAGATAGCTTATATAAGATAAATACATATCAAATACATAGACAAACAAATAGAGAGACTTAATTAGATAGATGAACAGATAGGCCCTGATAGTTGGAGATAGATAGATAGATAGATAGATAGAAGAGAGATATAAATATATAAATAGATATATGGATACACACACACACACATACATACATACGTATATATACTATATATATATATATATATATATATATATATATATATATATATATATATATATATATTTATATATATATATAGTATATATATATATATATATATATATATATATATATATATATATATTTATATACATACCAATACACACTCACACACACACACCTACTAATCCTAATATCCCACCAGTGCCATACCGACTGTTCCCATCATCATCATAATCATTGTCAAGGCCACTCTAATTACGCTAAATGAGCTTACAATAGACTTTCGTAATACCACCCTCACAATAGGAGGGGGGGGGGGGGGGGTAAATAAGGTGGAGGGGCGGGGGTGGGAAGCCAGTGGAGAGAGAGAGACAGAGAGAGTAAAAACAGTATAGATAATGGTAGAGGGGAAGGAAGTAGGTTATTAAAGAGACTAACGAAGGGTTAGAGATGGAGCCGGGAGAGAACCGGGAGGCGGGGAATATAGGTAATTAACTCCCTATGCAAGGTGTGAATGTTTTCCCGGGATTCTAGCCAACTTCAGAATATCTCCTTCAGTACATGGCGATCATCCTCAGTATATTTGATTACATATATTCTAGTTCAATGTAAAGGTGCAGTTGAAGATAAAAACGTGTGGAGGAGAGATGACATATTATGGGACTTTTATAAACTATTCTTAATACGGTACGTTATATCAACCCCTATAGGAATGGTCATTTAATTAAAATTCTGGCATTCAAAAATAACAAATGGATACAACAGTTTTGGAAACATTAACATTATTGAAGTGAGATGAATAAGGACAAGGAAATCAAAATTAGAAGAATCCATTCAAGTATGAAGGGAAAGTAAAGAAGACAACATCAAACTAAGACGTTACACAAAGAGAAAAGAAACAAGAGCTGAGACACGAATGAAGAAAACACAAATGTATACCTGGTAAGGTAACTTGCAATAGCAAGGAAAGTAAATAAAGACACAAGTAAAAAATATAAACACATAAGCACACGTACTGGGAATTATATAAAAAGAGAGAGGGTCGAAATGAGTGAACAAATATATAGCAAATGCAAAGAAAACAAACACGATGAAAGGTAAATAGTAGAAGAGGAAAAAACAGGTAAGCTATGGAGAGAGAAGAAAATAACTGGACTAATAACTTATATACTATAAGTATTTTAAGATAAATGATCACTGCACTTCACACTATTTTACATCAATAAGGGTACTGGGTTACATAAATCATTGTAATACAATAATCAATATGAATAATAGTCAGTTAAACGAGCATAGCACATGCACAGGCGCACACACACACACAAACACACACATATATATATATATTCGAGGAGGTGTGGTGGAGTGGTCTTACCACTGGCCTGGTAATCCAAAGGTCCCGGGTTCAAATCCCGATGAATCAATGGGAAGATATTATTGGGATGGAATTTGTGCTGTACCTAGTATCAGTGCATTACCACAAGCCCACCGAAACGTCAATAAAATACCCTTATTGTTTCCTGATTAAATAGCACTGTATGAATATTCCCATATTCAAAATATGCTATAGGGGTGCAATGCCTGATGAGTTATCTGCTCAACAGGTGGCGTTGTGTGTGTGTAAGTGTGAGAGTCCGAGTGTAGGGGATAAGACAGTGAAGCACGGGAACGAGGTGGCTTCAGAGATTGGGTCGTTTCGGGCCATGAGTGAGCACCGTGCCTCATGTGAAGGCAAGATGGCAGGTGCTCGTTTTACTCTACGTGCTTCACATGTCTCACTCCCTAGACTGGAACAAGACCTCACAGGCTTCACTGTTCATTGTAAAGCGGTGAATGTTAACTTGTTAAGGCTCTCAGCCTATGCCCGAGAGGAAGTAAGTTGGAATATAGAAAAAAACAAAAAAAAAAATTTTTTTTTTTATATATTTAGAGAGAGAGAGAGAGAGATAGTGACTGAAAGTGTGTATAGCTCTCTGTAGACAAGTGAGACAACCAACCATAGTGACTCCTCTTTGACAACACCAGACTCTAACAAACAAAAAACAGAGTGGAGTACATTGCTACACTGATACGTACGTACACACGTAGACTATTATCTTATGTACGTCTGTTACAGTCAAGTCCATGATCACACATACAAATTCCCCCCACCTTCACCCCCACCCTCACACACAACTACAGATTATGGAGAAAAATATATAAATATTTATAAAAATGGGTATAAATATTATGCCGGTATATAATGCTAGACATGTTTGATTATGTATAGTATTGTAAGCTAAATATTGTTAAATACTGTAAGCTAATTAGACAAATAGAGTACCAACAAATAATTGTAATACATTTACTATAAAATTAAGATACTTGATAAATAGCAAGAGGTAACAAAGGAAATCATGCATTCAGTTATATACATGAGATGTGGAAAGAAGGAAAGGACATTGAAAAAATCAATAGTGACACCTCTCTCTCTCTCTCTCTCTCCTACAATATAATAAAGATATCCTGTTATATACCGCCTATGTGCGAGTGTAGGGAGAATAAAATAGTTACCGTTTGAAGAAATAACCTTCAAACTATTGTCTTTGTAGAGTAAATGGATGGGTGTGTGTGTGTGCCAGAGAGAGAGAGAGAGAGAGAGAGAGAGAGAGAGAGAGAGAGAGAGAGAGAGAGAGAGAGTTATGAGGAAAAAAGAATGCTAAAATTATTCTCACCTCCTCAAAATTATTGTCTAGACTTCTTTTGAATGTGTTAATTGTCTTACATTGTACCACTTTCTCAGGCAGTTTGTTCCACTCGATGACCACACTGTAGGTGAAGAAGTGCTTTGTAACATCAAGATTCGCCCTCCTGGTTTTTAATTTCATTCCATTTCCCCGAGTTAATGAACTATTATCTATTTTGAAGTGAATTTACATCAATTTTGTCAAATCCCTTTAGTATCTTGAAACACTCGATTAATTGACCTCGCAATCTTCTTTTCTTAAGTGATTTTTTTTTTTTTTTTTTTAAGTCTTTCATGATAAGATTTATTTCTTAGTGACGGAATCAACTTTGTCGCTCTACGCTGCACCGACTCGAGCTTCTCAATGTCCTTGCTCAGATAAGGAGACCAAAATTGCACGCCATATTCAAAATGCTTTTAAATAAAGGTACTATAATGTACTCATTTTTATAAGTAAAATTTCTCTTAATATATCCCAATGCTAGATTGGCTTTATTCGCAGCTGCTGCATTTTGATCTGAGGTTTTTAGGTTTTCAGATATAAGGACCCCCAGGTCTTTAACTAATGCACTTGTTTTGATTGGCTGGCCTTTCATCTTGTATTCATTTTTTTGTATTACCTATGAAATTGAATTGAAATGAATATAGAAAAGGTGGGTGAGGGTGAAAGAAGGGAAGTTTTTATTGGTTAAGTAGGAGAGACAGTGGTAAAAGTGAGAGCAAATAGAGTGTCGGGGCTTGACCCAACGTGCGTGAGTTGAGTATTGGGCTGGATCAGTATGGCTTGCCAAGAAGGGAGCTGGGAGGCTGCAAGATAAAGGCAGGAGATGGTGGTGTTGATGGTGGTGGTGAAGAAGTCGATGGTGTTAATGTTGGTGTTTAACGAATTCTTCCATGTTGAAGGTCTTTCTCGATCTTTTTGGGTTTTTCATGGAGCTCCTGATCTTGAACAGCTGACTTTGGAAGATCCTTAGACCTTCTACTTGCTCTGGTGTAAAAGATGGATCAGGGGTTGCTTCGGTGTCCCCCAAAATGGCTCTCCAAAAAGGTGATTCAGGGGGGGGGGGGGACGTCTTTTTCCTCTTGGTGCTGCATCCTTGACTCCTTCTTCCTCGATCGTCTCCACGTCGACTATTTCTCCTATGGTGGACACAGTGTACTCAGACGACATGGAGGGGAGTGCCACCGGATGATTAATGGTGGCAGGTGCTGGAGTCGAGGCTGCTACTGGTCCGGTGATGTTGACTGCTGATGGAGGTGGCGATGCCGAGACTGCAGGAGGAGGTGGTGGAAGGCTGCTCCTATTGATTGGTTTGTAGATGTTCAGGCGTTTCCGTGGCTGCTGTCTTGGACGTTGTTGGGGAGCCTGTGGACGAGTGATTTTGGTGGAGTGCATGTTTGGGATGATAATAGAGGGCAAGTTGTTAGCTTGTAGGAGGGCAGGGAGATACACCCTTAGGAGGTTGATGTCCCCACCAGCAAGAGCAGTGGCTGTGGTGACAATGATTTTGATGATTGAGTCCTTGTCACAAGATGGCTGCTCTACTCTTGCCTTCTCCTTCCTCTTCCTGGCATGCACCGATCCCTTCACACAGTCACCCTTGGGTCCAGATACTCGATGTGCTTCCATTCCCTTCTTCCCCTTTTTGATGGTAAACTCTACCCTCTCTCCGTCACCAAGAGAGGGCAGAGCGTGGAGTGGATAGGGGCGAGATATGCTCCTTCTATGTACAAAGATGTCTCCTCCTTCCTGTTGGCTGATAAAGCCCATTCCCTTTTTGTAGTTAAACCATTTAACATGGCCAGCAAAGCAGGTGGGGGCTGTATTACCTATTTGCAAGACCTGGCATTTGTCAACATTGAATGACATCTGCCATTTTTCCGACCACTCTACTAATTTATTTAAATCAGATTGCAGTTTATTTCTGTCTTCTTCGGTTAATACTGATTTTCCTATCTTTGTGTCATCAGCTAACTTTGAGATACTATTATTTAGTTCAACATCGATGTCATTGATATAGATTAGAAACAAAGCTGGCCCCAGGACCGATCCCTGAGGCATTCCACTCTAAACTGGCTCCCACTCAGATTCTATTCCATTTATCACAACTCTCTGCCTTCTGTTTGTCAGCCAGCTTTTTATCCAGGCATGAATTTTTCCTTTAATGCCCAACATTTCCAATTTCTTCAATAATTTTCCATGAGGTACCTTATCGAATGCCTTTTGGAAATCTAAGTAAATTATGTCTAATGATTTAGTAGAGTTGTTATATGTAAATAGTTTGTTATAAAATTCTTTCAAATTTGTTAGGCATTACTTACTGGATCTAAAGCCATGTTGGCTTTCTCTGATTAATTTGTTCGACTCCAGATAATCTATCTTGTCTCTCAGAATTGTTTCCATAATTTTACCTATGATTGACGTTAAATTGATTGGTCTATAATTACTTGCTTGGGCTTTATTTCCTTTCTTAAATATTGGAGTGATATTTGCAGTTTTCCAATCACTAGGTACGGTTTCCTGAATGAGCGACAAGTTAAATATGTTAGTTAAGGACTGTGCTATTTCTTCTTTCACGTTTTTCAGAATTCTTGGGTGAATATTATCCGGCCAAGGGGTTTTATTAGTATCTAAATTATTCAGCTTACATAACGCTTAATTTTTGCTTATGGTAAAGTTTCCTATTTCATGCGTTGTTACGTTTGTTTCAGGAGTAGTACTATGTTCTTCCTTAGTAAAAACGGAACAAAAATATTCATTAAGCAAATTAGCAATGTTTTTATCTCCTGTTACTGTCTAGTCATTATTTATTAATGGCCCTATTGCGGTTTAAATTTGTCTATTACCATTAACGTAACCGTAAAATTGCTTTGGATTTTTTACACTTTCCTTTGCTATATAACTTTCGTAATTACGCTTCTCTGCCCTAATTAATTTCTTTACTTTTTTTTGTTCTACTTTGTACAGATAGCTGAAGTGTTCATTATTGATGTCATTTTTAGTTAGTTTATGAAATTTATTCCTTTCCCTTAGCGCCTTGCAAATATTCTGATTGAACCAGGGAGGCTTGTTTTAGCCAGTATTTACTTTAAGTTTAGTGGGTATGTATTTATTCTGAGCACTCATGAATATATCTTTAAATTTATCCCATAATAGTATATTTGCAATTTATGTCGGTTCTAATGAGTTTGTGGTCAGAGGTGGATAGGTGCTCACCGACGTCAAGTTTATATATCAAGTTTTCATTTGTACTGATAACGAGATCTAGTATGTTTTTATCGCGTGTCAGTTCTTAAACACTTTGATGTAGAAAATTTGCCTGTATGAAATTAATAATTTTTCGCGAATTGTAACTATTTCCTGTCATAAGACACCAGTCAATGTTAGGTAGATTATAGTCTCTGAGTATTATGCATTCGTTAGCATTGAGGGTTGCAATATTTCGTATAGGTGATTATTATCGACCTCATTTTGACTTGGAGGTCGGTATGCAGTAGTGATATTAATGTTTGAGTTATTCATGTTTAATTTGACACACACTATTTCTTTATTATTTTGGGGGAGTGAAACCTCAGTTGGATTTAGTTGACATGCTACCCACATACCCACTGTCTCAGTGCCGGGAGTAACGATGTTGGTAAGGGTAGAAGTGAGGAACTGCTGCAGCAGTATCGGGATGTGTTAGATAAAGTTAGGATGAAGGGAGGGATCCCTGTAGTACATTGTATCCTACCCAGAAGAGGAGTTCCCAAGGAATGGACATCCAGGGCGATTGGTGTCAATTGCCGTTTGGAGAAATATTGCAAAGAAAAAGCAATACCATTCATTGATAACTGGGATAGTTTCTATGGGAGAGAAGGGATGTACGCAAGGGATGGGGTTCATCTTTCACGGTTAGGGGTTTCCACATTAGCTAGTTCTTTAGATAGGGTGGTTGTGGAGTTTTGAACAGAAATATTGAGAGTGTAAATGAGAGGTTAAATGGAACAATTTTAGCGTCAGGCGAAAGCGATAAGGATATTCAGTCTCATGCTAAAAATGATGACTATATTGCAAATGATAGTAGTGATGGTGCAACGGAAGATGGAAATGTCGTTAGAAATAAAGGTAAATTAGGTATAAAGAAAAGAAGTAAATTGAGAGTATATTACACAAACTGTAGGAGTCTATGTAACAAAATGAACGAACTTAGAGCCCTTGTTAGCAAACAAAATATAGACATAATAGCGCTAACTGAAACGTGGATTAATACAGAAACCAGGCATTTTTTAGCAGAATTTGATATAGCAGGATATAGTTTGTTTAAATATGACCGAACAAGTAAGAAGGGTGGCGGTATAGCAGTGTTTGTCAAGAGTACATTAAAAAGCTGTATTAAATCAGGTATTAGACTAAATAACGATAATGAAAGTGTTTGGGTAGAGGTTAACGAAGGTAGTGAGACCATAGTTATTGGAGTTCTGTATAGACCGCCAAATATGAGTAGAAATGACGGAACGTCATTATGGGAGGAAATTAAAATGGCATCAAGGTTTAGCAATGTGTGCATTATGGGGGATTTTAATTTTCCGAATATAGATTGGCAGCATCAAATAGGAGACTCTGGTTCTGAGGAGTTTATAGAGGTAGTACAAGATAGTTTTTCATTTCAAAATCATAGATACGCCGACTAGAGGTAATAATATTCTCGATTTAGTTTTCAGTAACAATGAACATATGGTAAATAATGTAGAGATAGGGGACCACCTAGGAAATAGTGACCACAATTCTGTGTATTTTAATATTCAATGGAAAGGTAATACCAGAGAGAATACAACATTAATGCCTGACTTCAGAAAAGCCAATTATGGTGGGTTATGAAGAGCCCTATTAGCTGACCCTATGGTCAAAAAATTAAGTCGATCCAGGTGTCCAAATGAGTGTACCCCTTCTCAGGCACCTGTCATCTTAAGTCAGGAAGAGACGTCAACCTTGGTAGATACATACGATAATTTTATCAAGTCAGTATTCAATGCACAAAATAAATACATCCCCAAAAGAAAATTTAGATCAACACAGAACCAACCCAAATGGATGAATAATAGACTATTAGATCTTCTAGGACAAAAGAGAGGAATATATAGAAAAATTAGGAAAGGCGAAATTCACCTACTTGCTTACTATCAGAATCTATCAAGACAGGTACAAAAGGATATTAGGAAAGAAAAAAGAAATTATGAAATTAAGGTTGCCAATGACTCAAAAAGTAATCCTAAAGCTTTTTACCAACTATATAAATCCAAGGTTAGAGATGTAATTGGTCCCCTTAAAACTTCGATAGGAGAAATGACAGAAAATTATTTAGAAATGTGCAGTACATTAAATAGTCAATTTCTTTCCGTTTTCACTAATGAAAATTTGGCACAGTTTCCAGAAGTCCGTAAGGTATATAGTGATAGTATAGAAAATAGGTTAAGTACGGTTACTATAAGTAAAAATGATGTGCTTAAGGAAATTGACAGACTGAAACCTCATAAATCGCCTGGTCCTGATGAGGTATATGCTAGAGTATTAAAAGAATGTAGGGATGAGTTAAGTTATCCATTAACATTTTTATTTAACAAGTCATTGGATACAGGTATAGTTCCAGAAGCTTGGAAGCTTGCAAACGTAGTTCCGATCTTCAAAAAAGGTGACAAATCAATAGCATCCAATTACCGTCCCATTAGTCTTACATCAATCATAGGAAAGCTACTAGAGTCAATTATTGCTAGCAAAATTAGAAACCACTTAGATACATTTAATTTAATAAATTCTTCTCAGCATTGATTCACTCAGGGACGTTCTTGCCTTACTAATTTGCTTAGTTTTTTCTCAGAGGTATATGAAGCAGTAGATAATGAAAAGTCATATGATATAATATATTTAGATTTCAGTAAAGCTTTCGACAGAGTCCCCCATGAGAGATTGATGAGAAAGGTTGAGGCGCATGGAATAGGTGGGGCGTGGTTGGGATGGATTAGGTCATGGCTAATTGGTAGGAAGCAGAGAGTCAGCATAAATGGTACGAAGTCAGAATGGGGAGCAGTCAAAAGTGGTGTCCCCCAGGGATCTGTATTAGGTCCTCTGTTGTTTGTTATATACATAAATGACCTTGATTTAGGTATAACTAGTAGGATAAGTAAATTTGCAGACGATACCAAAATGGGGAGAACAATTGATTCAGATAGAGATATAGAGTGCCTCCAAAGGGATCTAGATACCTTACACGAATGGTCAGTAAATTGGCAGATGAAGTTTAACATTGACAAATGCAAGGTATTAAAGATAGGGAAGATGCATACAAATGTTAAATATAAACTAGCTAATGTGGAATTAGAAAACTCGAATTGTGAGAAAATCTAGGTGTGTTTGTTAGCAATGATTTGAAGCCTAGACAACAGTGTATAAGCGTTCGAAACAAGGCAAACAGGATTCTCGGGTTCATCTCTAGGAGTGTGAGTAACAGAACTGCTGATGTTATCTTAAAACTTTACTTGTCATTAGTGAGACCCCATATGGATTATGCTGTTCAATTTTGGTGTTCTTATTACAGAATGGACATAGATTCATTGGAGAGAGTACAACGTAGAATGACAAAAATTATCCATAATATTAGAAATCTTCCGTATAAAGAAAGGTTGAAGAAATTAGGCTTACATTCGTTAGAGAGATGCAGAGTTAGAGGGGATATGATAGAGGTGTTCAAGTGGGTTAGTGGGATTAACAAAGGGGACATGACAAATGTACTAAAGCTCAGTGATAGCGAAAGAACTCGTACCAATGGTTTCAAATTAGATACATTTCGTTTCAGAAAAGATATAGGCAAATATTGGTTTGGTAACAGAGTTGTAGATGGGTGGAATGGACTACCAAGTGCTATAGTGGGATTAAAAACGATAGGGAGCTTTAAGATAAAATTGGATAAGCATATGGACGAGAAGGGTTGGGTGTGAAGGGGGATCAGCAGGGTTGGGCCAATCAGCGCTCTGCAGACCCCCGTAATCCTGCGTTAATCTCTAACCGTTTTGTTAAGATGATCCTCAGGGTATTAGAGTGTTGAGCCTATAATTGGGCTTTGTAATTGGGGTTGTGTGGGACAGGGATCTGCCTTGCTTAGGCCAATCGGCTTTCTGCAGACTCCCATTTTCTTATGTTCTTATGTTCTTATGTTCTTATAGCCACTCCACCTCTACTTTTACCATGTCTTTGTGATTTTTTTTTGTATGAGTTGATATGGTATTCAGAAATTATTTCTCTGTTTTTAAAATCAAGGTGAGATTCTGTTACACTAATTGCGTCTATTTTTTTCTGTTACCGCAAGGTATTTTAGTTAGTTTCTAATCAAACATGCATTGAAGGATAATACTTTTATTCTACTATACTTTTGATTGAGGGAGGTATATGATTTTGGTATTGTTTGAGTTAGTCGTTTATTTTGGGCAACTGATATCGGTCTGTTTTTAGTTTGAGAGTTTAAGGTCAAGGAGGGATTATTAACGGTCAATGGTTGGATGCGATCACTTTACGGTTGGCTGATGTGGTGGGGGGGTAATTACCGTATTTGCTGGTGCTGAGTGCATGTTTTTAATGAAAAGCATAGGGGGAGGGAGGTCTTTAGGTCAATAATCCTCCAGATTAATCAGAAAAGTGTTTCCGGCTTAGTGGGGCATTCGTGAACTTTGTGTAAAGCTGTGCTCAAAATACCACTCATGTATCTCACACCTACTTCGGATCAATGAATACCGTCTCTTTCATATAGAGATGATTTTCCTTGGAATTATCTCCAATTTTCTACAAAGAGTAAATTTTCTGAGTCACACATTTCTTTTACTGAATTATTGATTTCCTGTGCTCGACTATTACAGTAGGAGTTCGCGTTCAACTTAGGGATAATTCCGTTTATCACACATTTTTCTGCCTTGTTTTTCATCATTTTGATAATTTGTTTGTACTTACCTAGTATGTCTTTTATAGGGACCGTACCACCGTCGAAGCAATCATTGGAGCCTACGTTTGCTACTACACAAGATCCTGTCGGTATGGTAGAGTTACATATGCTGTTGGTGATGTGTTCAATCTTTCCTCCAGGAATCACATTTACAGATCTCTTTTGTCTGTTTTTCATGGCAAACTCTACTCCCTGTCCACGGAGAAGGCTATCACTGTATATTATTGAGATGACCCCCTCAAAGACAGGAAATGCCCCCCCCCCCCCCCCCTCGAAGATACAAGAGTCATCCCTCAAATACAGGAAATGGCCCCCGCAAATACAAGAGTCATCCCTACGGTCCCATCTTCCAAAGGGGTTAATCAGCCATTTTCTATGATGACTATCTTCTTCTGGGAGAACGGAGGGGCCTCCTCAGCCAGTCACCAGCCACTACCTCTCAGCCAACCACAACCGCCCTGGGACAGCCAATTAGAACTATCCTTCTATGTAGCCTCCACCAGGAGTGATGCCCCCTGTACTGTTCAACCAGATTTGGAGTATACAGAACACTCCCTTATGCAATCTACTGACCAGCGCCCAGAATATTACAGGGGCAAATGGACCTGAACAATGCCTTACAAACCTCTACTTACGATGATACAAGCACAATCATCTATATATATATATGCTAAGATAATTAGAAGACCTGCAACACAGTTGTTGCATTACAGGTTGTAAGAGTTTTATATTTATCACAGCAACCCAGGACCTTACAGTTGCTCCAGTGAATATTGTAATGATACCTTGGAACCAGGCCCATGTTACAATACCTGAATTCCAAGGCTAGAATGTATATGTACCTCACAACAATCACTTTTCCTCTTTTCTCAATACCCCTATAACCCCGAGTTCATTGACACCAGAGTCAAGAATAATTTAGCATAGGATCTCAGGAAAACCTGGAGAAAGTATGCAAACCACAGCTCCCTAAAGTCTAACACTCTCGGGCCTGGACTTCCATGGCAAAGTGTTTAGGTCTGCCCCAGCCTCCCCTCCTGCCCCTCGAGAGTACCTCCTGAAGTACCACCTGCTGTGTTACTGAGGTGCTACCCGTCTGTTGCCGGACGCCCTGAACCCAGGACCCCTGCTCGAGTGACGTAAACAACCCAGGACCCCTGCTCGAGTGACGTAAACAGCCCTGCAGTGCTGTCTACTACCCTCTACGTCAGCCAGACCAGTACTCTCGTCCCCTGCCCTTCCAGTACTTAAGTGTTTCTGTGTCTCTTTTGTTGTTTATTGTTGTGAGGTGTTGATTAGGTAAATATGTGAAACGTGTTGTGCTCTGATTTAATTGTGATCGGTGCCTTAGGGCTCGTATGTGCTTAAATCAATCATCCTTCTGAACTTGTATTATTCTGTGTTAATTTTGCTTTTAAGTTTTGCTCTGTGTTCAAGACCATTTAGTAATTTCTACTTTACGCATACGTTACATAACCGTGTTAATAATAATCTATTCAGACCACACGCTCGCAGATTTACTGATTATGTGTATTTTGATTTATTGTTGGTAAGTTGAAGTCATAGTGTATTCCGTAATCAATCTTTTCTCATATTCACCGTTTACCTAGAACCTACGCCCAATTTTCCAACGAGTGCATAGTGTAATTCCGTAACCTTTCACTAACTAATCGCATATGAAATATATTTTATAAACGTGCTTTATGTGCTTGTGAATCTTGATGTTGTGATATTTCGAATACTGTGTTTAGGAATTCTTTCCTCATTGTTTCGTCTCACTTTCATCCACCATACACTAACTATACTTGTGTATTTTATTCCCATCGCTCTGTTAACTCGTTCAGAACCGATTCTGATAATGTCTGTTTTAAGTATCAATGAGTAGGACTTCGTCGCTTATGCCCCATGTACTAACTATACTTGTACATTTTATTCCCATCGCTCTGTTAACTCGTTCAGAACCGATACTGATATTGCTTTAAATATCAATGAGCTAAACTTCGTCATTAGCACCAATTCAATTACTATAATTACGATCTATTGATCGATATCTGTTAACCTATTCAGATCTAATTATTAAGATTAATTTATAGTGTTCATTCCAAGTCTGAGCCTAGTGGAACTCAGTTAGTTATTTTGTCTATCTTACTGTGTTGTCTTACTTATGAATATTTCATATCTTTAAAGATTACATTTTGATATAATCAATACCATCAAGTAGAAGTAATAAACTCTATTTTCACTCTTGTCAAATTTACGTTATCACCTTGCGTTACATAAGAAAAATATAGAAAGATGAATTCCTAAGCTTGCGTCGTTATCCTAGCATATGTTCAAGTAATATGATTCCGTGATAAAATATAAATTCATCTTTTGAGTTATTTTATACTTCTCGTTTATTACAAATAATAATCTCATTCCATTGCTATAATATAAATTAACATCGCATTTCTACTAAGAATATAATTGCACTAACTAGAAAAAGTATTTATCACTAGAACAGTCCAACTAGTGACCTTCCCAGTGACCTGACCCAAAGGTGAATTCACGCGGTCATATTTAAGACTCAGCCTAGAGCTATACGCGAGACTCACCAAACCTCGAGTCAATATTTATAAACATCAACTCTTTCAGCAGTAACTTTAGGATCATTACCTGAAGTGCATTGAAGTCTCTCCTTGATTACGGAAGATAGTTGACCCTCATTTATTCTTGTATTGAAGGTCCATTCTTATTTACGTGTATAATATCTTTATGTGTACTTTCCTATTTTTGCATAATTAAATACTAGACTCTCACTGTTGAGTTATTCTAGTATCAGTAACATTATTCTGAAGCAAGAATAATATATATATTTGTTACCATGGTCGGATCTCCCTTTATGATCCTTACTATTATTATCATATCATGCTTATTAAATAAAACCTTCATATAATTATGTTCTTGATTGTGTTGTTATTGAGTACCTTATTGACCTATTGAATACCATTTATATTGCATATAGAACCTACTAGGTACGTTCCTGTCAAGTATATCTAAGTCCATCAAACCATTATTGGATTGTTTTACGGACTGTATCAAGGGAATAGAAATATAAAGGCCCGACATAACAATTATGGTACAGGACTATTTTTTTGCTGGCTTAGAACTTTTGTTGAGACTTTGCATTGTTTGTTTTGGGGCTGATGCTTTGCCTTTTGTTGTTTTTCTTTTCTCTTGAACAGATTTATCATTTTGTTTATCCTTTTCATTAGTCTCAGCAAGAACAACATATTTATTTTTCGTAGGGATGCCTGGTGACTGCTTTCGCTTGTTCTGTTTCCTGCTGTGAGTTACCACCTGGAATTAATCAGATTGGTGTGAAGTGCTTACCTTGCTGCCATGTTTGTCCACCTATTCCTTTAAAATTGAATTTTCGTGACGGAGTTTGTCCATTTGACTCTTGCATACCTCAATTGTGCATTCAAGGAACTGAAATTTCTCATTTGAAAGGCACTTAAAACACTTGGTGTCCGGGGTAGCCGTATCTAGGAACCACTCAGGATAATATTTATTTCCACATTTATCACAAATAACTCGGATCGCTGGCATGATGATAGAGATATTTTACACTTGATAAAACACAAATAAAACAAACAAATAATATTAGTCACTTCCCTTCGGCTGTAGTAAATTTTGTTGCTTTAGATGCTAAAAACCCGAAGTTAATCCTGCTGACCAAGAGGGGTGTAGGTTAACACCGGGTGGGAGAGAGAAGAATTTATGACCAACCTCTAAGACGAACTGAACTGGACTGAAAGAGAGAGAGAGAGAGAGAGAGAGAGAGAGAGTGGTGACTGTAAACCTCATCACACGCTTCCCTAGCTTGGACCAACATGACTCAACCACTTCACACACATCACAGCTATACCATCAAACACAAACAATAACAAAAACAACACACACACACACACACACCATAGTACCACACATATTCAAGCACCATATAAACACTTGGAAAACAAAAACACCAGTACAAAATTGTAAATAAACATTAAACAAATGTTATCATGCTGCACCTCTTATATAACAATATAAACTACAAGCACTCTAGCAGTTGTCCGCTTAAATTATATTTCTAAAACTCTGCAAGTAAACACGGATGGCAAACTAATTTACGAGTCATTGAGAAAATCAGGTTTGTGTGTATATACTGCATATCTGTGTGTGTGTGTGTGAAATTAACATTACATGTAGGGAAAGATGGAAGTGAGGCGCAGAGGCATTGCTTGAAGGGAAATTAACATTTACAATATTTACTACGTGGTTTATCCATCTATTTTTAATATGCCTATGTTATATATATTAAAAATTAACATTTACAATATTTACTACGTGGTTTATCCATCTATTTTTAATATGCCTATGTTATATATATTAAAAATTAACATTTACAATATTTACTACGTGGTTTATCCATCTATTTTTAATATGCCTATGTTATATATATTAAAAATTAACATTTACAATATTTACTACGTGGTTTATCCATCTATTTTTAATATGCCTATGTTATATATATTAAAAATTAACATTTACAATATTTACTACGTGGTTTATCCATCTATTTTTAATATGGCTATGTTATATATATTAAAAATTAACATTTACAATATTTACTACGTGGTTTATCCATCTATTTTGAATATGCCTATGTTATATATATTAAAAATTAGCCTTGCAGTCATAGTGCTCTATTAACCTAAAGATTTAAGCCTTATTTACTTCGTCCAATATTAACGTCACTAAAACAAAAACATACGGCAAAGTTCAAATAATGATTCAAATAGTTAACAAGAGCTGAAATAGACTCTAAAAGATAAACTCTCAAAAAGGTTATACAAAATCCATGCCAAAGGATATCATAAGGAGGAATAGCCCTAGGAAGGCTTTGTTTGTAAACCCGAGTTTGTTTTGGCAGCAATCATAATAATAATAATAATAATAATAATAAACGGTTTATTAAAGAATGGCAGCCTCATGAGCTGAAAATACACATTTTACAATTTAGTGGATGAACATGAGATGTACAGATATGAGGATGGTAAGCTTAGTTTACAAACAAAATAAATAAATACAATAATGATGCATGTGCAGAATACAAATTATAAAATAACCATGAGAGTAAGTGATATACAGTACATATACACATTTATTTACTTACTCATATACAGAACATTCGTATATACACGTATGTGCGCACATACATATGCATACATATATAGGAACATAAGAACATGCAGTAAGTGTGCACATGTCCGTATACACAAACGCTCACGTATGCACACAAACATACATACATACAGAAACTGTTTTGGTATGGTCAGGGTAAAGAGGGTGCAGGTACTGCACCCTCTTTACCCTGACCATTAACTGGGAGGTTAATCCTCGGTAGTTTAGGTGTGTGTGTGTGTGTGTGTGTGTGTGACAGAAGGCGAAATATGGAAGAGCTGGGCATTCTATTGTTAAGGGTGGAAATACATGGATGAAGATACGCGAACACTTAATAATAGATAATGCTTATGCATAGATTTATAATCAGAAGTTTGCGCTAGTGAGCAATATGTTCTCGCTCATATGTACGTATATTTACATACATATGAATTTGTGTGAATTGTGTTTGTGTGTGTGTGCGTGTGTGTGTTTGTGTGGTTACCATGGCAATCAATGATGCTAGAGGTCAGACGGGGTGTTGTCACAGGTGGATGTAGGTCAAGAAACAAGATTATTTATATATATATATATCTGTGTATGATATTTGTGTGAGGGTTGCAAATTAGGGAAGACCAGGAGGAAGGGAGGGAGGGGGGGGGGGGGGGTGATAATTTATGGTGCCCAGACCCCTCCTAGAACCATATAAAAGCTTTTGTCAATAATAACTTACGTATCTTGAAAACCCCGCATATCGAAAGAACACAAATATTTTATAGAGATCGCAATGAAGTCATGACATAACGAGGCTCCTCCTCTGTCACCAGGCACACTCATAATTGTCTGTAAAGCTTTTCCAGAGAATCACACATCGACATCATATGTTGTATATTACTTGGGATTCGATTCTGATTCGCGTTCGGATTTGTAAACAATTCTTCATCTTCGCAGCGCCTTTAATTAGCGAAGTAACTTGAACAAATGACGATACCTTCAGAAATGAAAATGCTAATATGTTCACTCTCTGTAAACAACACATATATGAATGTGTGTTGTTTACAGTAGTTCAGTATTCATTCAGTATCAGATGCTGCGAAGGGGAAGATTTATTAACAAATACAAGCGTCTTTCTTTCCATATCATGATTGACAACTTACAAGATCGCAAATGGTCCATCATCTGCCACATACCTGCAAAAGAAGACATTCTCAAATTAGAAATACAAGCAATATGCTTATCTATATTGCAAAGACATTTTGATATGGTGGACAATATTTATAATAAACATAGTGCCAATAAAATAGTTAGTCAGTCAAACTACAGAATCCCCAATCAGGATACGGAGGGATCAGCAGCTATTAGAAGAAAAGAACAATACGCCGAAGTTAACATTAGAAACGCCATTTCATTCTGTTGTCACCACTACTTAATTAAACTATATCATATACTGTAATTCAAATATATATACAGTATAGGGAAATAACGCACACACATACATACTATCTCTCTCTCTCTCTCTCACACACACACACACACAAATATATATATATATATATATATATATATATATATATTATTTTATGTATGTAAAACTAGTCGCAGTGTTTTACATTTAGGCATTTAGGACTACATTCGTTAAGCTGTATTTTACTATATTTCACTATTATCTACTTTATCATATTAGCGTAACATCCCATTTCTTAACAACATACCGTCTACCATACTATAAACAGCATTAACTACTTGTATATCCCTTTTAATAAAGTACGGTCCTTCCTAGCGCTCCCTGTTATTACTTTTATTAATACCGTATTCGTCCCCTCCCCTTCTGTTCATTATACTCCCTCCCCTTCACCTGGCTTTCTTCATCACTTGCATTTCCTCCTGTATTAATTTTGGTCCTTCTCCTTTTTCTCTTACTTTTATAGAATTTCCTCTCTTTCTATGCTTCCTTAAACTACTCCAAATTATTTCCTCCTCCTCCATTTCTGTTTCCTCTTAATCATTCGCTTTCCCTTTCTCCTACTCCTCGTTTGTCTCACTCCCACCTTTCCTTTTATTTCCCCTTCCTCCTTATTTGTCTCTGTCTTCCTCTCAATCTCTCCTTTCCTCTTAATATCCTCTTCTTCCTCCTCACCTCCGTCTCTTCCACTTTTTCCTCTCATCTCAAATTAATCTTTCTCCTCCTCTATATTTTCTATTCTCTCCATCTCTCCTTATCTCTCCATCGCCTCTTCCTCCTTCTGCATCGTCTCCTCCTCTTCCTCTTCATACTCCTATCTCTTCCATTTTCTATTCTCTTCCCCCTTGTCCTCTATCTCTTCCATCCTTTCTATCTCCCCTCCCCTCCTCTGCCTTCTCCACTTCGGTATGTTGTGCCAAAGGAAATGCATCCGAGACCTAGTACTCCATATCGCATTGCAACCTCCTGCATATGCATCTGTCTGCACACACACACACACACACACACACACACACACACACACACACACACACACACGCACACACACCCTCTTTCATGTAACATACCGAAGTGTGTGCTCGAACAGGAATACATACAAATACATTCATACGTACATGCATATACAGGAATATATACACATGTTATGACACAACAGAATTAATACTGTATTTTTATGTTCTGTTAATGAAGGAGACAAAAGTCATGCTGCCTGTACCAATTATCCTCTTAAAAGTTGAAAGAGGCGACATACACATTAAGTATATTGTTACACACACACACACACACACACACACCTCCCCGTGGCGTAACTGATAGCGCGTCTGGCTCACAACCAGAAGGTCCCAGGTTCGAGACCCGGGCGGGGAAGAGACATTTGGGCAAGTCTCCTAACGGTGTAGCCTCTGTTCACCTAGCAGTATAAATAGGAACCTGGTATAAGTGGACGAAGTAGTGACGTCCCATCTGGGGTTGGTGATCGGTTACAAGGTGAGATGGGTATCGTACTGGTCAACCAAAGCCTTCGGGTGAGACTGGTACGGTAGTTACAATGGTACCGTACAGATTAACCCTAAGCCTTCGTTTCCAGATGTCGCCAATTGGCTAAAATACAGACTACACACACATCCACAGCCATTCCAAAGATACATAAACACTTAACATGCATTTCACGCAATACATTCCCAGTTAAGGAGGCGCGATAATAATGAGCTTAGCTCGCATTGCGTGGATTCCCCTTGACGAACAAGCAAGTGAAAAAGTGAATAACACAGTGTTCCTCAGAGCTTTCCCAGTGTATACCACCTCCTCTACGTAGTGTACGTAGTACCCATCTTGCAACACAATCCCACCCCTACTCTGTGCAACTCTCCAACCCAAGACTGAAACTCTATTCTCAGACTTTCTTCTATTCAATTGCTGAGCTCTGGAACTCTCTCCCAGAATCAGCCTTCCCTCTTCCTATGACTTAAATTGCTTCAAACTCCGTGTGACCAGGCATTTTAAGAACATAAGAACATAAGAAAATGGGAGTCTGCAAAAAGCCGATCGGCCCACACAAGGCAGATCCCTGTCACACCCAACCCCAATTATAGGCCCAACTCACTAATACCTTGAGTACTGCCCCCACCAAAATGGTCAGGGATTAACACAAGATTACGGGGGTCTGCTGAGCGCCGACTGGCCCACACCTGGTAGATCCCCCTCACACCCAACCCATCTCGTCCATATGCCTATCTAATTTTATCTTAAAGCTCCCTATCGTTCTTGTTCCCACTATATCACTTGGTAGCCTATTCCACCCATCTACAACTCTGTTACCAAACCAATATTTGCCTATATCTTTTCTGAAACTAAATTTATCTTATTTGAAACCATTTGTACGAGTTCTTTCGCTATCACTGAGCTTTAGTACATTTTTCATGTCCCCTTTGTTAATCCCAATAACCCACTTGAATGCCTCTATCATATCCCCTCTAACTCTGCGTCTCTCTAACGAATGTAAGCCTAATTTCTTCAACCTTTCTTCATACGGAAAATTTCTAATATTATGGATCATTTTTGTCATTCTACGTTGTACTCTCTCCAATGAATCTATGTCCATTCTGTAATAAGGACACCAAAATTGAACAGCATAATCCATATGGGGTCTCACTAATGACAAGTAAAGTTTTAAGATAACATCAGCAGTTCTGTTACTCACACTCCTAGATATGAACCCGAGAATCCTGTTTGCCTTGTTACGAACGCTTATACATTGTTTTCTAGGCTTCAAATCATTGCTAACAAACACACCTAGATCGTTCTCACAGTCTGAGTTTTCTAATTCCATATTAGCTACTTTATATTTAACATTTGTATGCATCTTCCCTATCTTTAATACCTTGCATTTGTCAATGTTAAACTTCATCTGCCAATTTACTGACCATTCGTGTAAGGTATCTAGATCCCTTTGCAGACACTCTATATCTCTATCTGAATTAATTTTTCTCCCCATTTTGGTATCGTCTGCAAATTTACTTATCCTACTAGTTGTTCCCTCATTGTTCCCTGATTAAATAACACTATATGAATATTCCCATATTCAAAATATGTTACAGGGGGACAATGCCTAGTGAGTTCACTGCTCAAATAGGTGGCGTTCTGAGAGTGAGGGTCTGAGTCTGGAGGGTGAGACGGTGAAGCACTTGAGCGAAGCAACCAGCCGCTTCAGAGATGGAGCTGCTTCGAGCCATGATGGATGCTTCACATGTCTCACTCCCCAGACTGGAACAAGACCTCACGGGCTTCACCGTGTTGAGCGGTGGAATGTACAGGCTCTCAGCCTATGCCCGAGAGGGAGTAGTTGGAATATAGAAAAAACAAAAACAAAATTATACCTAAATCAAGGTCATTTATGTATGTATGTATGTATGTATGTATGGCTCGAACGTCCCTTGATTTTGGCCCTGTCACTCTTTCAACTCTGGGGGAGGCACTCGCTACAGGCAATTTCGTCTTTTGTATCCCTCACTCAAAAAAAAAAAAAAAAAAAAAAAAAAAAAAAAAAAAACACACACACACGCAATCTCTCACTCTATTTGTATTTACATATACAATATGTACCCATCAACATATTCACATACCATCTTTTCATGTGAATTTTGTAAGTCTCCATATTATTCAAAATTAATTTGTGTATGTAAAGTTAACATACATTTATTATGTTCCTTCCAACAACCAACTCTACTCCTAAAATCGATTAATGAAATTTACACAAACACATGTGGCAGTCCGTGGATTCGAACCCAGGACGCTCACACCGAAAATCAACACCTTATGCATCATAGTAGATAGACTACTAATGCATATACTAATATGCATGCAGAGTTGGCTCCACTCCTGTGAGAACCGCATAGGATTGCAAATCTTGTCCTAGTCTAAGTGTGAAAATAAGGATAGTCTAGAGAGCACTCATTGTCCAATCACCTGCTGAGATTAGCAAAAAGAATGTTATTGAATTAATCCGACATGTTGGTTTAAACTTTTAAAGCATTCCCTTGAGCTACAAAGAACTAGTCAGCATTATCCCCCTTCAATATTGTATTTTATTTATGTTTGTGAATTTTACAAATAGGTGTCCCTGCCTTACATATTATAGCTTTCTGATATTCTTATATCTATCTAATTTCAACCAAGTTGCCCTACAATGCGGCCCCCTATCATAGCCATCTTTAAATTTAGGTTTGTCAACATTGTCTTCTTTAATGGAGAGAGCTTGTACCCCTCAGACACATGAGTGCAGACCTGAGAAGAGAGAAGGCATTTCATGCATGTGTGAATTGACTTCTTTGCTGGTGCTTCTTTTTTTATATTTGTTGAGCTAACATGGCACAGAAGACACTTGCTGAAGGTCCATTGTGCACTGTGTCAAGCTTATCATAAAGTATTGTAGCATCTACTCAAGCAAATGATTGTACATACTAGTCTCTGTTCAAAATATTGTACTTGTCAAGGTTCAAAGTCCATACCTCAGACTGAGACAGGATTGGGAATACTGGCTGGCTACTGTGATAATGTAGTTAACTGTATAATAGGTATGCAAGTGTCGGTATAATTATGATATATTACCGCGATACTTTGCTATCTATCTATCTATCTATATGCTCAGGCCCAATCCCCATTTTGGGGGTAGCCGACTCAAGACAGAGCAAGAACAGGGAAAACACAAAAACAACATAAAACAACGAATAAACACAGATACAAAGCACAAACTCACACACATCCAGGTCACCCAGGAGAAGACCCAGAGACCAGGGTCACCAAGGTCGCTCCAGCACTCCCCCGGCCCCCGACCACCCGGAGAGGTTCCGATCTCGGCAGGCAGACATGCAGCGGAGCCAAAGCCACAAGCCCTCCCACCACACTTCCAGGCGCACCCTTCATATTAATCGTCTCCCCGGGCCAGGCGCCTGATGGACTATTATCTAGTCCAACTTGCGCCCGACCCCTTACTCCAAATGACCACGTGTTCACTCAACTATTCACAAGCATTCTCCATTCACTCCTGTCCACCACCACTTCCCCTGCCTGATCTATAGTCATTCCTCTATCATCCAAAGCTTTTCTTACACAGTCTCTCCATCTCAATGGGGGTCTTCCTGCCCTTCTATCTCCCCTTGTACCTGATTATTTTTTTGTTTGCATGAATACACAATGTATAGACATATCGGTATACTACATATATACTATACATGTACAGATGTACAGAGCGCCCATGTATTGAGTACTGTTTGCATGTATTTAGAGGTTCCACCCATACCGCAATTCTGGAACGGGTAGAACCAAAAGCATTTCGTCTCATCAACTCACCTCCTCTTACTGATTCTCTATAAACTCTCTCTTCTAGCGTTATAACAATAATCATTGTTCTTCAGAGCTTTCCGATTATATACCTCCTCCCTTACGGAAAGTAGGTGGCACCCGCCTGTCAACATATTCCCACCCCATTTCTGTTCAACTCTTTCGCCCAAGATTGAGCCGATTTTCTCAGTCTTTCTTCCGCTCAAAAAGTAAACGCTGGAACTCGCTCCCTCAGTCTTTTCCCCCTCATCCTATGACTTAAACGCTTTCAAGCTCCGTGTGTCCAGACATTTTGACGTTAACGTAACTTGAATTTGTCACTGTCACTCTTTCAATTTAAATGGACACTCGACACAGGCAACTTTGCCTTTTATCCCCTTCTTACACACACACACACACACACACACACACACACACACACACACACACACACACATATTTATAAAAGCCACTCAACACATTGTAAAAGTGTGAAGGTAATTTCCCTCTCTCTGTATACAGTATAACATAAAATTACCATGTAGGTTTTCGGCGAAGTAGTGAATATTGAGGTACAGTCATAAGCCATGATAAATAAAGTCCATTATTATCTTTGAACCTTCAATGTCAAACTCGGACGCATTTGAGATACTACATAGTGCTATTATATCTCGTTTGGGTTCGATGGTTGAATATGCATTACAGCTTAATATAACCATTACTACGAGTTGATGAAGGCCTGCAGTAGTATGAAAGACTCCACACGTATACCCCTACTATATTATATAACAAGTATTCGCCTCTATACCACCTCTATGTGTACAGTGTGTGAGTATAATTATGTGCTTACTGTATGTTGGCATTCATCCGTACATGTAGGTCTGCATTAATCTACAGTATGTGTATAAGCGTGTTAGTGTTTGTGTAAGCCTCTCAACCCTAGCAACCATCCCCACACTCTAGCCTTCACCCATATTACCACTACAGGTCTCTCTCTCTCTCTCTCTCGATAATAATAATTCAATTGATACGTTTAAGAAGAGACTGGACGATCATCTGATGGAGATTGGATTAACATGAATGAATCGGCATTCTTATTTAGTGTCCAATTCTTCTACTATAAACTGGCCCTGTCTAATAGTAATAAAACCGAACCGCCTAGTAGGGACCGCAAGGTCTAAGTATCTGTGTAACTCTCTCTCTCTCTCTCTTTCACACACACACACACACACACACACACACACACACACATGTACAGTGAAATCATACAAACTTCAAGCCACCAGCTGCGCGTAAATCAAAAATATACCAAATCATACATATAATGCAGTATTTATAGAGATACAATAAGTTCACAAACGCCACCACCCAATCAGAACACTACGTAAAACGAGATAAAACACTTTGTCAGCAGTAATTAATGACAGCAAATTAGGAAGCGTTTCTCCCAGCCTGCAAGCTGGTCACCATGAAATTATAAAGAGAGAAAAAAGTGGCTGGGCCGGATTAGAGTGCCGGGCAAATTACGGTAAAATCAGTACAGGTAAAAATGACCACTGAAGCTTGGTGCTACATTCACCAGTATTATTACCACTGAAGCTTGGTGCTACATTCACCAGTATTATTACCACTGAAGCTTGGTGCTACATTCACCAGTATTATTACCACTGAAGCTTGGTGCTACATTCACCAGTATTATTACCACTGAAGCTTGGTGCTACATTCACCAGTATTATTACCACTGAAGCTTGGTGCTACATTCACCAGTATTATTACCACTGAAGCTTGGTGCTACATTCACCAGTATTATTACCACTGAAGCTTGGTGCTACATTCACCAGTATTATTACCACTGAAGCTTGGTGCTACATTCACCAGTATTATTACCACTGAAGCTTGGTGCTACATTCACCAGTATTATTACCACTGAAGCTTGGTGCTACATTCACCAGTATTATTACCACTGAAGCTTGGTGCTACATTCACCAGTATTATTACCACTGAAGCTTGGTGCTACATTCACCAGTATTATTACCACTGAAGCTTGGTGCTACATTCACCAGTATTATTACCACTGAAGCTTGGTGCTACATTCACCAGTATTATTACCACTGAAGCTTGGTGCTACATTCACCAGTATTATTACCACTGAAGCTTGGTGCTACATTCACCAGTATTATTACCACTGAAGCTTGGTGCTACATTCACCAGTATTATTACCACTGAAGCTTGGTGCTACATTCACCAGTATTATTACCACTGAAGCTTGGTGCTACATTCACCAGTATTATTACCACTGAAGCTTGGTGCTACATTCACCAGTATTATTACCACTGAAGCTTGGTGCTACATTCACCAGTATTATTACCACTGAAGCTTGGTGCTACATTCACCAGTATTATTACCACTGAAGCTTGGTGCTACATTCACCAGTATTATTACCACTGAAGCTTGGTGCTACATTCACCAGTATTATTACCACTGAAGCTTGGTGCTACATTCACCAGTATTATTTTTACAGTTAGTTCTGCTTAAATCTTATACAATTGAGTTGAAAGGGATTGTGCACCCAATTGCTACTAAACCATCTTTGTTTTACATAATGAGTGTACACAGATTTAAATATATTTTAAAATATACTTTCACTTGATAGTTGCAATTACATGGAGTCACACTCAGTCACAGAAACTCTTTTCTGCGACTATTATTTCGTCATTTTATGATAATTTAACCACTATAAAACTGGTTATAGCTGGTTATAGCAATTCAAAATTACCCTGATTTGTTGCCACATAAAACACAAAACAAACAAAACAACAAATATGGAAGATTGCTTGAAAATTGCGCATGTGCTTGAATATTAAATTTTATTCTCTTCAATCAGATGACGTCATTTCATAGTTATATCCAGCTACCCCCAAACAATTTTCATTTATTTGGGGAAGGATCTGTCAGAGTTAGAGGATAATACTGCAGCCTTAGCCATTCAATGTTTAATCAAATCATTTGGTGGTAAAATAAAACATAACAAAAGCTGTTCTCTGATTGAAAGATTAAACGAACCAATGACAGCAGGATTGTGTTGTTTGTTTACTTGTGTCAATCGAATACATACATTGTAAGCAGAATATGAATCAAAGAGTATCTTTAAATTCGATAAATATATAATCGAATATTCAGTATAATAATACATGTACTGTATATAATGAGAGAGAGAGAGAGAGAGAGAGAGAGAGAGAGAGAGAGAGAGAGAGAGAGAGAGAGAGAGAGAGAGAGAGATAATAAAAGACTATATAGGTTAGGGTGTGAAAGGTTACATCACAATACAGAACAGACTATAGTGTAATAATATAAGGTAATCTGTCCTGCTGCTGCTTCTTGACGTCACTGCCTGCCTGGGGTCCGGGTGCACTATACACCACACACTATTGTCTATGTAGGTTACTTTATGGCCTCAATTACGTTGGCATCATCTACGGTACGTTTTCCATCCGTTTTTTCATGTTCGTCTTCTCCGTCTATAATCATAGCCCCGGGCTTCTTCACCTTTCATTTTCCATCCTCGTCTCCTAAAACCAACCCTTGTTGTTGTTGTTGTTGTTGTTGTTGTTGTTATTATTGTTTTTGTTGTTTATATTGTTGTTTTTATTATTGTTGTTGTTGTTGCTGTTTTCTTCTTCGTCTTCTTCTTCTTCATCAATTATTGCTCCTTCTTCATTATTTACATTACTTCATCGTCTTCTTCTAACCAGTCCTTCTTCTTTTTTCTACTGTTCTTTCTTCTTTCAATATGATTCTTTTTCAATGTCATGCTTAATTTATTCTTCTTTATATTATTTGTTCAATCATAAACTCTCTGCTTCTTTTTCTTTCTGAACATTGACCCCCATGATTTTCTTCTGGTTTGTTGTTGCTATGAAGGCGTTTTACTCAGCTGGTCTTGAACATGTAAAAGCCATAATAAAGAGTAGTGACAATATCAGACTTTGATGCTGGTATTTGATATTAAGTTGATTGACCCCAACCCTTTAGTTCGATAACGCATTTCTTACTTGCATGATGGTTATCATTAGGCGATTTTACTCAGTCTAGGAATAAGCTGTGAAAGTCATCTATCTATCTATCTATATGCTCAGGCCCAATCCCCATTTTGGGGGTAGCCGACTCAAGACAGAGCAAGAACAGGGAAAACACAAAAACAACATCAAACAAAAAATAAACACAGATAAAAAACACAAACTCTCACACATCCAGGTCACCCAGGAGAAGACCCAGAGACCAGGGTTACCAAGGTCGCTCCAGCACTCCCCCGGCCCCTGACCACCAGGAGAGGTTCCGATCTCGGCAGGCAGACATGCAGCGGAGCCAAAGCGACAAGCCCTCCCACCACACTTCCAGGCACACCCTTCATATTAATCGTCTCCCCGGGCCAGGCGCCTGATGGACTATTATCTAGTCCAACTTGCGCCCGACCCCTTACTCCAAATGACCACGTGTTCACTCAACTATTCACAAGCATTCTCCATTCACTCCTGTCCACCACCACTTCCCCTGCCTGATCTATAGTCATTCCTCTATCATCCAAAGCCTTTCTTACACAGTCTCTCCATCTCAATGGGGGTCTTCCTGCCCTTCTATCTCCCCTTGTACCTGACTCACATATTCTCTTTGTAAGCCTTTCATCTCCCATTCGTTCAACACGACCATACCAGCTCAGCACGCTTCTGTCCACTCTGGCTGACAAATGTTCCTGCTGCCCCACTCTCCTACGTATCTCTTCATTTCTCAATCTGTCTCTACGAGTAACTCCACACATACTCCTCAAGCAGCTCATCTCCATCACATCCAGCCCTCTTTTCTCCTTTTTCTTCAGAGCCCATGTCTCAGCCCCATACATCACTGTTGGCACAACAATTCCTTGATACAGTGCACTTTTTACTTTCACTCCGAGATTTCTCGGAAAGTCATACGAATAATTATTTTGATTCTTCTGATTACTAGGTGGTTCGAGGACACATACAATCGTCTATTGTAAACCAGAATATAATGAACAGTGCGGCATCGTAAAGAAGGAGGGCTACGCTTAGGTAACTACTATAGATCATCATAAATTACATTAGTAGGCTACAATAAAAAAATAAAAAATAAACTAAAACAACTAATTGGTTACCATATATAATAGCCATGCTTAGTAAGGCACATATCTTCGTCAAACGTGCACACCCGATTAATGGGAGGTTTGGTTTTCTCGACCCCCTCTTCCTCATTTTTAGCTCCATCAGTTTTAATATTTCATGACATTCGCCCCCATTAGTTTGGCGTTTCTTAGACCTTTTGTGCCATTTAGGTGTCTATTTTTTCCTAGCAAGCGATGAAGAGCTGTAATTTAGGAGGAACCAACCTACCACCAGACCATTATTCTACCGAAAAATGTACATATTTATCTTGAAAGGGGTTCTTTGGAATATTCGTTAAAGCTTGATGGAGGTCTAGGGACGAAAGTAAAGAACATAATAAATAAATAGATAAATGAACAAATATATACAAATTTGCCCTTAAGTGTGAATACAGCTTGGCCCACACAAGTTACCAAGTTGACTCCGCTAACATCTACTATGGCTAACCGACTTACGACCCACCCTATGTTGGCCAAACTGTTCTATGTTGTTGAATTGAGCCAAGTGGTTGAATTGGCCCATATTGATTATGGTTGAACTGGGTCTATGGGTCTAACTGAAGTGAGTGGTTGAATTGAGCCGTGGCAGTCAAACTGGATCAAGTGGTCGAATTAGGCCTAGTCATTCGAATTAGACAGAGTCGGTAGAATTAGGCTTAGTCAATAGATTTAGACAGAGTCAGTAGAATAAGGCAGTCAGTAGAATTAGACAGAGTCAGTAGAATAAGGCAGTCAGTAGAATTAGACAGAGTCAGTAGAATAAGGCAGTCAGTAGAATTAGACAGAGTCAGTAGAATAAGGCAGTCAGTAGAATTAGACAGAGTCAGTAGAATAAGGCAGTCAATAGATTTAGACAGAGTCAGTAGAATAAGGCAGTCAGTAGAATTAGACAGAGTCAGTAGAATAAGGCAGTCAGTAGAATTAGACAGAGTCAGTAGAATAAGGCAGTCAGTAGAATTAGGCGGAGTCAGTAGAATAAGGCAGTCAGTAGAATTAGACAGAGTCAGTAGAATAAGGCAGTCAGTAGAATTAGACAGAGTCAGTAGAATAAGGCAGTCAGTAGAATTAGGCGGAGTCAGTAGAATAAGGCAGTCAGTAGATTTAGACAGAGTCAGTAGAATAAGGCAGTCAGTAGAATTAGACAGAGTCAGTAGAATAAGGCAGTCAGTAGAATTAGACAGAGTCAGTAGAATAAGGCAGTCAGTAGAATTAGGCGGAGTCAGTAGAATTAGGCAGAGTAAAAGGATTGGGTCAAACGGTTGAAATAGGTCAAGTGGTCGACTTCAGCCAAGCGATTGAATTAAAGGGAGTTTTTTTTTTCTGGACCCTCGCGCTTCTCCCTCATGCTTCGCCCCATTAGTTTGGGGATTTTAAGACGCGTTGTGTCATTTAGGTGTCGATTATTATCCTGGCGAGCGATAGCTAGCCTGTAATATAGGAGGAATACTATTCGGCCGGAATAGTATTCTACCCAAAAATGTACACATATATTTCAAAGGAGGGTCTTGGGGGTATTTTGTAAAGCTTGATGGAGGTCTTGGGAGGAAACTTAAGATAATAACTAAATAAATAAGTAAATGGACAAATACAAATCAATACAAATCTCCCTTTCAGCCAAACAGTCGAATTAGGTCGAGTGGTCGAACTGGCCAATAATATGTTGGGATTCTCTGAAAGCAATCCCACATTTCATGCATTATAGAAAATGTTGCATTTTATATTTTAGTGGTTGAGTCCCTAAATCTCCAAATGGGGTCATCCAATCACTATTATGTTGTGTGAGGTCCTTATGTAGCTAATACACAGTGAGTGTCGTGAAGAATGGTGATAAAATTATCATTGTCATTTTTATTTGATATATTTATTTATTTTTATTTTAGGAGGTACTTCAGGGAATGCGGTTGGTGGGGGTCATTAGACATTGGCCAAAACTTGATGTTTCTGCACTGGTACCACATGAACGGACCGACGAAGTGTCATCTAAATCCGTCCATTAGCATTTGATAATTTGTTTACTACAAACAAACAAACTGAGAGATGTAGACAAACACACAAACAGCTAAAATCACATAAGCTCCGCAAATGAAGATAATAACAATGGAGTGGCAGAATAATCAACAAATTAGCGTGGTAATCAACAAACAATACTCAAGGTTATTAATAAGTGTTCGTAATTGCATGGTCATTACAATACATTGGCTCAACACACTATTGTACTCACTCACACACACAATTAACACCACAGATACTTAACAAATAATACTGGAACACACCTAACACCCCATCAAAATGACTTTGACCGCAGCCTGACACTCTCACTATCAACTTCTCAGTATAACATTCTTGACTTATTCCTAACTTCTAATCCTTCTGCTTACGCTGTGAAGTGTGAACCTTTTCTCTCTGTTAGGCTCCTCCGATCAAAACTTTATCTCTGTTACATGTCCATATCTCTGCAGTGCGGCAATCCGATCCTCCCAGCTTGAACACAAGGAACTATAACTGTTGAACATAGTGAATACAATTACTTATGAACACACTGAATACTATAACTCTTGAACACAATGAACACTATCACTCAAACACGGTACTACTTGAACCTTCACCTTTGTGTCTCAACAAATGTTCATAAACTCTCTCTCTCTCTCTCTCTCTCTGCGATCCCTTCCGTTTGCAGCCTTCCAAGTTACCTAATGTGTATCAAACATTGCATAAATAGTTTGCACTCCATGACTAAGTTGCGTAAACCATTTATATCTATTAACTTATATAACTATATCCTCTACATACATAACTGTTTACGAAATTATGTGTAACTATTTATCATCAACGCAGACGTAATCAGGACATAGGTAGGGCAGATGTGTGTGTCTGTATGTGTAATTAATATGTATGAGAGAGAGATAGATAGTGAGAAAGATAGATAGAGAGAGAGAGGGAGAGAGAGAGAGAGAGAGAGAGAGTTACAAGGCGTTACAAGGAATATTTAGTATCTCGGAGATCTTGCGGTCCATTCCGGGGAGATACTCGAAGTGAAAGGAGAGAGATTGTTTAGTGCACTAAACTCATTACAGAGTGAACAAAATACTATCTACTCTCTTAATCACGTGTATAACCAAGTGATTTATTAATTTCGCAATACCCCTCTCATACCTATGCAAATAGTATGCATACATCACAGCAACTTTCTCTCTCGCTCTCGCTCTCGCTCTCGCTCTCTCTCTCTCTCTCTGTCTCTCTCCGTCTCTCTCTCTCTCTCTCTCTCTCTCTCTCTCTCTCTCTCTCTCTCTCTCTCTCTCTCTCATTCATTTCAGACACTACACATACATGACGATAATATGTTTCCGGAAGGGGCTGTATATACGGTATCCTTTGATGGGGACCCCGGCCATAATATTTGTCAGGCCAATAGCTACTGAGCCTAACTTGTACTGTAAATATATGTAGAGAGTAGAGGGGGAGGGGGGCGGGGATATCATGGGGTCGGTACTGTACGTGGTAGTATGTAATGTGCGACACACACACACACACACACACACACACACACACACAGCCCGTAGCCTAGTACACAGCCCGTAGCCTAGTAGGTAGAGCTCTCGTCTCACACACGAGGGGTCGGGGGTTCAATCCCCGGCCGGGCGGAGACAAATTGGGCTTGTCTCCTTTCATGTGTTAGCCTCAGTTTACCTAGCTGTAAATAGGTACCTGGAATAAGTGGACGACGTTGTGACGTCCCATCTGGGGTTGGCAAAAATGGTACAAGGCGAGATGGGTATCATATGGTTCACCTAAGCTGATGGCTACCTAAGCCTTCGGGCGAGACGGTACCGTCTATAGTGAGAATGGTACCATACAGATCCACCCTAAGCCTTCATTTCCGATGTCGTCAATTGGCTAAATACAGACTACACACACATCCACAGCCATTCCAACAGTACATAAAACACTTAACATGCATTTCACGCAATACATTCCCAGTTAAGGAGGCGCGATAATAATGAACTTAGCTCGCATTGCGTGGATTCCCCTTGACGAACAAGTAACTGAGTAACACACACACACACACACACACACACACACATACAGTATATATATATATAATATATATATATATACAAACAAGTTAATCAACAAAATACGTTGAAAAAACCATTAGGAAAGGAAAAAGCCTCGAACTAGCAAAACGTAAACTAAAGAGAGAGAGTGTGTGTTACATAAACTTACACATATACACAGACTGCAAAGACCTTGCGGTCCCTACTAGGCAGTCCGGACTTAATGCTAAAATACATGTTGCTACAAAGTGGAAGGCAAGGATAGCAAAGCAGAAGGCTCTCTTCCCACCCACCACTCCTTCCGACCGATGGTCGGCATGAAATTATAGTTGGGGAAACAAGTCCCCTAGCAGAATGAGAACAAATTCTACTGGCAAATTCATAGTAAAGAATGAAGTTGAGAAATATTATATACTACTGATGCTTAACCTATTTATTTTTGTTTTCTTTTACCTATATTATTCCAACCTCCTCCAAATGGATGTCTAGACTCCTTTTGGATGTGTCAACTGTCTTGCATTGTACCACTTTCTCAGGCAGTTTGTTCCACTTCTTGACCACACTGTAGGTGAAGAGGTGCTTTGTGGCATCGAGACTCGCCCTCCTGATAATTCATTTCATTCCATTTCCCTGAGTTAATGAACTATTATCGATTTTGAAAAGTGAATCTACATACATTTTATCAAAACCCTTTAATATCTTGAAACACTCGATTACTTGACCTCACACTCTTCTTTTCTTAAGTGAAAACAAATTAATTTTTTTTAAATCTTTCATGATATGATTGATTTCTTAGTGACGGTATCAATTTTGTCGCTCTATGCTGCATCAACTCGAGTTTCTCAATGTCCTTGTTCAGATAAGGAGACCAAATTTGAATGTCATTTTCAAGATAGTACCGCTTTTAAATAACGGTACTATACAGTAATGTTCTAATTTTTATAAGTAAAGTAGAATTTATTTTAATATATCCCAAAACTCGATTGGCTTTGTTCGCAGCTGCTGCACATTGATTTGAGGTCTTTAGGCTATCATATATAAGAACACCCAGGTCTTTAACTAATGCACTTGTTTTGATTGGCTGGCCTTTCATCTTGTATTCATATTTTTTGTTTTTCTTACCTATTTGCAAGCCCTGGCATTTGTCAAAATTGAATGGCATCTGCCCTTTTTCTGACCACTTAACTATTTTATTTAAATCAGATTGCAGTTTATTTCTGTCTTCTTCGGTTAATACTGAATTTTATATCTTTGTTTCATCAGCGAACTTTGAGATAGTATTATTTAGTTCTACATCGATGTAATTTATATAGATAAAAACCAAAACTGGCCCCAGGACTGTTCCCTGAGGCACTTAACTAATAACTGGCTCCTACTCAGAGAGAGAGAGAGAGAGAGAGAGTACAAAGGAGTACAAAGGAAATCAAGCAACAACAGATCTAGTGACCCTTCTAGGTTGCTTGTCCTCCAAAACACTGAGGATCAAGTGTCCAAACAGTGGTTTAGAGTGGGCAAGGGAACATTGGAAAGGGAATCACTTCCCTGGAACTAATGTCCGTGGCAGGATTAGGAAGTTAGTAGGGGACAGATGGGTTAGTAACTGAGGGGGGGATAAAATAAAGTTATTCATTTACAAACGCAGTCAGTCGCGGGTTTGATGCGAGATATTTGTCTAGGCGGAGTTTAAATGAATCAACGGTGATGCAGTCTATAACGTTTCGGGGAAGCCCATTCCACAAGTTGACAACTCGATTGAAGAAGAAATTCTTAGATTCGTGTGAGATAAAAGATTTACCAATAATTTTGCAACCGTTTCCCCGCGTGTAATTAGATTGGTCGATAGTGAAGTACTTACTACAGTTCATATTGTCGATGCCTTTGATGATTTTGAACACTTGAATTAAGTCACCTCTTAATCTGCGCTGGGTTAAAGGAAATAGATTTAATTCTCTAAGACGCTCTTCGTATGGTTTGTTCTTTAGGCTAGGTATCATTTTGGTAACTCTACGTTGAACTGTTGAACTCGTTCTAGCTTGTTTATATCTTTTTGGTAATAAGGGCACCAGGATTGAACGCAGTATTCCAGAAGAGGGCGGACTAAGGAATTGTAAAGGGTTAGGATAACTTCTTTGGATTTATGCTCAAATGACCTGCCTATAAAGACAATTATTTTGTTTGCCTTCTTAACAACTTCTGAACATTGTTGACTCGGTTTTAGGTTACTCGATATTGTTACTCCCAGATCGGTTTCTCTGTTTACATTCTTAAGCTGAGTGCCATTCATCGAATAGTTTGCTTTCTCATTTAGGTATCCGATATGTAGTACTTTACATTTATCCGCATTGAAACTCATTTGCCAAATTTGGGCCCAACATGACAATTTATCTAGATTGTGTTGCATATCGTCAACTTGTTCTTTTGAGAGTACGCTATTTGCAATTTTTGTATCGTCAGCAAATTTTGAGATTGTACAGGTGAGACCCTCATCTATGTCGTTGATGTAAATTAGAAAGAGAATTGGTCCTAGTACCGATCCCTGGGGTACCCCGCTACTTACATTGGTCCATTTAGATGCCTTACCGTTTATGACTACTCTTTGCTTTCTGTCGCTGAGCCAATTTTCTATCCATTTCAACACACCGTCTTGTATTCCATGCACTTTTAGTTTTAGCAGTAAACGTTTGTGGGGAACTTTGCCAAAGGCCTTTTGAAAATCAAGGTATATAATATCTACAGCTTTACTCTCATCGTAGAGGTTGAGGATATCGTGGAAGAAGTCTAAGAGGTTTGTTAAACAGGAACGTTTTTTACGAAAGCCGTGTTGAGTATCTTTAAATATGTTATTTTCGAGTCTGTCTCGTATGACCGTTTCTAGCATTTTACATACAACTGAGGTTAAGCTAATTGGACGATAGTTACTGGGTAGGGATTTGCTGCCTTTTTTTAATATCGGTGTTACGTTGGCTATCTTCCACTGATCGGGCATAGTTCCAGACTGCAAGGATTTATTGAATAGTAATGTTAGTAGTTTAGAGAGCTCATCCTTAGCTTCCTTTAGAACTCTAGGCGAGATTGTATCAGGTCCAGGCGTTTTATTTACCTTGAGTTTATCTAAACAATTCAATACTTCTCTCTCTGTAACGGTGATATTGCTTAGAACATCTGAATTATCAATCTGAATCGGCGATGGTGTAGGGATATCACTGAGGTTTTCTGTTGTAAAAACTGATGCAAAGAAGGTATTGAGGGCATTACTCATTTGTACTTCGTCTTTGGTGTATTCTCCATTTTCATCGACCAACGGTCCAACAGTTGAAGTAACTACTTTTTTCTTTCTGATATAACTATAGAATTCTTTCAGGTTTGTTTTACTTTGATTCGCAATATGTAACTCTAAGGTCTTTTTACTTTGCTTAATTAACTTTTTGGCTTTGCGTCGTAGCTCTACAAATTTCACCCGTTCTTCGTCATTTTGTGAGGATTTTAATCTATCTTTAGCAAATTTTTTAGCAAGCAGGCAGTTTGAAATATCTTTATTCCACCATTTGGGCTTATTATTATGGCCTGGACGCCGTATTTTCGATGGTATGCAGTCTTGCACTGCTTTTAGGTAAGTGGCTTCGAATAACTTCCAAGATGTATATATGTCGTTATTGTGAATTAAAAAGCTCCAGTCAGTTTCTTTAAACATAGCTCTAAGTTTATGGAAGTTTGCTTTCTTGAAATTAGGGACTTTTTCGATGCTACTATTTGGTTCGTTACTAGTAAACTTTAAAGTGAAAGTTATCGTACGATGGTCGCTCTTACTGAATTCATCACCAACATTCAAATTCTCTATTAATTCTTCTTTTGTTGCAAGTACAATGTCGAGAACGTTATTACCACGGGTCGGCGTTCGAACAAATTGATAAAGCGAACTCTCTTGCAAGTTCGTATACAAGTCATGTCCGGAGTGTGAAGTAAGAGTATCGCCCCACTTGGTCACAGGTAAATTAAAGTCGAAAAAAATTACGGTACCTTGTGAGTTACTTACATCTGCAATTTGTTCGTAAATTTCTCGGTCAGTTTGCACTGATTGAGCTGGAGGTCTGTATATTAACGCAAGTATTATTTTTGTACCTTTATTATTCTTTATTAGCACAAAAGATGCGTCGACGTTCACAATTTGAGGTTTTGACAAGAGGGTAGGGTTAAGACTTTCTTTGATATAAAGTAAAACGCCACCTCCATTTTTATTTATTCGGCTTTTCTCAAACATTACATAACCAGGAAGTGAATACTCTGCTAAAAAGTCTCTATCTTCTGTATTGAGCCAAGATTCTGTTATGCCAATCACATCATAATTTTCTGTAAACACTAGCTCCTCTAAATCTGAAAATGTATTGCGTATGCTACGAGCGTTTGCATAGAAAACCTTTAAATTTGTTATTTTTGAACTCACGGAACGCTCTTTAATAATATTTTTGGTTCTTGTCGGATCTACATTTATGTTCATGGCTGTCCTCGGTCCTCGCTGTCTTCGGTCCTTATCGCTGGTGGTCTTCGGTTGCCTCTGTTTTTTTCTTGGCGTTGGATGATTTATGCCACTGCTGCTTCTTCTCGGATGGCGTTTTTTGATCCATGGCTGCGGACTGCTTCGTGTAGGAGACGACCCATGCGTGCTGAACCCACAGGGTTTAGATGAGTGCCATCCTTGCGGAACAGAGTAGGCTGGTTGTAGAAGTTGTCCCAGAGGTTGATGAATTCAACTTCTTCCCTCAGACACAAATATTTTAGTCGGCTATTTGTGCTGAAGGCCTTGTCGTAGAATTTGTCAGGTGCGTCGATCTTGGGGAGAATGCCTGAGATGATGATATTCCTTGACTTGTTTTTGTAGTGCTGGATCATCTTGCGATATTTCTCCATCAACTCTTCGGATCTGGTGCGCATGACGTCATTTGAACCAGCATGGATGACAAAAAGGGTATTTTCATTTGCATCCTTTGTGGTATCTTCGAAGGCTTCCACAATGTCGTCCAGTCCAGCTCCTGGGATGCAAAATCTTTTTTGTTGATTTGGGACTCTGTCACAGAACTCTTCGACCTGTCCTCGTAGGATGGAATCCCCAACGAGCCTGGTCTCTTCTGGTTCGTCTTCCATCTCTACCAATATCTCAAATCTGTTTGACATTGTGACTGGTAGATGAGACCTTTTCTGCGTTGGCCGTGCACCGTTCCTCACTGGTGTAAATCCGGAAACCTGTGGTGGCGGGACTCTATGTACAGGTCGGGGAGAGGAGTGGTTAGAACGGGGGCGAGGGGTTGGTACTGTTCGTGCTAGCAGGCTTCTTGCACCAGGAGTGGGGGAGAGACTAAGGTGAACAGGTCGGCTGTCCTGGTTTGATGTCGGCTCAGGTTCGTCAGAAGCATCTGCTGCAGTGTCTACTGCAGGTGTTGGATTGTTGGCAGATGACGTTGGGGCGGTGGTGGATGCTGGAGTTGAAACAATTGGAGTTAGTGATACTCCAACGTTGAGTGTTACAAACTCTTGGAGTGATTCCAGCTTCCTGGTGAGGGCGTTGATCTTGTTGTGGGCTTCATCCAATTTTGCTGTCAAATCCTCTCGTTGCTGGCAGAGTCGGCAGACTTGTGGATCGGCAGGAGCATACATGGAAGCACCAAACCTACCGGCGCAGTTCGTACAGGCACGAGGCATGGTGACGATCACTTTCTTTAGATCACTTCACTCACTTAAAAACACTTAACTCACTTTAAAAACACTTCAGTCCCTTCAGGTCGCTTCACTTACTTAAATAGGCCTAACCGAAAACAAAAATGTTGAAATACACACAAATAGGTTATCAGCGGTGATAGCCTAACCAAAAATTAAAACAAAACAAAATTAAATTTGAATACGCAGTGATAGCCGAACCGAAAACAATTTTATGTTTATTTAAACAGAAATAGGCCACCAGGGGTTATAGCCTATCCTAACCGAAAACAAAAATTATGAAATACCGGTACGCAGAAATAGGCCACCAGCGGTGATAGCCTAACTGAAAATTTAAAAATTGAAGTACGCAGAAATAGGCCACCAGGGATGATAGCCTAGACTAACCGAAAACAAAAATAACCGAAAACAAAAATTATGAAATACCGGTACGCAGAAATAGTCCACCAGCGGTGATAGCCTAGACTAACCGAAAACAAAAATAACCGAAAACAAAAATTATGAAATACCAGTACGCAGAAATAGGCCACCAGCGGTGATAGCCTAACTGAAAATTTAAAAATTGAAGTACGCAGAAATAGGCCACCAGGGATGATAGCCTAGACTAACCGAAAACAAAAATTATGAAATACCGGTACGCAGAAATAGGCCACCAGCGGTGATAGCCTAACTGAAAATTTAAAAATTGAAGTACCGTACGCAGAAATAGGCCACCAGGGATGATAGCCTAGACTAACCGAAAACAAAAATAACCAAAAACAAAAAAGTATGAAATATGCAGAAGTAGGCTACCAGGGGTGATAACCTACCTAAAAAAGCAAAACAAATATATATATATATAATAGAATATGTGACTAAATATACAATTCACCAAATAGAGATTATATAAAAATAAAGTGTAACTGTACACAAGGGGTTAATATACTGTATCAACAGATGGCGCTGGTGTCACTGTAGGCTAGTCAAGCAGGATTAGATTTAGATAAACAAAGTTATCAGTCAAAGGTTACTACAAGATCATGCAAGCAACAACTAAAATTACAGATATATATAGCTGAGAGAGAGAGAGAGAGAGAGAGAGAGCGGAAGAACGGGAAGGGCCTGGTATAAGCTGGATATAGGTTGAAAACATTTCATCTAGGTATGACAGCCGGTGGGTCTGGTCTGAGTTTAGCTCAATACGATATGTGGGATGAACCAAGCGGAAGTGTGTCAGCGAGAGTGGCAGGAATGATTGATGATTGGTAGGTAAATAGATAGAAGTAGATAGTATTTCTATATTACGACGTAGGTATGTAAATAGAAGTAGATATTATTTTAATATACGATATAGATATACAGTATAGATAGAAGTAGATAGTAGTTTCATATGCGACATGAGGTATATACTGTAGATAGAAGGTATGTTGATGGGTAAAGGTATCACTATGCATATTTGGTGTGTGTGTGTGTGTGTGTGTTAGTGTGTGTGTAACTCACTCACTCACTTGTTCGTCAAGGGGAATCCACGCAATGCGAGCTAAGCTCATTATTATCGCGCCTCCTTAACTGGGAATGTATTGCGTGAAATGCATGTTAAGTGTTTATGTATCGTTGGAATGGCTGTGGATGTGTGTGTAGTCTGTATTTTAGCCAATTGGCGACATCTGGAAACGAAGGCTTTGGGTTAATCTGTACGGTACCATTCTCACTACGGTACCAGTCTCACCCGAAGGCTTAGGTTGACTAGTAGCTTAGGTTGACCAGTACAATACCCATCTCACCTTGTAACCGATCACCAACCCCAGATGGGACGTCACAACTTCGTCCACTTATTCCAGGTTCCTATTTATACTGCTAGGTGAACAGAGGCTACACCGTTAGGAGACTTGCCCAAATGTCTCTTCCCCGCCCGGGTCTCGAACTCGGGACCTTCTGGTTGTGAGCCAGACGCGCTATCAGTTACGCCACGGGGAGGTGTGTGTGTGTGTGTGTGTGTTAGTGTGTGTGTGTGTGTGTGCGTGCTGAAGATGATCTCGGTGAACGCCCCATAGACATTTCACTATAAAAACAAAGCTGTTATCATCACATAGTAAACCGCAATAGCCACGCATCCACTTGAATCTGTATCGGCACAAACGAGACAATACTACTTAATTATATCCCACAATTGCTCAGGTAAACTTGACACGTGATAGCTGACATTGATTCCCTTCATGTAACACCTGGCTAAGCAAGAAATATAAAAACAAATATAACGTAAATAAAATATATATATATATATATATATATATATATATATATATATATATATTGTATATATATATTATATATATATATATATATATAATATATTATATATATTGTATATATATATATATATATATATATATATATATATATATATATATATATATATATATATATATATTGTATATATATATATATATATGTATACTATAAATATATATATACTGTATATGTATATATAATTTTTTTTTTTTTTTTTTTTCTATGTGATTGAGGGAGACAAAAGGCATAACTGCCTATAGCGAGTGCCTCCCCCATAGTTGAAAGAGTGACAGGGCCAAAATCAAGGGACGTTCGAGCCAAAATGCCTGGACACACGGAGTTTGAAGCAATTTAAGTCATAGGAAGAGGGAAAGACTGATTCTGGGAGAGAGTTCCAGAGCTCAGATGTTGAGTAGAAGAAAGTTTGAGAGTAACGTTTCACTCTTGGGATGGAGAGTTGCACAGAGTAGGGGTGGGATTGAGTTGCAAGACGGGTACCACGTGCCCTACGTAAAGGAGGTGGTATGCACTGGGATAGCTCTGAGGAACACTGATTATTATAGTAGCGATAGAATAGCGAGAGAGATGCAACATTGCGGCGGAGAGAGAGAGATTGCAGAGAGTTGGTGAGTGGACGGGAGTTAATGATACGAAAGGCCTTCCTTTCAACTTTGTCTAGGAGAGCGGTGTGAGAGGAACCTCCCCACACATGTGAACAATACTCAATACAAGGGCGCACTATGCCCCTGTACACAGCAAGAAGCTGTGCAGGGGAAAAGAACCCCCTAAGGCGGTTGAGCACACCCAGCTTCTGGGAGGCTGCCTTAGCAAGACTGGTAATATGGTCCTTCCAAATGAGAGCAGAAGAAAAAGAGACACCAAGAATATTGAGAGAAGATGAAGGGTTGATTTTTGTATTGTTGAAGAATAAGGGATAGTCCGCTGGGAGATCCTGACGGGTAGATAGATGGAGAAATTGGGTTTTGGAAGCATTAAAGTTAACAAGGTTTTCTCTGCCCCAATTGGAAATAGTATTTAGATCAGAATTTAAGAGTTCTATGGCTTCATTACGTTTGTCGTTGAGGGATTGCTGGCTGGGGCGTTCTGAAAAACTAATGGAGTAGTGTAAGGTTGAGTCGTCTGCGTATGGATGGGAATTAAGGTACAGTTAAGGAGATCATTTATAAAAATTAGAAAGAGAATAGGAGATAGGACAGAGCCCTGAGGAACACCGGAGTTTATAGGGTGAGGAAGTGAACAATGGCCGTCCACAACCGCAGCTATGGAACGGCCGGAAAGGAAATTAGAGACAAAGGCACAGATGGAGGGATAGAAACCGAAGGAGGGTAGTTTAGAAATTAAAGATTTATGCCAGACTCTATCGAAGGCTTTCGATATGTCTAGTGCAATAGAAAAAGTCTCACCGAAGTCCCGAAAGGAGGATGACCAAGAGTTAGTAAGATATGAAAGAATATCACCAGTAGAGCGACCCTTAATATATATATATTATAATATAATATATTATATATATATATTATATATATATATATATATAATATATATATATATTATATATATATAATACATATATATAAATATATAAATATATATATATATATACTGTATATATATATATATATATATATATATATATATATATATATATACAGAGAGAGAGAGAGAGAGAGAGAGAGAGAGAGAGTGAGAGTGAGTGAGTTGCCATGTTGGTTAATTAATTACTCCAACGCCTAACATTAACGTTAACATAGCGTTTTAATAACCTGAAAATGACCAGTACAAATCAATGTTACATATGACCTTTCAAATCTTTCTAATTAAAAACGTTAGCATCCAAATATTGCAGCGTATTTTGGGGGATTAAATCGGCAGAGGCACAAAATGGTGGGGTATGAATAGCCTCTGTTTACTGTGGGGTGCCTAAGAGGGGGGATGGGGGGGGGGGGGTCAGACAGGTAGGACAGGTGTCAATTAGGCAAGGAACACCTGTAATCACACATGTTACCAGCAGGTGTATTCACAGCCAAACTCTCACTCTCAATCTCACACTATCTGTATGTCTCTCTCACACATACAAACACACACACTGTCATATATATACCGGTACACACACACACTCACACCTAAACACACACACACACACACAGTCTGCACCCTGGCTCTTCACTCACAGCAACATCTACTTATCCTTCTTCTGAGCACCCGAGTCATTATTATTCTACAGGAGGCACACCCACCACACCCACAGGCCAACTCTACACCTCACACCACTCTACACTGTCACAATCAGTTGTCCTTACCTTCGCTTAACAAATACTATTAAACTATTAACTGTTAGGAAAATAGGTGATTTATTCCATAGCAATCAGAAACAAAATTGGCTAAAATCAGCAAAGGATAATTTAATTTATTGTGCCATATTTTGAGGAAAGCCAATGCAGTACACCACATCATAACACACAATGTAATATTATAGCACACTCCACACGACATCATACCCCTGTATGACACCACATCATAACACACCATAACTAATGATTAACTGGACATCTCACATTAGACTATAGTACACAACTCTACATCTTACACCACACTGCAGCACACACTCTGACACACTACACCACACTATGTAACGCATTACATTTTAATACACCACACCACATCCCATAACACCTATTGGTTAATTATGTATTTCACACCACATTGCAGTACACTCTTTACACTGCCTTACTCCATTACACCACATCACAATACACCACAGCCACTAACCAGCTTTACATTGATACCACTGTACTCAATTTACACCATATTGCACTACATTACTGTAATATGTCACATGCCAATAACCTACACAACTGATCATATTTACATATAACGCAATTCTAGGATAACATATACCACAGGACTGCATTACACCATATACCAATACACCACATCACAACACACCGAACCCTTTGAGCAACTACTAACATAATAGTGGTACTGCATTACACCATACCACTCACACCACACCAAACCACAATACTGCATATACTAGGTCAGACCACACCACACCCTCTGAGCCACTGCATGCCATTCAACACATCTTATAAGTACTGCATTGACCCAAACTACACCACACCACACTACCAAGCAACACTACGCTTCAAACCACTCTAAGCTCTCTACACCACACCACACCAAACTACAACAAGTATTTGCAAAACACAGGACAAGATATATAGCACAACATAACATAACAGATCACACTTACAGATGTCCACAAAGTTAAACCTATGTAGGCTACCCTTAACACCAAATTAGGCAGAATAAACATATTACTGATAAAAGCTTTTCAATGAATCCTAACCAGAACACCGGGCAAATAGGGCCACCAGAAGGTACATGCCTCACCAGCAAAAATGTGTCTTGATCAAGACAAGTCCTGACAGGCTTTATCACTTCTCAGGCCCCATCTGCATTAATTAACAAACAGTAATGCTGCATACTTTACCAGCACCTACATGTTACCAAATGGAACCTCTGTCACGATATTCGCTAACTGTACGTCACACCAACTCCAACAGCCCTACAACTTCTACAGATAACAATGCTAACAAGTACAACCATGATACCAACAGGTTGTTAGGGACTACCCAACTCTACACAATCACCATGCAATATTGTAGCAACATCAAGTTCCTGATGCCACTTTCATCGCCTAAGTAAGTGTCGTTGCTTGAAGCACTTCCTCCTAAACCCAGGAGAATACCTAGCTTTATGGGCGTCATCTCACAAAACCAATGATGGGACATAGCACCTCAGATTACCAACACAATATATATGCTGGCCATGAACGATTCATTAAACGAATAATCCAAAATAGAGTAATAAATGAATCCTGTGCAATCACCTCTTTTCAATTATATCAAAGTACACACACACACACACACACACACACACATATACATACGTACACTGCCCCCCTCTCCCCCACACCCATGTACTATCTCTCCAACATCCCTCAACCCATCCCACATATACATTAAAATGGTGAAGGTTCCCCCTGATAACATTTACAGTTCACTTCCCTTAATACCAGAACGTCGAATATAAAACATAAAACACATACAAGGGGAGGGGGAGGGGGGGAGGCAAGAGCGAGGGTAGGAGGGGACACGATCATTTTGTTTATTTAAATTTCCAACTATATTACAACATTGATCATACGTCCGAATAAATCCATGGACGCAGTAATTCGTTTTTTTAATCTTGCTCGGCGGTAGAGGACAATACAATGGTTCTGAATGCGGAAGGTTATTACGAATGTAGCGTATTTTGGCAGTTGGTATGTGTTATATATTGGTGCTTCAGGGCGTGTGCACCAGGTGGATCGTATGGGAATATGAGATAGATAGATATAAAGATAGATAGATAGACATATAAAAAGATTGATAGATAGGTAGATCGATAGATAGATAGATCGAGACATGGATGTATAGGCTAGATTAAGTGACACTCAATCATTCATATATAAAAAAGAGAGAGACAGACACCCAGAGTGAGAGAGGTGGGGGGGGGGGGATTACATGAATATGGATCACGTCAACTAGCCAACCCTTTCCAAAATAAGCCGGGGTGGGTTTACAATAATATAACCAGGTCGTAATATGGGGCTTCTGTGTCTTATTATCCGCCAACATCGAACGCTGGGACATATACAGTTTATGCTGACTAGATAGATACATAGATAGATATATACAGTAGTTAGATAAATAAATAGATAGTCTTTAGTCAGTAAATATACACAGTAGATCAGGTCAATATATTACCAAGGCCTCCCAATTGAAGGGCTGGACCAGGTCTATGATAATATGACCAGGCTGAAATATAGAGCTTCCCGGTGTTAATATCCCACAACATCAAACACTACCATATATACACTTGTCTCACTAGTGGAAGTTATTCATTGACTTAGTCTTATTTATTCATATATATATATATTTATTCAAATTTTAGTTTATCTTGTTGACGGGTGGAGATATATGATATAATTCATTGCGAGGTCGGATCTTTTGAGATCTGTGTCCCATACATTGTTCTTCCCATTCTCACATAAACACTACGATAGTCATAGTGCAGTTGGGTCTACTGTACGTACATGACTAGATTGATACCCAGTATATTGGTGTTAAGAACGATATTAATTAATATAGTTAATTTAATGACTTTATAAATAATGAAATATGTTTCTCTCTCTCTCTCTCTCTCTCTCTCTCTCTCTCTCTCTCTCTCTCTTTCACACACACACACACACACATACACACACACACACACACACATACACTGCATCCATGCACCCTGCTAACTCATACATAACAACCTTAATGAGAACGACATGCAAATAAGGGTAATGGACTAATTTCACTTTTTCGGCTTTATTGAGGTGATTAATGAATTACCAATATTTAGAGGGCCCGACAATTATGTATGGCTTTGATGATATATTGATGTTGGTTGATGAAGGCTGGGGTCACGGGGCTTGTGGTGAGGGGTGACGGGGGGTGGTCAGAGGGTGCTGGTGAGGAGGTTAATACATTGGTGATTACCTCAATAAATTTGTGACTAAACACAAACAGTAAACAATTTCAACCAGTAGATTACAACTAGTACCAGGTTTGAGGGATGGTGTGGTTGACTAGTACCAGGTTTGAGGGATGGTGTGGTTGACTAGTACCAGGTTTGAGGGATGGTGTGGTTGACTACAAAGTTGGTGGTGAATGGTGTCGGATTGAGAGATATTGAGGAGGATAGTGGTGATAAAGTAAGGAAGTTAGTACCAGAGAACTCAATTAGTAGACCAATTAACCAAACCAGTGCCAGGCTTGAGTAACAAAGGCTTTACTGACTGGTTGGATGGGGGTGAGTAGTGATGGGTGAGTAGTGATGAGAAGAGTAGTGGTGATAAGGGGCATAAATAGGGGATCCGACAACTCAAAAAACAAAACAAAATTCAACCAGTGACAGGCTCGTGTGATGTTGACTGAACACCTGGTGGTGGGTGATCACGGGTGAGTGGTGATGAGGGGGTGTAGTGGTGATGAGGGGGTGTAGTGGTGATGAGGGGGTGTAGTGGTGATGAGGTGGTGTAGTAGTGGTGATGAGGGGGTGTAGTGGTGATGATGGGGTGTAGTGGTGATATGAGTGTGTGTTGGTGGTGAGGGGGTGTAATGGTGATGAAGTCATAAAAGCTGGTGATGGAATAACACAACCAGAATATAGTTAATCAACCAGTAGATAAATAGTGATGAAGTGAAGAAGGTTTGGTGGTGAGTGATGACAGGTGAGTGGTGTGAGGGTGGTAGTAGACAACTCAACCAGTATATCCATATCAACCAGTACCAACTCCACCAGTACTTTTAGCTAAGGTTAGCTTAAGTTAAGGGGCTGTTCTCTCTCATTTTTAGGATCCATTAGATTTTGGGATTTTATAACGCTTGCCTGAAAGTTTGGTGATTTTAAGACCTTTCCTCCCATTTCTTTGTCAATTTTGAACTTTTGTGTAATTTAGGTATCAATTTTTTGGCAAGCAATAGCGAGCCTGTAATTTAGGAGGAATCGGCCTTCGGCCGGTGCAATTTTGTTTTACTGAAAAAAACATCTATCAATTTATCTCAAAGGTGGATCTTGGGGGATTTTTATTTGTATATATTATTATTATTTCTTTAAGCTTGATGTAGGTCCAGGTAGGAGACTAAACATTAAATAAATAGATAACAAATAAATAAATAAATAAATAAACAAAACCCTGCCGTTGAGAGTGGTAGGTTGAGGGCGGGTGGTGAGTGGGTGGTGATGATTGATGGGTGATGAACTGTGGTGAATGGTAAGGCTGAGTTGCGGGTGAATGATGGGGGGAAGTGTATTATGACACGTTCGAAGGAGAGAGAGAGAGAGAGAGAGTTAGAGTTAAAAAGATAGTGAAAGGGTACTAAACAGGTAGCTATAGTCCATTGATTATAGGTAGGCCAGAAAACGTGAACTATAACCTCTGTAACTAAAAAAGGACTAGCGCAAATGGGCTGTATATTACCACACCTATTCCTTGGCTGGCCCTCCCTAAATGGTAGAAATATTAGCTCGATTACTGTAGTCTTTTATGAGTTATATAGGTTATTGGTACCGATTTTTTGCCTATTTATAATGAATAGGATATAGCATACAGTGGGAGGTAAAGTGAAGCTCTTATAAAGCATGTTGTGGGCGTTGAGTAGTACCGATATAGTGTTAGAAGTGGTATGGATAATAGTTGTCGTGAATCCTAGCTGGTATATATACCGTAGTTTGAATTTCCCGGGTTCACGACAGCTGGTTCCTTTTTGTTTATACACATTACTTTATTTATCTTTGTGGATAAATATTACTGTGGTTGCACCAATTATATCTTAGTTTATTTTCCCTTATTATTTAATCACGGGAGACAATATAGAACCCTTAAATATATTTATATTGTTACGATAAAAGGGTATCTCAGTACACTTCACACAGAGACTTCGTCCCGTGCACAACAACCACCAGTTGCTGCCACATAACAACAAAACTTCACTGAACTACACCTACCGACATGTCCATCACCTAACATACACTCTTATCATCACAGCTAAGTTCCTTTAATACTAGAAGTACTTCATAGATATTACTGGGACTACCACAGATAACCTACACATACATGTTTACAAGTAAGTCAAACGCCGACCCGGTATCATATTTATAGCCTAGGCCATTTCATCTTCCCTGGTCTAATTATTTACTCTATATCCGTTTCTCCTCTACCCCCTAGGAATAATATTCAGGATATAATTGGTGCCGTGTGACCAGGATACTGGGCCATCTGTTATATATTGATAGTGATTGGGGGGGGTATTAGGCCTGACTTGTCTGCCTTTGTGTAGAGCTGGGCGATCCAGTGGACAAATGTTGAGGGGCGCATATGTCCGGGATTTTCCGCTGGACCGTCCAGTGCAGTGCCCTGCTTTTTTTTTGTTAAACAGTTCTATAGACCAGGGGCAAGGGTGGACACTGTCAGGCAGACCGCAGCCTGAGTTAGATGTGCCAGGGAGCCGGAAGGTATTAGATGGGCTACTGAACAGAGCGCATGCCTTCTTTGAGGAGAAGGACAAGTCCGAGGAGGAGCAGTCGACGCAATAGGCTAGATCTAAAGACTAGGACGACGGCTGCGGCTGTTCCTCCTTCAGAGGAGTCATGATCCTTCTTTCTCTTTCTTTTTCTTTCTTTTTCTTTGTAATTTGTTAAAATTTAATATAGCCTAGTAAAGTAAATATTGTAAAGTAGAGTAATATGACATAGGGTAATTTTCCTTTTCTTTGATCATTTGTAAACTCACAGGGGGCACGCGATCTGCATGCTTCAATTTGCTTGGTTGCTGTCGTCATCAATGTAAGTAGGTTATCCTAGGCTTAGAATAGATTAGAATAGGTTAGCTTACAGTGACGATTAGTATTGTTGTTCCTTAAGCTTTAGTTACCCTAAACTTTTAAGAATGGATGAGAAAATAAAGTCATTGCGGCGGTTCAGGGCCGCCAAGAAGGGAGGGATTACTAAGCTTACCTCTAATCTGTCTGAATTTATTGAACATGCTGCTACACTGCATGATGTAAGGAGTGTGAAAATCACTTTAGAAAAGGCCCTAGCTGATATCGAGTCGTATAACGTAGAGTTGTATAGCTTATATTCAGATGATCAGTTAGAGGATGAGATGGTGAAAGATATGCAGTATGTTAATCAAGTAAACAGTCAGTTAGCTGAGTTAGATAGTGCACTACAGACAACCACTACTGGTAGATCTCATGATAGTGCAGCAAGTAGGAAACAGAAGGGTATTAAGCTACCCTCCCTGAAGTTGCCAGTTTTTGATGGGGATCCAACACAGTGGGTGGGTTTCTGGGAGCTCTTTGATTGTAGTGTTCACTCCCAAACAGACTTAACTGACATTCAGAAATTTATGTATCTAAAGGGACAACTTAGTGGTGAGGCTCTACAAATTGTTAGTGGATTTAGTTTGGTCGCTGCAAGTTACGAACCAGCGGTCACTATATTGAAAAACAGTTATGGTCAAAAGGATCGCATCAAAGCAGCTCACATAGCGAAACTGTGTAATCTCCCACATCCTAGCCAGGAGGTCAGTGCTCTGAAAGATTTTTCCGCGTCATTTGAGTGTGCGTTAGAGTCATTACGCTCTATGGATGTAACAGTAAGTGAAATGTGTGCAGTACTGTTGCATAATAAACTCCCTAGTGCACTCTCTGAAGTGATTAAGCGTGAATTAAAAGACAACTGGCTGGATGTGGATGAATATGTTCGTGTGTTTAAGACTGAAGTGTGCAATCTAGAAAGTAGACATAATCCACTAGAACAGTTTGGGGCGACCGCCACAGCAGCATGTGCAGTGTATCAGAAACCCGATACCAAGCAGAAGTATATATGTAAGTTGTGTTTAAAGACAGGACATTTTTGGGCAAAGTGTGCAAAATACAAGAACAGTCCCGCCAAGGCCAATAGAGCAATGCAGTTGAAATTGTGCGTCGGGTGCCTGTCGTCAGAACATGGCAGCCAGGGGTGTACTAACCCTAAAATTAGGCCGTGCCGATTCTGCCAACAGAAACATTTTAATTATTTGTGTCCGACGCCATGCCTTGAACAAACTGGACAACCAGCAGCCCCTGAACCAACAGTGACCATGGCTGTGGCTTCGGGCCGTAATGCAGTGTTGTTGCCTACCATTCAGATTTCCTTGCCCGACAGAAACGGTCATACCAGTAAAGTAAGAGCTTTGTTGGACCAATGTTCGCAGCGTACCTCATCTTGCGCTCTGCTTTATCGCAGCTTGATTACGTTAGGGTCAGTAAGGAACAGCTAAAGCTCCAGGGATTCACTGGCTCACTTGGTAGTACTGAGTATGAAATAGTAGAGTTAACCTATCATCACAGAAGAAGGGTGCGTAATTTGAGAGCCGTTGTGGTGGAGGAGTTACCAGTATACAAGCCAGGGAGGAGATTAGGGATGGAGGTAAATGCTATCAAGGCTCGGGGTTACAAATTAGCAGATCCAGGTATCACTGATGGAGATATGATAGGGTTACTGATTGGGGCGGACTTTTATTACCACTTTGTACATTCAGGCTATGTCAGGGAAGGAAGTATAGTTATGTTACCCACAATTTATGGTTACGCACTGAGTGGCACTTATCAGTCAGATATAGAAGAGACCCATGTAGAGTTAGTCACTGTTCTTAAGTTAGCAGTAGACCCTTTAGTGGAGATACAGGAAGATATTGGCAGGAATTCTCCAGAATTAAAGGATCTGACAGCTCTATGGGACTTGGACCATATTGGTATAAGTCCTAATGAGACTGGTAAGGGTGGGGAGAAGGTCTTAAATAGATTTTCTGAAACGGTACAGTATTCCGAAGCACAGGGACAGTATATAGTGGAACTACCGTGGAGAGATAACATAGATAAATTACCTGATAACTTTAAGTTAGCCCTGGGCAGAATGAGAGGCTTGCAGCGTAAGTTTATAAAAGATCCCAACTACTGTCAACAGTATACAAAGGTTCTGGATAATCAGATAGAAAGGGGGTTTATTGAAAGGGTAGAAAACAGGAATCAAGCTGGTCATCCCATTCACTACTTAGCTCACCATGGTGTTACCAAGGATAGTGTTACTACGCCTGTACGGATAGTGTTTGACTGTTCGACTAGGATGGACGAGAAGGCGTTCAGTCTGAATGACTGTCTCCATACAGGTCCATCGCTAGTGGCTGACCTCACCCAGGTGCTTCTGCATTTTAGATGCCATCAATTTGCCTGGGTGAGTGATATTGAGAAAGCATTTCTCATGGTGGGGTTGAGTGAGAAGGATAGGGATGCTACTAGGTTTCTGTGGCCCGTTGATCCCTTGGATGTTGCAAGTCCTTACATTGTCTACCGGTTCCGTGCAGTTCTGTTCGGGGCCACCTGTTCCCAGTTCCTTCTTAATGCTACCATTCAAAAACACCTGTCTATGATACAGGAGAACAGTTAAGTAGTTACTAAGCTCAAAAGGGGGCTGTATATTGATAACTTGCAGGGGACTGGTGATGATGTAAGTAATTTGCAACAACAATGTTGGGATGCCCGTAGAATATTTTCCAGCGCTAACCTGTCTTTACGTGAGTGGGTCACAAATAATGAGAATTTGCGGGAACTGTTGCACCTGAAGGGTATAGCTTCCGCCAAACAAGACGGGGTTAGGGTGCTTGGCGTTGGGTGGCTAACTAATAAGGATATGTTACAGGTTAATTGCCGCGGAAGTAGCCCTGCATTGGTTACGAAACGCGAGGCTCTAAGTCTAACCGCGAGTGTGTTCGATCCTCTAGGATTGTTGCTACCGGTAACCATCCGGGCGCGGAGGTTCGTACAGGACTTGTGGAGATTAGAGTGTGAGTGGGATGTCCCCATTCCAGATGACATGAGAGCTAACTGGCAGGGTATTTATAATGATATGATAGATAGTACAGGTATCATGTTTCCCCGTCAGGTCACTATTTCTAAGAGGGTTACGCTGCACCTATTTAGTGACTCTAGCTCAGTAGCATATGGTGTAGCGGCCTATGCGGTTGGTGATGAGGTGAGTAGGTTAGTAATGGCCAAAGCTAAGGTGGCACCTATTAAGTCCCTTACCATACCTAAAATGGAGTTGACTGCTGTTCTTCTCGCAGCTCGTCTCGCATGTTATATATGTGAGGCCTACGCGGACGAGCTGATTATAGAGAATGTATACCTCTGGTCGGACAGCCAGATAACCCTATGCTGGTTGTCTAGTAAAAAGATTTTGCCTATATATGTTCAAAATAGAGTTGATTAGATAAAGTCATTAGTCCCTGGCGCTCATTTTCGTTATGTGTCCACAGAGGACAACCCCAGTGATCTAGTTACCAGAGGGATTTCATATGTGTCCTTAGTTGCTTCTTCGCTTTGGTGGGGAGGGCCCACATGGCTACCTCACCAAATGCTATGGCCTGATCATGGCCCAATAGGGGGCTCAATAGGAGGGGACACCACTGTGGGTTGTAACACGAGTCAAGAAGGAATCCTGTCATTGCCGGTACCGGTTGCCCCTACTGCCATATTGAATTGGGACCGGTATGGCTCATATATGAAGTCATGGCATGTAATGGCATGAGTCCTTAGGTTTATTAGGACTCTTAAAGAGAAGACACAAGGGAACTATCAGGCAAAACCGGCATACTTGACGGTGCCGGAATTAAGAGCAGCAGAGTCAGCCATGATTAAGGTAGCTCAGAGAGAAGCTTACTCTGAGGAACACCACTATTTGTCGAAAGGACAGGGCACACCAAGCAATATAGTGAAGCAGTTAGGCCTCTATATGGAGGGAGGCATGATACGCTGTAGAGGTAGGCTACACCTTTCAGCTTTACATGATAGCGCCAAGTACCCTATCCTTATCCCTAATAAACATCGTATAGCCACTCTCCTTAGTAATTACTGCCACAAACTGTGTAACCATAGTGGTGTTAGTTATGTTGTAAATTACATAAGGCAAAGATGGTGGATCCCCAAGATTAGACAGGTAGTAAAGAAAGCCTTAAGGGGATGTATCAACTGCAAGAGATTGCAAGGTACATCATACCGTGCTGTACAGGCCCCTCCGTTGCCGGAGTTTAGGGTTCAGGAGGTGAATCCTTTCCAGGTAACGGGGGTTGACTACACAGGTGCCTTGCCAGTAAAAGAGAAGGGGGGTGCTGTAAGTAAACTATATGTAGTCTTATTCACCTGTGCAGTTACTAGAGCGGTCCATGTAGAAACGGTGTCTAACCTCTCCTGCGAATCATTTTTGCATGCGTTCCGTAGGTTTAGTAGCAGGAGGGGTTACCCTGAGATTATGATGAGTGATAATGCCACCACATTTGTTAGCGGAGCCAGTACATTACGGGAGTTGATGGATGATGCAAGGTTAAAAGGTACTCTAGCGGAATTCAAGTGCGAGTGGCGGTTTATACCGGCCAGGGCGCCATGGTTCGGTGCCATATGGGTGTATATGTTGGGTCTGGCTGCTTCCAGACGATCCCCAGGTACTTATCAAAGAGGTGGGATAAGTCAAACACTGGGTAAAAGTTAATAGGTTCTTGTATTCAGGAGTGAAGTGGGTACAGTGTACAGGGAGACCTTTGGTAGGCTAGTCTCTCTCTCGATCTGATCATAACATACCCCTAGCGGGCAGATCATGAAATACCCATAGTTACCATGTGCAGTCAATACAGTACAATTATATAAGTGAGTGCACATGATTACTATGGTACATGTTTAATATAAGGAGGTATGCATATAGATAATATTAGTGTTACATACAGATACTTAAGAATGCTGTTGCCTCAATAAATCATATACATACACCTCCCTCCCCCCTCACGCTCATAGTTCAATCTCAAGCGGACTCCTTTTCTCTGGGTCGTTTCGAATAACGTGGGGCAACTGGGGGGTCAGACGCTAAGGACAACTGATTCTGGTCATTGCAAGGGGTCGCAGGGGACTGGGGGAGGGGGTCAACACTTTGGGGTACAGGGCGGAGGAAACGGCGGTTCCGCCACCACACACGACCACTAGGGAGACGCACCTCATAATCCCTGGACTTGCCAAGACTCATGACAACCCCCACCTTGTCCCAGCATTGCGATGTCGGGTCTTGAATCCGAACTTGCTGACCGACACGCAACCTGGGGAGGGGCTGTGTGTGCGCATCGTACCGGGTCTTAACCTGCTCGGCACGGTCGGCTGCACGTCTGTCACAGTCCTCGGCCTTGCCCTGCCACTCCTGAGCGAAGGATCTGGGGTCGGCAGGTAGACATGTCCGAAGGGGATGACCATATAGGAATTGGGCAGGGGAGCGGCCAGTGAAGTTAGGAGTGTTCCGGAGTTCCATGAGACCCCGGTCAAAGTCCTCTATGTCAATGTTGCCAGAGGGTGCAGTCTGAAGAATGAGGTGCCTGATTGACCTCACTGCAGCCTTGGCATGGCCGTTCGCCTGTGATTGATGCGGTGACGTAACCACATGGCGGACTCCCTATCGCTCTATAAAGTCCCGGAAATCCTGGTTGGTGAATTGTGGGGCTCCATCGGTCCTCAGACAGAGGGGAACACCAACTTCCCGGAAGTAGCGACAGAAGAGCCTGATTGTTGCAGAGGCAGTAGCGTCGCCTTTGCAGGGGACGACAACGGGCCACCCCGAGAGACGGTCGACCACGACCAGGAAGGACTTCCTGGCAACCATAATAAAGTCGGCGGAGACAGACTCAAAGGGCCCCGTCGGGTTCTCGTCATTCAGGAGGGGTTCCTTCTGGAGGCCAGGCTGGAGGATCTGGCACGACTCGCAAGCATGAACAGTACTGGCGATGTCGGAATCTATCCCCGTCCAGAAGACAGCCTGCCTCGCTCTGCTCTTGGTGGCCTCCACACCTCTGTGACTGTCGTGGAGTTGCTGCAGGGTGCGATGCGGCGAAGAGCCGGAGGAACCACAATCCGAGCTCCGTAGAGGACGAGATCTCCATCAGCACAGAGATCATCCCGTAGCATCCAGTATGGGAGCAAGGAATCATGTAGGTTATAATGGTTGACAGGGAAGCCTGAGGTGACGCAGTCGAGTAGACAGACGTATGATGTAGGGTCCGCTCTTGCTGCGGCGCGAAGATCCTGTAGAGTCCTCTCGGCGTCTTGTACTGGAGATTCTCCTGGGTTGATGACATCCAAAATGGGCTTAGGAAAGTCCTGAGAGATGATGGCCAACTCCCTGCAATGGCGATAAGAAAGCAGAGGAGGCTGGACACCGTCGTGCACTTGAATCAGGGCAGGACACGATCTCTTGCCTAGGGTGAGGGTTGCCTGAAATGCACCCAGAGCAGGCGCCATCGTGGACCCATCCGCCGTGAGCGTCATGGTAGGCGAAGGGTCTTGCAGGCTGGTCCTAGAGACACCCAGAGATCCTAGATGTCGCAGGCCAATCACTGTAATGTCAGAGCCTGTGTCCAGTACCATCCGTAGGCGGGATTTGACATCGCCGTGTGACAGGGTGACAACGATGGGCTGTGGTGTCTTGTCGGCAGAGGAAGAAGTTGATCCCACACGACGACAGTTGTTGTGCTTCACCTCGTGAGACTCGCTGGAGTCGGAGGAGGTACCACTGCTGCTTGGAGATCCCCCTCGGCGCTTGTCCTTCTTCTTCGACGCCCGACAACACTTCTCAATGTGCCCAATGCGGTGACAGAGGTGGCACTGGACCTTACTGGTGGGGCACTTGATCATCCACGACCAGTGGCCTTGTCGTCCGCAGGCGTCGCAGGTGCTCTGAGCAGCTGGGCATGTGTCCAACCCATGCTGGCGAGCACAACACTGGCAGAAATCCGTTGAATTCGATGAATTCTTGATGGGCGGAGTCTTGCCGTTTCCCTGAGCTTTCTTGTCCTTTTTATACGAAGAAATTGCGCTCACTTGGTCAGGAGGAGCACTAATGGCCGTGGTCGCAGATATAGCGGCCTCATAGGAGCGGCACCTAGTCACAACATCCTTTAGTGGTGCTTTGGAGTCCAGGGAGATGAGCTTCTGTACCAGCTCCTTGTCTCTGATCCCCATGAGGATCACCATCTTGAGCTGTGTTTCCTCGCAGACAGATGAATTTCCCGGGCACACATCAAATTCCTCGGAAATGCGCTTCAGGCGGACATAAAACTCGGCAAATGACTCCCCTTCAAGCTGCTTACAACTCAACAATTCTCTTCGACGAAGTGCCTCGTTGCGAAGTCCCTTGATGTGAGCTTGCAGGGCATCCAACACCTCATCCACCGTCTTGTCAGTCGAAGGGGCGATCTGAAGGGTGTGTTCAAGTATGCGCTGCATCTCGAGGGTCAGGCACATGCGAAGCTGGATCATCTGCTTTGCCGGAGGTAGTTTTGGGAGGTCCACCATTACTGCATAGTCATCCCAGCGACGTCTCCACTCTCGAAACATCTGAAAGGTGGAGTCGGCTTTAAGTGGTGGTGGGGACTGTACTGTAGCCTTTGGTGGTGGTGGAGGTGCTGAGGGATCTGAAGGGCTGACTCGTTGCTGTTGGGAGGGTGGGCCATGGAGGGATCTGTAGATATCCTGGAAGTGGCCAACAGTTGAATCAAAGCCTGAAATCTTGCATTCTCTTCCTCTCTTCTTAAAGCCTCCTCTTGTCTTCTCACTGCCTCTTCTTGCCTTCTAGATTCCTCCAGAAACTGAATAAACTGTAGGAAATCGGCCCCAGACGGAACTGAGGGTGAAGCATGTGGGTGGGAGGGTGGAGGAGGTGGAGTGCGTAAGGGGGTAGAAGTAGATAAACCAGAACAATCTTGGGAGATTTGTGGAGGTGGAAGTGGTCCAGATATCCCAGGGGAGGTTTGTGTAGGAGAGCTGGGAGGTAATGTGGGGTTGTGTTGCAATCGTACCTCTTCCTGGTCTGACATCCTCTTGTTAGGGCAACAGACAGACAGGTTGATAACAAAGAGTCGAAAAATTCCCCACTTGAATATTCGTCCTAGTAGATAACAGTGTTTTTGCTGCGAAAGATTGCCAGCAACAAGTAGTGTGTGTGACGGAGTGCTCAGTGCGTGTATGCGTATGTGTGTTCACCAACCGTTCGTGGCTCGGAGGGGCCGCGTTCACTCACTCAACTCAGTGTTGCTCAGGCCGTGGTGGGAGGAGGGTGTAGCGCTCCGCTCGCTGGCTGGCCCTGCTGCTTTGATACACTCTGGAACTCGTACCCAGGGCAAGCACACATGAAATATACACAAAATAAAGCACTGGCAATACACAACACTTCACTGTTAGCACTGTATATCCAGGGGCACTGCTCACTGTAATCCTGGGTCTGGAGGCACTGTCTTACTCCTGAGTGGTGGAGCTGGCTCGGTAATGGCGACTTCACAGGGTCCCACAGGATTGTCCAACTTCGTAACTCCGGTTTTTACTCACTGCACCATGTATATGTTGGGTCTGGCTGATTCCAGACGATCCCCAGGTACTTATCAAAGAGGTGGGATAAGTCAAACACTGGGTAAAAGTTAATAGGTTCTTGTATTCAGGAGTGAAGTGGGTACAGTGTACAGGGAGAGCTTTGGTAGGCTAATCTCTCTCTCGATCTGATCATAACATACCCCTAGTCGGTCAGATCATGAAATACCCATAGTTACCATGTGCAGTCAATACAGTACAATTATATAAGTGAGTGCACATGATTACTATGGTACATGTTTAATATAAGGAGGTATGCATATAGATAATATTAGTGTTACATACAGATACTTAAGAATGCTGTTGCCTCAATAAATCATATACATACAATGGCAACGAGTCATTGGCATCCTAAAGGCTGGCTTGAAGAAGGTACTGGGTCGAGCATTGGTTACCCCAGAGGAACTGAATACGGTATTACTGGAGCTCGAGGCCACAGTCAATGATCGCCCGCTTGGCTACAGCTACAGTGATCTTGAAGACCCTCTACCCATCACTCCTTCACAACTGGTTCATGGGAGGCGGATCAGAAGCTTTCCAAGGCGGGAAGTCACGGAGGAAGATCTCAAGGACACGACTTGGCGTAACAATGATTCCGTCAACCAACGCTTCCAATATGTTACGAAGCTCTCACATGACCTGTGGAAAAGGTGGAGCACTGATTATCTAATATCACTCAGGGAGCAACATCGTCACTTAATGGTAAAAAAAGGGATAGCATCGCCGCAAGTTGGGGACGTCGTTCTAGTACATGATGACGGCCCCCGACTTTTTTGGCGTATAGGTCGGATAATGAAACTTCTTCGTGGTCCTGACCACGAATGTAGGGTAGTTCAGGTAAAAACAGGAGCCGGTTTGACCACTTGAGATAGATTTAGAGGTAGTGGATGGCGACAGCAAGCCGAACTCTGATAATATCCTTCCTGCTACTAGAGCGGACCGAGGTGATACCCCTCAGAGGCCGTCACGTCGGGCTGCTTTGGGTTCCTCCCAGTTGTGGCGATCCATGATCGGGACGGGACAATTGTAAATACTTTGTATATAACTGGTATGTCGTGAATCCTAGCTGGTATATATACCGTAGTTTGAATTTCCCGGGTTCACGACAGCTGGTTCCTTTTTGTTTATACACATTACTTTATTTATCTTTGTGGATAAATATTACTGTGGTTGCACCAATTATATCTTAGTTTATTTTCCCTTATTATTTAATCACGGGAGACAATATAGAACCCTTAAATATATTTATATTGTTACGATAAAAGGGTATCTCAGTACACTTCACACAGAGACTTCGTCCCGTACACAACAACCACCAGTTGCTGCCACATTACAACAGAACTTCACTGAACTACACCTACCGACATGTCCATCACCTAACCTACACTCTTATCATCACAGCTAAGTTCCTTTAATACTAGAAGTACTTCATAGATATTACTGGGACTACCACAGATAACCTACACATACATGTTTACAAGTAAGTCAAACGCCGACCCGGTATCATATTTATAGCCTAGGCCATTTCATCTTCCCAGGTCTAATTATTTACTTTATATCCGTTTCTCCTCTACCCCCTAGGAATAATATTCAGGATAATAGCAAATGGTTGGTGGTGGTGGTGGTGGTGAATGGAAACTATGGTGGGCGAGGGCTGACAGTGGATGGCTTAGAGGGAGGTTTTCCTATATTTGTTAAAGTTTGCTCCCTAGACCTCCATCGAGCTTAACAAATTCACCCATGACCCACCTTCAGGATAAATTTGTACACATCGACACCTACATGACACGAAAGGTCTTAGAATTGACATACAAATGGGGAAAACTATTAAAAAATCACCAAACTGATGGAGAGAACGTCTTAAATGTCAAAACTAATGGGGCTAACCACGAGGGAGGAGGGGAGCCAGAAGAAAAACTCTTAAGTGGATAATAATGATTGGGATGAAGATTGGCGGAGTGTCACGTTAGCATGGAAGAAAGAGTAACCTAGGTGGTGGTGGTGTAGTCAATCAATCAATCAATAAATTCCTTTATTTCGCAATACATATGTACAGTACACAGTACAAAATACACACATTACATAATCCAATACAAATTATAGTAAAGTTAAATCAAAATGTATTAAACATTCAAAATTATTTCATATATACAAACTATTTACAATATTAGCTTCTGATAGTCAGGATAAAATCATCAAATAAAATATTATAAAAAATATATGCATTCAAAACTCAATTATGAGGATGGAAGTTATGCGATAATGAAATTATCGAATTCAATTAAAATGCAATTTCTAAGACGTATTTGTTGCATATAACCGCTGTTAAAAAATAATAGTTACGCCCTTCAAGAGCTAAAACCCATAATAGAAACATGGACCTCGCCTGTCCTCATGCCCTTGTACCCACTCAATCCTGGCTCTCAAAACATCTAGATTTTCTCCTAGTACATCTACATTATAAGTTTTTCGAAACAAATTTACCACATTTTGAACCATGAAACCTTCTTTAATAATAGGAATATTATGCCTAATTATAGGATTTTGAGACCTTAATACTCTTTTGCAGTATCGTGCTTGAACTAATGCTGTATGATGATTGAGTAGCAATTGTTTGCATCGAGCTGCCGTGATATGGCTGCTGGCGTAGGGAGGTACGCCACAAATACGCTTAAGGGATTTATTAAATGCAACTGAAAATGCTTTAAAACCATTAGAATTAAAAGAACTGTCGTGATTCCATAGGGGAAGTCCATAATCTGGTAGACAGTAAGAATTAAACAGAAATAACATTGTATCTTTGTTCACTTGTTTGTAATTTCTAAAAATACTATTAAAAGATCCATACAAATTATTTATTCTAAAAGTTATGTCATCTGAGTCTTTAAAATTAAACAAAATATTGTGGCCCAGATATTTGAATCCCTTCACCACCTCCAAGGTATCTCCGTTCAGCTCAATGCTCTGCGTCTGCTGATTATTATTGGTAGTAAATATCATGCATTTAGATTTATCTCTGTTAATTTTAAGTAAATGTTGATCAATACAAGAACATAATTTGCTATATAATATATCCATATCTTGAAAAGAATCAGCCAGGAGGACTATATCATCAGCGTAGGCTAATATGTTGCATCTCACATCTCCATATTTACATCCTGCATTAGTACCAGCCACTTCATTTATAATTTTGTCCATGTATAAATTGTATAGAAAGGGTGAGAGTATTCCACCTTGCCTCACACCTTGCCTCACACCTTGCCTCACACCTTGCCTCACACCTTGCCTCACACCTTGCCTCACACCTTTCTCAACATAAACATAGTTGCTATAAGAGTCTTGCCATCTTACATTCGCTTTCTGATTCCTTAGGTAATGCATTAAAATTAATATTACATCTACTGGGAGTGACAATTCTAATAATTTGTTCCCTAAAATAAAATGGTCTACCCTATCAAAAGCTTTACTTAGGTCAATAAATGTAGCTACTGCATTGTTCTTACAATTCGAGTATTTTTTCATAATGTCTTTAAGAATAAAACAAGTATCTGTGGTTGAAGACCCTGATTTAAACCCGAATTGTCTAAAGTTGAGAACCACTTTTTCAGATAAAATATCTAAAATAAATAATTCAAATAGTTTTAAAAGGCATGAGGACTGCATAATGGGTCTGTAATTATCTGACTCTGTAATATTTTTCCTACTGTCTTTTATAATAGGTGTAATAGTACCCTTCAGCAAGTCACCAGGGAGATAGCAGTGGATAAAACAAGTATTTAAAAAATGAGCAATATTTTCCAAAAAAGACCAAGAGGCATTCTTTAAAAAAATTGTGTGAATAAAATCATGACCTTCACCAGAGTTAAGACGCATTAACAATTGTTTTATAGTGTGACTAGAGATCTTTAAACGCATTTTTCTACCTTCAGGCCACGCTTGCTTAATATCATTTAAGAAGTCTCGCTCAGCGTTAGGATTATTTGGAGGTTGACTTAAAAGAATTTTTTCTTTAAATACTTTAGTTATATTAGAATTGCCACTCTGGCCATTTATAACACTTGATACCTTTTTACACCCTTTCTTTATTTTTACTTCATTCCAAAATTCACTCTTATTCTTATATAAAAACTTTTCCGTTATTGAATTACATATCTCTCTCTGTTCGTTAATTTTACATTCATTTAGTGCCTTTTTAAATTCCTTCCGACTGTCTAACATATCTCTATGAATATCTGTTCCTCGTATCCTGCCATTCCTCACCCAGGTTAAGAATTTCTCCCTGGCAATAGTGTGTTTAGCCTTAATACACCGGTTCCATCCTGGTATCACTTTATATTTGTTCTTTTTAATATTAGCACGTGCATAGTCTCTACTAGCGCTCACAATGCTGGTCGTGATTAGTGAATACAATTTATCAATCCTTCTTAGATGACTGGGATCCCGACACCCTAACCTATGGCAATCATGAATAGGGAAGGAATAAAAATCTTGTAAAAGATTGTCAACCCTCTGATTAATATGATTAATTTCTTGCATGCTTAACCTTTGCCAGTTAACACGAGTTTGATTATTGTCAGCAAGTGAGCCAGAATCTTTAATCTTTTGACCTCCCCTAGTAAATTTTAAAGTAGCTTCCATTGGCAAGTGGTCCGATCCTATAATGTGTTGAAGTATTTTTATGTTGTTAATTGTAATATGATTGTGCACCTTTCCTATTACATGATCCAGCCATCTGGTGACGGAATCCCCATATCCAACAAATGTATAGGAGTCATTATCCAATATATCCACATCATAACACCTCAGTGAGTTTCTATTAATAAACTCTGACAAATTTCGCCAGGCTCTACCTGAGAAAGGGTCGGCATTGAAGTCCCCTATCAGAAAAATGTCATCGTAATTAATATTGCTGATAAGATCCTCCACTACTGATAAGGACTCTAAATATTTATTTAAAGTTTCAGCTCTCCATACATCACTATTCAGATAAATATTGATAAATGCCACATTGCGCCCAAATATATTTATATTAAGGACCATATAATTTGTTTCCAATATTACTTTATTGAACTCTATTTGTAGGTCCTTTCTCCACAAAATGGCCATTCCTCCCTCAGGTCTGCCGGCATTACTTACCAATGATTTATGAGAATAGGTAGCCCCCACAGCAATGCTATCATACTCCTCATCTACAAAATCTAATATTGCTAGTTTGTCGTCAGTTAAAAAAGTTTCCTGTAAAAAAATAAAATCATAGCCAGAAGATGCTAAGTTTCTGACTAAATCAATATTCTTCTTTAAAGAGCAGCAGTTATAAGAACATATTTTTATACAATCAGAAGCCATTATTAAAAAGAAATAACTAAAAAATATAAACGTGAAGAATATCTAAATGGTAAATACTAATTATGTACTAGCTTGTGCCTCAAGTCCTCGGGACCTATTAAAAAACTTGTCCACTACTATTTCTTCAGGCCACAATGCTTCATTAAATAATTTTTCTCTCTCTGATAGTTTTACCGTTACTTTAAAAGCTTGATGATCAAAGGATCTAATGTTTAATTTACTTAAAGCTATAATTTCTATTTTAAATACCTCCTTAATATAATCTTGTAAGTCTTTCTCCGTTGCATCGTTGTCAACTCTTCCAATGAAAACATCAATTGATCTTGCAGCACCTTTAAATGACAAGCCATCACTCTTTTTGTATGTAGTGGTGTAGTGGTGTAGTGGTGGTGAAGTATATGATAACACAGTATATAGGCAGAAGAGGATGAGGTGGGTGGCTCGAAAGTACAGTAGGTTGAAAGAGTACACACACAAGACAGAATATGGTTTTCTATCTATCTATCTATTGCCTGACGCCGTGATCCCCGAAGGGGTGGCCACGAACGAACAGCCCCCATGCACCTCTGTCCCCAGTCAGTCGACGCCCCTCCTCCGAACCAGCATCGCCTTCATTCATATACTTCCTCACTCCATCCTTCCACCTCTCCTTCGGTGCACCTCTCCCTCTCTGTCCTTCCACCTCGCTCTCGTACACCCTCTTAGTCATTCTCTCGCTTTCCATACGTTCCATATGGCAGAACCATCTCAAGTTGCTCCTTTTCACACTTTCTAGCACATCTACCTCCACACCACATCTCCTTCTTACTTCCTCATTCGTCTGTCTATCCCTCCATGTAACTCCGCACGCACTTCTAAAGTAACTAATTTCCACCGTTCTCACTCTTGGTCTGAGTCTCTTCCCGAACGTCCATGCTTCGCTTCCGTAAGTTAGTGTCGGGATTACCACACTGTCATGCAAGGACTTCTTCACTTCTATACTGATGGTTTTAATTATAACAATAAGACAGCTTCGACTCTCTATGGATTGTTCTTCAGTTCCCTATATCCAGGTATTCACAGCATAGTGAATTGCCATCCCTCTAAGGCAGGTGATTGCAATGTAGAGAATAGTAAGTGGGAGTTTAAATAGGGAGATAGAATCGTAATAATGCAAAGATGGAATTGTAGTAACTTATGATACGTGACCGACCGTGCTTGGATATGGGTAGAGTAGGTAGATGATGATGCAATAGGTGGTGCTACAGTAAAGGGTAATAGAGTGGGTGTTAGTGGATGCGTTAGTTTTAGGAGGTACAGTAGGTGGGTGGTACAGTAGGTGGGTGATACAGAAGGTGGGTGGTACAGTAGGAGGGTGGTACAGTAGGTGGATGGTACAATAGGTGGAAGGTACAGTAGGTGGGTGGTACAGTAGGTACTAGCCATCCGGCTGGCTCAGTTGATAGCGTGCCTGATTCCCACCTTGAAGGTCTCGCGTTCAATCCCCGCTCAGATTGAAAAGTTTTTCTGGGATACAGCCGGTGGTTACCATCTCCCCATGAGCAAGGGGGATGGGTAATGGTCTCTGGTAGACTAAAGAAAGCCAAGCGCTTGCGAATCCTCGAAGGAGGAGAGACGGGCGCTATATAAGTAACCAGAAGATTATTATTATTATTATTAGGTGGGTGGTACAGTAGGGGAGTGATACAGAAGGTGGGTGGTACAGTAGGTGGAAGGTACAGTAGGTGGGTGATACAGTAGGTGGGTGGTACAGTAGGTGGAAGGTACAGTAGGTGGGTGGTACAGTAGGTGGGTGGTACAGTAGGTGAGTGATACAGAAGGTGGGTGGTACAGTAGGTGGGTGGTACAGTAGGTGGGTGATACAGAAGGTGAGTGGTACAGTAGGTGGGTGGTACAGTAGGTGGGTGGTACAGTAGGTGGAAGGTACAGTAGGTGGGAGGAACAGTAGGTGGGTGGTACAGTAGGTGGGTGGTACAGTAGGTGGGTGATACAGTAGGTGGGTGGTACAGTAGGTGGGTGGTACAGTTGGTGGGTGATACAGTAGGTGGGAGGTACAGTAGGTGGGTGGCACAGTAGGTGGGAGGTACAGTAGGTGGGTGGTACAGTAAGTGGGAGGTACAGTAGGTAGGTGGTACAGTATGTGGCAGGTAGAGTAGGTGGGTGGTCCAGTAGGTGGGTGGTACAATAGGTGGGTGGTACAGTAGGTGGGAGGTACAGTAGGTGGGTGGTACAGTAGGTGGGAGGTACAGTAGATGGGTGGTAAAGTAGGTGGGAGGTACAGTAGGTGGGAAGCACAGTAAGTGGGAGGTACAGTAGGTGGTAGGTACAGTAGGTGGGTGGTACAGTTGGTGGGTGGTACAGTAGGTGGGTGGTATAATAGGAGGGTGGTACAGTAGGTGGGAGATACAGTAGGTGGGTGGTACAGTAGGTGGGAGGTACAGTAGGAGGGAGGAACAGTAGGTGGGAAGTACAGTAGGAGGGAGGAACAGTAGGTGGGAGGTACAGTAGGTGGGAAGTTCAGTAGGTGGGTGGTACAGTTGGTGCGTGGTACAGTAGGTGGGTGGTACAGTATGTGGGTGGTACAGTAGGTGGGTGGTACAGTAGCTGGGAGGTACAGTAGGTGGGTGGTACAGTAGCTGGGAGGTACAGTAGGTGGGTGGTACAGTTGGTGGGTGGTACAGTAGGTGGGTGGTACAGTAGGTGGGTGGTACAGTAGGTGGGAGGTACAGTAGGTGGGAAGTACAGTAGGTGGGTGGTACAGTAGGTGCGATGTACAGTAGAGGGGTGGCAAAGTAGGTGCGAGGTACAGTAGGTGGGAAGCACAGTAAGTGGGAGGTACAGTAGGTGGTAGGTACAGTAGGTGGGTGGTACAGTTGGTGGGTGGTACAGTAGGTGGGTGGTATAATAGGAGGGTGGTACAGTAGGTGGGAGATACAGTAGGTGGGTGGTACAGTAGGTGGGAGGTACAGTAGGTAGGAGGTACAGTAGGTGGGTGGTACAGTAGGTGGGTGGTACAGTAGGTGGGTGGTACAGTAGGTGGGAGGTACAGTAGGTGGGAGGTACAGTAGGTGGGTGGTATAGTAGGTGGGAGGTACAGTATGTGGGAAGTACAGTAGGTGGGTGGTACAGTAGGTGGGAGGTACAGTAGGTGGGTGGTAAAGTAGGTGGGAGGTACAGTAGGTGGGAGGTACAGTAGGTGGGTGGTACAGTAGGTGGATGGTACAGTAGGTGGGAAGTACAGTACGTGGGAGGTACAGTAGGAGGGACGAACAGTAGGTGGGAAGTACAGTAGGAGGGACGTACAGTAGGTTGGAGGTACAGTAGGTGGGTGATACAGTAGGTGGGAGGTACAGTAGGTGGGAGGTACAGTAGGTGGGTGATACAGTAGGTGGGAGGTACAGTAAGTGGGTGGTACAGTATTTGGGAGGTACAGTAGGTGAGTGATACAGTAGGTGGGTGGTACAGTAGGTGGGAGGTACACTAGGTGAGTGATACAGTAGGTGGGTGGTACAGTAGGTGGGTGGTACAGTAGGTGAGTGATACAGTAGGTGAGTGGTACAGTAGGTGGGTGGTACAGTAGGTGGGTGGTACAGTAGGTGGGAGGTACAGTAGGTGAGTGGTACAGTAGGTGGGTAGTACAGTAGGTGGGAAGTACAGTAGGTGGGTGGTACAGTAGGTGGGAGGTACAGTAGGTGGGTGGTACAGTAGGTGGGAGGTACAGTAGGTGGGAGGTACAGTAGGTGGGTGGTACAGTAGGTGGGAAGTACAGTAGGTGGGAGGTACAGTAGGTGGGAGGTACAGTAGGTGGGTGATACAGTAGGTGGGTGGTACAGTAGGTGGGTGGTACAGTAGGTGGGAGGTACAGTAGGTGGGTGGTACAGTAGGTGGGAGGTACAGTAGGTGGGTGGTACAGTAGGTGGGTGGTACAGTAGGTGGGAGGTACAGTAGGTGAAAGATACAGTAGGTGGGTGGTACAGTAGGTGGGAAGAACAGTAGGTGGGAAGTACAGTAGGTGGGAGGTACAGTAGGTGGGAGGTACAGTAGGTGGGAGGTACAGTAGGTGGGATGTACAGTAGGTGGGAGGTACAGTAGGTGGGTGGTACAGTAGGTGAGTGATACAGTAGGTGGGTGATACAGTAGGTGGGTGGTACAGTAGGTGGGTGATACAGTAAGTGGGTGGTACAGTAGGTGGGTGGTACAGTTGGTGGGTGGTACAGTAGGTGGGTGGTACAGTAGGTGAGTGATACAGTTGGTGGGTGATACAGTAAGTGGGTGGTACAGTAGGTGGGTGGTACAGTAGGTGGGTGGTACAGTTGGTGGGTGGTACAGTAGGTGGGTGGTACAGTAGGTGAGTGATACAGTTGGTGGGTGATACAGTAAGTGGGTGGTACAGTAGGTGGGTGGTACAGTAGGTGGGTGGTACAGTAGGTGGGAAGTACAGTAGGTGGGTGGTACAGTAGGTGGGAGGTACAGTAGGTGGGAGGTACAGTAGGTGGGTGGTACAGTAGGTGGGAGGTACAGTAGGTGGGTGGTACAGTAGGTGGGTGGTACAGTAGGTGGGAGGTACAGTAGGTGGGTGGTACAGTAGGTGGGAAGTACAGTAGGTGGGAAGAACAGTAGGTGGGAAGTACAGTAGGTGGGAGGTACAGTAGATGGGAGGTACAGTAGGTGGGAGGTACAGTAGGTGGGAAGTACAGTAGGTGAGTGATACAGTAGGTGGGTGATACAGTAGGTGGGTGGTACAGTAGGTGGGTGATACAGTAAGTGGGTGGTACAGTAGGTGGGTGGTACAGTTGGTGGGTGGTACAGTAGGTGGGTGGTACAGTTGGTGAGTGATACAGTTGGTGGGTGGTACAGTAGGTGGGTGGTACAGTAGGTGGGTGGTACAGTAGGTGGGAGGTACAGTAGGTGGGAAGTACAGTAGGTGGGAAGTACAGTAGGTGGGAGGTACAGTAGGTGGGTGGTACAGTAGGTGGGTGGTACAGTAGGTGGGTGGTACAGTAGGTGGGAGGTACAGTAGGTGAGTGATACAGTAGGGGGGTGGTACAGTAGGTGGGTGGTACAGTAGGTGGGAAGTACAGTAGGTGGGAGGTACAGTAGGTGGGTGGTACAGTAGGTGGGTGGTACAGTAGGTTGGTGGTACAGTATGTGGGTGGTACAGTAGGTGGGAGGTACAGTAGGTGGGAAGTACAGTAGGTGGGTGGTACAGTAGGTGGGTGGTACAGTAGGTGGGTGGTACAGTATGTGGGTGGTACAGTAGGTGGGAGGTACAGTAGGTGGGAAGTACAGTAGGGGGGTGGTACAGTTGGTGGGTGGTACAGTAGGTGGGTGGTACAGTAGGTGGGTGGTACAGTAGGTGGGTGGTACAGTAGGTGGGAGGTACAGTAGGTGGGAAGTACAGTAGGTGGGAAGTACAGTAGATGGGAGGTACAGTAGGTGGGAGGTACAGTAGGTGGGAGGTACATTAGGTGGGAGGTACAGTAGGTGGGTGATACAGTAGGTGAGTGGTACAGTAGGTGGGAGGTACAGTAGGTAGGTGGTACAGTTGGTGGTGATACAGTAGGTGGGTGGTACAGTAGGTGGGTGATACACTAGGTGGATGGTACACTAGGTGGGTGGTACAATAGGTGGGTGGTAGAGTAGGTGAGTGATATAGTAGGTGGGTGGTACAGTAGGTGGGTGGTACAGTAGGTGAGTGATATAGTAGGTGGGTGGTACAGTAGGTGGGTGGTACAGTAGGTGGGAAGTACAGTAGGTGGGAGGTACAGAAGGTGGGTGGTACAGTAGGTGGATGGTACAGTAGGTGGGTGGTACAGTAGGTGGGAAGTACAGTAGGTGGGAAGTACAGTAGGTGGGAGGTACAGTAGGTGGGTGGTACAGTAGGTAGGTGGTACAGTAGGTGGGAAGTACAGTAGGTGGGAGGTACAGTAGGTGGGTGATACAGTAGGTGGGAGGTACAGCAGGTGGGTAATACAGTAGGTGGGTGGTACAGTTGGTGGGTGATACAGTAGGTGGGTGGTACAGTAGGTGGGAAGTACAGTAGGTGGGTGGTACAGTAGGTGGGTAATACAGTAGGTGGGAGGTACAGCAGGTGGGTAATACAGTAGGTGGGTGGTACAGTTGGTGGGTGATACAGTAGGTGGGTGGTACAGTAGGTGGGAAGTACAGTAGGTGGGTGGTACAGTAGGTGGGAGGTACAGCAGGTGGGTAATACAGTAGGTGGGTGGTACAGTTGGTGGGTGATACAGTAGGTGGGAGGTACAGTAGGTGGGTGGTACAGTAGGTGGGTGGTACAGTAGGTGGGAGGTACAGTAGGTGGGTGGTACAGTAGGTGGGAGGTACAGTAGGTGGGTGGTACAGTAGGTGGGAAGTACAGTAGGTGGGAGGTACAGTAGGTGGGTGATACAGTAGGTGGGAGGTACAGCAGGTGGGTAATACAGTAGGTGGGTGGTACAGTTGGTGGGTGATACAGTAGGTGGGTGGTACAGTAGGTGGGAAGTACAGTAGGTGGGTGGTACAGTAGGTGGGTAATACAGTAGGTGGGAGGTACAGCAGGTGGGTGGTACAGTAGGTGGGAAGTACAGTAGGTGGGTGGTACAGTAGGTGGGAGGTACAGCAGGTGGGTAATACAGTAGGTGGGTGGTACAGTTGGTGGGTGATACAGTAGGTGGGAGGTACAGTAGGTGGGTGGTACAGTAGGTGGGTGGTACAGTAGGTGGGAGGTACAGTAGGTGGGAGGTACAGTAGGTGGGTGGTACAGTAGGTGGGTGGTACAGTAGGAGGGTGGTATAGTAGGTGAGTGATACAGTTGGTGGGTGGTACAGTAGGTGGGTGGTACAGTAGGTGGGTGATACAGTTGGTGGGTGATACAGTAGGTGGGTGGTACAGTAGGTGGGTGATACAGTTGGTGGGTGATACAGTAGGTGGGTGGTACAGTAGGTGGGTGGTACAGTAGGTGGGAGGTACAGTAGGTGGGTGGTACAGTAGGTGAGTGATACTGTTGGTGGGTGGTACAGTTGGTGGGTGGTACAGTTGGTGGGTGGTACAGTAGGTGAGTGATACAGTTGGTGGGTGGTACAGTTGGTGGGTGGTACAGTAGGTGGGTGGTACAGTAGGTGGGTGGTACAGTAGGTGAGTGATACAGTTGGTGGGTGGTACAGTAGGTGGGAAGTACAGTAGGTGAGTGGTACAGTAGGTGGGTGGTACAGTAGGTGGGTGGTACAGTATATGGGTGATACAGTAGGTGGGTGGTACAGTAGGTGAGTGATACAGTAGGTGGGAAGTACAGTAGGTGAGTGATACAGTAGGTGGGTGGTGCAGTAGGTGGGTGGTACAGTAGGTGGGTGATACAGTAGGTGGGTGGTACAGTAGGTGGGTGGTACAGTAGGTGGGTGGTACAGTAGGTGGGTGGTACAGTAAGTGGGAGGTACAGTAGGTGGGAGGTACAGTAGGTGGGTGGTACAGTAGGGGAGTGATACAGTAGGTAGGTGGTACAGTAGGTGAGAGGTACAGTAGGTGGGTGGTACAGTAGGTGGGAGGTACAGTAGGTGATTGGTACAGTAAGTGGGTGGTACAGTAGGTGGGAGGTACAGTAGGTGAGTGGTACAGTAGGTGGGTGGTACAGTAGGTGGGTGGTATAGTTGGTGGGTGGTACAGTAGGTAGGTGGTACATTAGGTGGGTGGTACAGTAGCTGGGAGGTACAGTAGGTGGGTGGTACAGTAGGTGGGAGGTACAGTAGGTGGGTGGTACAGTTGGTGGGTGGTACAGTAGGTGGGTGGTACAGTAGGTGGGAGGTACAGTAGGTGGGTGATACAGTAGGTGGGAGGTACAGTAGGTGGGTGGTACAGTTGGTGGGTGGTACAGTAGGTGGGTGATACAGTAAGTGGGTGGTACAGTAGGTGGGTTATACAGTAGGTAGGAGGTACAGTAGGTGGGTGATACAGTAGGTGGGAGGTACAGTAGGTGGTTGATACAGTAGGTGGGAGGTACAGTAGGTGGGAGGTACAGTAGGTGGGAGGTAAAGTAGGTGGGTGGTACAGTAGGTGGGTGGTACAGTAGGTGGGAGGTACAGTAGGAGGGTGATACAGTAGGTGGGAGGTACAGTAGGTGGGAGGTACAGTAGAGGGGGTGATACAGTAGAGGGGGTGATACAGTAGGTGGATGATACAGTAGGTGGGAGGTACAGTAGAGGGGGTGATACAGTAGGTGGGAGGTACAGTAGGTGGGAGGTACAGTAGGGTAGGAGGTACTGTAGAGGGGGTGACAGGGAGTGGGAGTGGAACAAGGATGTGAACATTTATGGGCATATATCTTCATTATTGTGTCTGACTTGTGGCTTATGTGGTGGTGAGTAGCTCTCCACCTTTCTTCCCCACTACCATCACCACCATAACTTGTATCATCACCGCCACTACAACTACTATTACCACCATCATTACTAGTATTACAGTACTATAATTATTTTTTCTGCAGACACCATCACGACCATAACTATCAAGACTTCCAATACCACTACCAGTACAATTACCATTGCTAAGGTACTATCACCACCATTATTATAACTACCATTTCAACTATTGCCACCTATACCATCACAGCCAAGATCACCACCATCATCATTACTATTATTACCATTACTACCACCATTACTAATATCCCAACCTGTATCACTACCGCTACAACCATCATCTTAGTATTACCTCCACGATCACGATTATCACCACTGATACTATTACAGGTGTTACCACCAAGTCATAAACAAAACAATCGTGACCATGAACACTAGAATAGGAAACTTTATGTTAGACTGGTACGGTAAACAATAAGTAGTGAACACCAGTAACTCGATTTTTGTGGTTCAATTATTCTTTCAAAATGCTTCGACAGGCCGTCATTTGTAATACATATACTTTCGGGTTACTCTGATATCATATAATCATGCACATTAATAATAATCGTGTACATTAGTAGTATGAACAATTATGATACTCTTACTACGTATTTTTGTAAGCAGACCATAGAATTACTGCGTTTCTGAGATGACGGGGTTGCAAGCAGCCACATTAGCAACCCCCTCAGATACACTCCTAAACCGAGAAGAGACTCAACCAACCAGATTCAGGATAGCACAAAAAAAGGAGAAGAAGAAGAGAACGAAGAAAAGGACCCACATCCAGACCGAGAATGAATTAAAGCTGTCCCCCATAAATGATACACATTCTCTATGGGATCAGCAAACAACGCACCGATGTCAACGCCACCTACCGGGACCTACAGGAAATGCAGGGCCACTGATTGAGCATGGTCTGTATCCAGGCCAATCACAGGGGCCCTCCTGGACCAATCACAGGATCCAGGATGCGTGAAAGAGACGTACCCACCTCAGGAACCAGATACGAATTGTGATGAGGAAGAATTTATGCTAATTTCTCATCAAACCCCAGTGTCATATTTTCACAGATAGGACCAAAAGAATCATCTCTACAGTACAGAAAATCACCTGTAACCACAATAGCTGATAAATAAAGAGTAACGAAAGCCTGGCATGTAATGTTGAAAAGCAGGAGAAAAATAAATACATGCAAAACATTTATCCTGCAACCATGCAGGCTTTCTAAAATATAAGTGTAATCTTAAGAAATAAAGCATAACAATACCCATATATTCCTATGTCCACTGTATTTTTAAGGCCATTATTAGCTGCACAGTAATTAAAAGATTGAAAACCCTTGTCCCTACTATTCCGAAATGGAGTAAATTAGATTCAAATTATCATCCAATTATAGCCTGACTGAAATTTATGATCGGTAGGCAAACAAGGAAATACCTTGCACTGGCATTAGCTTTTAGTGGGTATAGTACTGTGTCGGAGTTACTTCCGAATAGGGCTAGCCATTCTCCCTATAAAAAGTTCAACGAGTGTGGCGACCCAGCAGTGTGTTAGAGGAACTAGAAGAGACCGTCTCTAGTTGTGTGTGAGAGGCAGTTCACATTTGTGTCCAGCCGAAGGAGGAAATACGAGTCTTTCGTCGTCCAGATCCCCTCTCTTGGATATCACTTCTCTTCACCACCCATACTGAAGGTAATATAAAATATGCGAGTGTTCAATTTAACTTTGTTTTAAGAGGCCATTTCTGGACTCTCCTTGCCCAACTTGTTCGCGTAATATGAGAATCTAACTTCTATCTGTGCAGTTGATCTATTTATGTATTATTTGTGATTCTAACCAATCTAGGTCCAAGTTAACATTATATGTATTTTTCACTTACGTTATATAACCAATACTGTACGTAATACTTAGTGAACGCCCACAGATTTTATTCAGTTGTGTTATTATTGATTGAGTGTCCAAGTTCGAAGTGGAGTGTGTAACGAGAGCAATTTTCCTTCCTTAAACTTAAACTCAAACTCAGGACAGTGCTTCGTCTATTTTGTATAAGAGATCACTTAGTGTATTAGTTCGCCCACTTTCAATGTAAAAACCCATTCCGTTGAGTTGAATTAATCTATGTTCAAGATTTCTTTCCTATATTAGTTCTTGTGAATAATTCTATCAAATACGATATTCGGTTAATGATATTATTTGACCACCGAAGCTAGGAATTCCGATTGTACGTTCCAATAGTCATCAGCCCTTATTTTGGCTAATTATCAAACACTACATAGTTTTGTGTCTTAGTTGTATTCTATACTTTATCAACCTGTTTTCGGGTTATTATATGTCGCTACTTTGTTCTGCGTCTGTACCCTATTATATAATTCACTAGCCCTCTTTCCGGCTATTCATCCGTCACTACTTTGTTCTGTGTGTAATTTATTTACAGTAGTCTGTTAATTTATTCAAACTCACTGCTTCTATAGCTATTATTCCGCTGTAATCGTTTCACTATATATTTGGTGAATCTGAATTCCTCATCGAGCGTGATTCCAGCTCATTTACGATTGAAGTTAGAGGAGGTGGTATACACTGGGAAAGCTTCACGGAACACTGATTATTGTAGTAACGATAGAATAGCAAGAGAGATGCAACATTGCGGTGAAGAGAGAGAGATTACAGAGAGTTGGTGAGTGGACGGGAGTTAATGATACGAAAGGCTTTCCTTTCTACTTTGTCTAGGACGCGTGCGGTGTGAGAGGATCCTCCCCACTCATGTGAACAATACTCAATACAAGGACGCACTGTGCCCCTGTACAGAGCAAGAAGCTGCCGCAGAGGTAAAGAACCCCTTGAGGAGGTTGAGCATACCCAGCTTCTGGGAGGCTGCCTTAGCAAGACTGGTAATATGGTCCTTCCAAGTGAGAGCAGAAGAAAAAGAGACACCGAGAATATTGAGAGAAGATGAAGGATTGATTTTTGTATTGTTGAAGAATAAGGGATACTCCCCTGGAGATTCCTGACGGGTAGTAAGATGGATACATTGGGTCTTGGAAGCATTAAATGCAACAAGGTTTTCTCTACCCCAATTGGAAATAGTAGCTAGATCAGAAGATAAGTATTTTATGGCTTCATTACCTTTGATTTTGAGGGACTGCTGGCTGGGGTGTTCTGGAAAACTAATTGAGTAGTGTAAGGTAGCATCCTCTGCATATGAATGGATGGGACTGGATGTACAGTTGAGAAGATCATTTATGAAAATTAGAAGGAGAATAGGAGATAGGACAGAACCCTGAGGAACACCGGAGTTGATAGGATGAGGAAGTGAGCGATGGCCATCCACAACCGCAACTATGGAATGGCCGGAAAGGAAATTAGAGACAAAGGCACAGATGGAGGGATAGAAACCAAAGGAGGGTAAAGATGTGTGCCAGACTCTATCAAAGGCCTTCAATATGTCTAGTGGATCGGAAAATTATCTCTCTTGGATGACCAAGAGTTAGTAAGATATGAAAGAAGATCACCAGTAGAGTGACCCTTAAGGAAGCCATACTGGCGATCTGAGAGCAGATTATGAGAAGAGAAATGCTTAAGAAATTTGGAAGCAAGAATAGTTTCAAAAACTTTAGAGACACAAGAGATAAGAGCAATTGGACGATAGTTGGAGGGTTGAGTGCGGTCACCCTTCTTTGGGACAGGTTGAATGAGAGCAAACTTCCAGCAAGAAGGGAAGACGTTAGAGGAGAGACAGAGACGAAAGAGTTTGCCTAGGCAGGGGGTCAGCACGGAAGCACAGTTTTTGAGTACAACAGGAGGAACACCGTCCGAACCGTACACCTTCTTAGTATTAAGCCCAGAGAGGGTAGAAAGTACATCTTTAGAAGAGATTAGGATATTAGGCATAAGTAGGAGAGAGGGGGTGGAGAGGGAGGAATAGCACCGGAATCAACCAAGGTGGAGTTTCTAGCAAAAGTTTGAGCGAAGAGTTCAGCTTTGTCAGAGGGAGAAGTGATGGTTGTGCCATCAGCGTGGAAAAGGGCAGGGAAAGACGAGGAAGAAAAATTGTTGGAGAGATTTTTGGCTAGATGCCAGAAAGCTTGGGAAAAGCTAGAGTTGGATAGTTCAGTGCATTTATTATTGATGAAAGACTGCTTGGCAAGTCGAAGAACAGATTTGGCTTGATTCCGGGCAGAAACATAGAAAGAATGAGATTCTTGAGTTTTAAGGTATCAGTACCGTTTGAATGCTTCCTCCTTGTTGTGGACAGCAGTAGAACAAGCGTGAGTAAATCAAGATTTGTTTGCATTAGACTGAGAGAAAGAAAATGGAATGTACGCTTCCATGCCCGAGAGGATTATCTCGGTAATGCGTTCAGCACTCTCATTATTTACCTTTCAGTACCAGACCCCACACTTAGGGGAACGTTGTGGATGAAGGACATGTAGACACGAGAAGATATTACAAAGGAAGTAGAATTAATAGCCATGGTATACTAAGGACATTAAAGACATGAGCTAGTTTATCTAAGCTACAGTTAACATGACAGAACCATGATATATTATACAAAGGAATGTATTATATACAAAGAAATAAACGATTGGAGAAATAGTTGTCATTTCACATCACCATTTCCAAGACTATCACATCACATCTTCCAACGCTGTCATCACCACATTTCAACACCACCATGTAGTCAGTAGTTACACTGACTTTCTAATTATTGTGGACACATAATTATGTACACATTTAGAATCACGTGCGTTAAAAAGGGAAATGAAAATATTTGTATATAATATACCCATACCTGTATACTATAATAATGGCAAAGGAGATAAACATATAAAAAGGTAGACCCCTAGTAATATATAAGTCTAGGTGCAATACAAACCGAATAGTGGCAGGCTGTAGGTCCAGATATTGGCTCTAAATAACGTAGTAGTTCAAGAGGATATTGCTTACGTGTGTGTGTGTGTGTCTGTGTGTGTGAGAGAGAGAGAGAGACAGAGAGAGATAGTGTGTGTGTGTGTGTGTGTGTGTGTGTCAGTCTATTATACATTATTCTGACACTCAGATGAACTATTTTACGACTATTACATTAGATACATGACCGAATCTGTCTTATCACCCATTCACTATTCAGTCTTAGGTTTATCATACAGTAACGTACCGGCAACTTGTGCATGCAGTCTGGTATACATTACAGATCAAAGTAAGGGGGTGTATTATTCTGGACCCCTTTCTTCCTCATGTCAATCCCCATGATCACAGTCTTTCTGGAGCTGTAACCCTCCAGTTGGCTGTGATTTTTTTTTGTCTTACAAGCAGCCTTGTAAGGACCATTAGGTCTGTTGTTGCTTGCCTTCCTTTGTATCCTTTGTATTATTTTTGAGATTTTAAGACGTTCGCCCCCATTAGCTTGGTGATTTATAAAGACCTTTCACCCCATTTCTTTTTCAACTTTTCGTGCCACTTAGGTGTAATTTTTGTTTCCTGGCGAGCGATGGCGAGCCTGCAATTCGGGAGGAACCGGCCTTCCGCCGTGGTATGTGTTTAACTAAATAATTCCACATGCATCTCGAAGGGATTTTTTTTTTTTTTTTTTTTTTTTTTTTTTTTTTTTAAAGCTTGATGGACGTCAAGAGAGTAAACTAATACATACATAAGTAAATAAATAAATACATAAATACATAAATAATAAATAAATATTAACCTCCACTTCATGAGAGAGATATTGAGACAGGAATACAAAAATGGATGGTTGCAAAGCTAAATAATAATACAAATGGCTTGATATGCAGATTAACAGAGACGTCGATATCAATAAACTAACAAGATGATACGAAATATAAAATTACATAACCATTATAAGAAAGATTAACAAAAACAAATATATACCCGGAGAGACAGAGAATCACACATAAAAATAAACATAAGTTCATAGATATACACAATTACTGTCGAAACAGGATATATAGGACAGATGATGCTAATACAAAAAACAAATAATGAACCTACGCATTGACACAACCAGAATAAGAAACAAACAGTGTCGTAAAGAACAGGGAAAACTCCTTTAGCATGTGATAGAGGCCTTGGTGCAATGAGATAACGAGGGGCAAAACAAATTAATTAAATCTATTTTTCTATTAATTTCATCACACCCCCAAACACCTCCAATGAAATTAATGAAAGCATATACAGTATGTGATCCACCGGGATTCGAACCTGGGTTATCACACACAGATTTTTAGACACCTTAACCATTACACCACCAAGACGGTAAAAGGTTTATGCACACGCCTATGACTTATTATCCATTCTTGAATACTGGATATTAATCTAATCATGTTCATATTCCCACCGCACTATGGTAGCCTAATATTTAAAAGTCGTTGCACACTGACACGAAAGCCCTTCCAGGCGAGTTCCAGACTCAAAATTTCAGCCTGATACAGCGAATTGGCAACATAATCGTGGATATCGGGAATTAGCCGTGGGTGACTTTCACGGTCCAAGCGACGTATCGGGGGTCGATACGAGATTTTGAGCTGTTCAAAAGTTTGTGGGAATCCCCCGGCAACTGTGAAAAATCGTCTGAGTCTGGTCTCCATCACGAACTCGTCGTATCACAATCGTGTGGTCCGTATCAAAGACGTATGGTCCGTATCAAAGCCGTATGGCCCGTATCAACGTCGTCTGGTGCGTATGCCTGCCGTGCGGACCGTATCTCTTCCGTGCGGAAAATTGGCAACGGTCGAGTTGGCAACCGTGCGTCTAGCGTCAATTAGGTTGCACGTCTCACGGCGTCGATACGGCGTCGATACGATTCTTCTGAGTTGTATAGCAGTCTTTTGGGTCGTATCTTTTCCGTGGACTAGTCGTGTACCCTTCGCACGACTTTTCCTATCTTCTTCGTAGCATTCGTTTTTCCACCGTATCGGCATCGCTAGAGTCTTATCAAGTCGTGCGGAAGAGATACGGTAGAGATACGACTCTAACGATGCCAGCCATTTTCGCCACGATCTCTAGTAAATTCGGCAAGACACAGGATTTGTATGTGTCGTGGGTGTTTGTGCCAGCCTTGAGGGGGCCGTCGTGTCAGTGCGCAACGACCTTAAGTGAGAGGAAAGAATATTCATGGGGCACAGATCATATAGAACGGCCTCGCTACGAAATATCCCTGAACCTACTAATAATCTATTTTTTATTAATTTCACCATACCCCCAAGCACCTCCAATGAAATTAATGAAAGCATATACTGTATGTGATCCACCGGGATTCGAACCTGGGTTATCACACACAGAGTTTTAGATACTTTCAAAACAAACATACTAAAACAGGAATCGCACAATATAAAGACAGAAGAACTTATCAAAATTACTATGTGGAAATAACGCATTGAAAATTTAGCTAACTAATATTATGAAATATACTAACAGAAAACCATCACTTAGAATGTATAACACTATTATGAACAAGTGCATTTGTTTCCCAAGCAAACTAGTCGCACATACTTTATATCAACGTACTCTCGTCATGTTCAAGGAATTGTCAATTGGGAAGTTCAGGACGTTCTGGTAAATTCTGTATGATTAAACACACTACAATTCAAGTTAGAGTATTCTATTCAAACTAGTTATATTATATAATGATAATTAAAGAATAACACTGCAAATCAAACTATATCAATTAATACAAATATTCAAACAAATTTGCAATATGACAATATATGAATAATAGTACAAAATACATACCGGTACTTACAAAAGATAGTGTTATCGGGTAGGTTCATCTAGACGAAATATTGCAAAGGCAAAACAGAAAACAACGCATACAAAACATACATACAAGAACACAACAATATTCCATGTCAAAACAAAAATGACAAGGATTATTTGACAGACGTATTATATAAATGAACGTATAGCTCTAAACCAAATACCTACCGAAAACGGTCAAGAAAAAGTCATTTAGTATGTGGTAGAGGCAGTGGTGATATAAGGTATGGTCTACTGGAAGTTTATTAACTTACGAAGGGGAGCAAGTGGATTATCATATAAAATATATATATATATATATATATATATATATATATATATATATATATATATATATATATATACCGTATATATACCGTAAATACCTGTATACTTATATATGTATTGAGTAATGGATGTAGGCTACAACTATGCACACAATCGCAAAGGCAAAACAGAAAAGGACAAACCAAATTATAGCAATACATATTTATTCAAAGAACGCTATATACTGTATAAACAGACAAAACACAAAAAACAAACATGTTGAAATAAAAATGAATGAAAAATAATTAAGCAGACGTAAACAAATAAATAAACACACAGCTGAACATAAACAAAACCAACGAGAAGGACAAGAACAAGTCCTTGAGTATGTGGTGGAGGCGTTTGGGAAATAAGGTATGGTCTACTCCGAGATGATTAACTTAGGAAGGGAGCGAGGGGGAAAATGGGAGAGGATGAGAAATTATGGGCAAGAAAAAATGTAGTTATACGTGGGTGTAAGTAAGGGATGGAGTGGGAAAGGGAGAATGGCTGAATACAGAATGATAGTAGTGGATAACAAATAAATAGTGCTGGATGTAAATGGAGATATTCGAGAGTTTATTGGACAAGTATCATGAACTTCTACGTGGTTGAAAGAGAGGATTAATACATATATCACCGCCCTCACATCCACCCCCACCCCGTACACACACATGCACATACATTCACACACACGCACATACATATTTACTGTGTTAGGGCTAGTACTGCAGGGTTACTCTTTCTATTAATTTCTGCAACATTCGCGGACTTTCCTCTAATTTTCACTCTGTTGAACAACATCTCTCCTCCTACAAACCTGATCTTCTTTTCCTCACCGAAACTCAGGTGTCTGATGCAGCATCCAGCAGCCCCTTCTCTGTATCCTCCTACTTTCTCTATCCTAGTTTCAAAGCCAAAGGCGAATGTTGTGCATATGTGCACAACAAACTCACTTGCTCTCGTGTTCCCGATTTCGACTCCTCTGAATTCTCAACTTTATGTCTCAAACTTTCCTGTCATTCTCTTATTAAATATTTCTGTGCTGTCTATCTTTCCTCTAACTCTACCAACTTTCTCAAATTCTTTGACTATCTAAACTCTACAGTGGAACACATTCTATCCATTTCTCCTTTCTCAGAAATCTCCATCTTAGGAGATTTCAACGTTCACAACCGCCAATGGCTCTCCTCTCACACTACTGACCCAGCAGGTGAACAAGCCTACGTCTTTTCTATCCTCAATGACCTAGAGCAGTTAGTTCAGCAACCCACCCGTATCCCGGATTGCCTCGGAAATCGGCCCAACATTCTTGACTTGTTTCTAACTTCTAACCCTTCTTCTTATACTGTCGATCTTTTCTCTCCTTTGGGCTCCTCCGACCATAAACTTATCTCTTTCACCTGTACTATCTCTCCAGTACGGCCACCCGATCCTCCTAGCCGGCGGCGCTTGTGGCACTTTGACGCTGCCGACTGGGAGGCTCTCCGGCAGTACTTCTTTGATTTCCCATGGAATGATTTCTGCTTCCATGGCCGGGGACCCTCGGAGAGTACTGAACGCATTACCAAGGTAATCCTATCGGGCGTGGAAGCATACATTGCATTCTCTTTCTCTCAGACTAATGCTAAAAAATCTTGGTGTACTCACGCTTGTTCTACTGCTGTCCGCAATAAGGAGGAAGCATTCAAACGGTGCCGACGCCTTAAAACTCAAGACTCTCATTCTTCTTATGTTTCTGCCCGGAATCAAGCCAAATCTGTTCTTCGACTTGCCAAGCACTCTTTCATCAATAATAAATGCACTGAACTATCCAACTCTAGCTCTTCCCAAGCTTTCTGGCATCTAGCCAAAAACCTCTCCAACCATTTCTCTTCCTCGTCTTTCCCTCCCCTTTCCCACTCTGATGGCACAACCATCACTTCTTCCTCTGACAAAGCTAAACTCTTCGCTCAAACTTTTGCTAGAAACTCCACCTTGGATGATTCCAGTGTTATACCTCCCTCTTCATCCTCCTCTCTCTTACTTATGCCTAATATCCTAATCTCTTCTAAAGATGTACTTTCTACCCTCTCTGGGCTTACTACTAATAAGGCGTACGGTCCGGACGGTTTTCCTCCTGTTGTACTCAAACACTGTGCTTCCGTGCTGACTCCCTGCCCAGGCAAACTCTTTCGTCTCTGTCTATCCTCTAACGTCTTCCCTTCATGCTGGAAGTTTGCTCTCATTCAACCTGTCCCAAAGAAGGGTGACCGCTCTCAACCCTCCAACTATCGTCCAATTGGTCTCATCTCTTGTATTTCTAAAGTTTTTGAAACTATTCTTGCTTCCAAATTTCTTAAGCATTTCTCTTCTCATAATCTGCTCTCAGATCGCCAGTATGGCTTCCTTAAGGGTCGCTCTACTGGTGATATTCTTTCATATCTTACTAACTCTTGGTCATCCTTCTTTCGGGACTTCGGTGAGACTTTTTCTATTGCACTAGACATATCGAAAGCCTTCGATAGAGTCTGGCACAAATCTTTAATTTCTAAACTACCCTCCTTCGGTTTCTATCCCTCCATCTGTGCGTTTGTCTCTAATTTCCTCTCCGGCCGTTACATAGCTGTGGTTGTGGACAGCCATCGCTCACTTCCTCACTCTATAAATTCCGGTGTTCCTCAGGGCTCTGTCCTATCTCCTATTCTCTTTCTAATTTTTATAAATGACCTTCTCAACTGTACCTCAATTCCAATCCATTCATACGCAAGACGACTCAACCTTACACTACTCCATTAGTTTTTCAGAACGCCCAAGCCAGCAATTCCTCAACGACAAATGGAATGAAGCCATAGAACACTTAAATTCTGATTTAACTACTATCTCCAATTGGGGCAGAGAAAACCTTGTTACCTTTAATGCTTCCAAAACCCAATTTCTCCATCTATCAACCCGTCAGGAACTCCCAGCAGACTATCCCTTATTCTTCAACAATACAAAAATCAATCCTTCATCTTCTCTCAATATTCTTGGTGTCTCATTTTCTTCTGCTCTCAGTTGGAAGGACCATATTACCAGTCTTGCTAAGGCAGCCTCCCAGAAGATGGGTGTGCTCAACCGCCTTAGGGGGTTCTTTACCCCTGCTCAGCTTCTTGCTCTGTACGTCCTAGTGCGTCCATAGTGCGTCCTTGTATTGAGTATTGTTCACATGTGTGGGGAAGTTCCTCTCACACCGCTCTCCTAGACAAACTTGAAAGGAAGGCCTTTCATATCATTAACTCCCGTCCACTCACCAACTCTCTGCAATCTCTCTCTCTTCGCCGCAACGTTGCATCTCTCTCGCTATTCTATCGCTACTATAATAATCAGTGTTCCTCAGAGCTTTCCCAGTGTATGCCACCTCCTTTACGTAGGGCACGTGGTACCCGTCTTGCAACACAATCCCAACCCTACTCTGTGCAACTCTCCAACCCAAGAGTGAAACATTACTCTCAGTCTTTCTTCTATTCAACAGCTGAGCTCTGGAACTCTCTCCCAGAATCAGTCTTTCCCTCTTCCTATGACTTAAATTGCTTCAAACTACGTGTGTCCAGGCATTTTGGCTCGAACGTCCCTTGATTTTGGCCCTGTCACTCCTTCAACTTTGGGGGAGGCACTTGCTATAGGCAGTTCTGCCTTTTGCCTCCCTCACTCACATAGAAAAACAAAAATAAAAATAAATAAAGATGCCTGATAATCAAAGGAACTAGTGCCAACTAATCTAGTTAGAGAAAGATTCATAATATTATAAACTGATAAATAATAATAATATTAATAGATATACACATAAATTGAACAAGAAAATAATGAGGATGATCACTGTGGGAGGGCAATTGAACATGAGCGAAACATGGAAGTATAGAAAAGAGCGGATGCCAAAAATGAGATAAATACATAATTTGAAATAATAATGGGACATAGACAACTTTTTTTCTTTTTTCCTATGTGGATGAAGGACACACAAGTTGCCTGTACGAGCGTCTCCTCAAAAGCCAAAAGAGTGACAGAGAGCCAAATTCAAGGGACGTTGGGGTCAAAATGTCTGGACACACGAATTTAAAGCAGTGCAAGTCATAGACCGATCGTATGTGTGAGTATGTGTGTGTGAGTGAATGTGTGTATGTGTGTTTGTGTGTGAGAGAGAGAGAGAGAGAGAGAGAGAGAGAGAGAGAGAGAGAGAGAGAAGGGGTTGGGGGTAAATGTGAGATAGTCATAACGGCGAGTGGCACTAAAACTGGCCAACACCATAACAAAGGAAAGAGCACACTGATGGAAGTGAAAATACTGACACATAAATATACAATAGACCAATGTGTTAATATTATTTCCCTAATGTGCATACGGGATAGTAAAGAGAGATGAGTGTTAACCTTTTTAGAAAACATGTAATGTGTAAGTAATAGCTGTTAGAATATGGATACAATTATTATAATAACACGAACAAATGGTTAACCCTTTGAGGATCATGACGCGTTTTACCAGTTTCTTCTGACTATCATTGGACGATTTTATGCAGCTTAGGAAGTACAGTACCTGTGGGAATTATTAGGGTAAAGACTACCTCAATTAACCTTCAAACTCCCATATACCCTTCCTAATCTGAATGAAATCGTCTAAGAATACCCAGAAAAGGAAAATATATGCGTTTATTGTATCTTCTAAGGGTTAATGAAAGGGCAGGTAAGTGATGGAAAGCAACAAAACCTCTACTTGGCTGAATACATTCATACAAAGTTAGCGGAACAATAGTGGCTAAACAGATTGAGTTCACTTCATTTTATTACAATGTTCTAACCAATATAAACAAACACAATGTTGTAATGCTTCAGCAATGACTTGCTATGTACTGCAGCCTTAGTAATTTAAGGGGGTGTTCTTTCTGGACCCCCTTCTCCCTCATGATTAGCCCCTTTAATTTTGAAACCTTAATACGTTTGCCCAATTAGTTTGGCGATATTAAGGGCTTTCACCCCATTTCGTTGTCAATTTCAAGACCTATCGTGCCATTTAGGCGTCGAGATTGTCCTGGCTACCGATAGCAAGCCTGCAATTTAGGAGGAACGGCCTTTGGCCGGAGTATTTTTCTCTCAGAAAATTAAACAAATTATCGAAAGGGTCTTGGGGATATTTTCTTAAGTTTGATGGTGTTCTAAGGAGGAAATAAAAACAAATAAATACATACATAATTACATAAATAAATACAACCCCCCCCCCCCCCCCTAAGTGTTCAGTCATTATTCAGTGTCTAGTTTTCATTTGCCTAAAATAACCTGTAATACTTCTAACATGGCTACGATATTATACCTATATTAATGCTACTGCCAGATCATTTTACTAAGCTTAACCCATTCTGTACCGATGACATCTTTTTCATTTTATTCTAGCTACCGGTATATTTAAACGATTTAATGCAGTATGAGAAGGACCTGTGGGAGAAAAAAGGGTTAAGTGAGAAATTTGGAGGCCTTTTACTTGCTGGAGGCCCTTTTTAAACTTAATACAATCGTCTAATAGTTGCCAGAATACAAGTTAAAAGTACGGTGCCGGGACAATAAGGGTTAAAATGTTTCTCTAGGAATCAAAGGCTTTACCCCTTCTGTACCCCGCCGTCCTTTTAACTATATGCTGGCTACTATTAAACGATTATATTCAGTTTTATAAGGGAATCCAGCAATTATCAGGCTTCGAACAAACTCACCTAACCCTTTTTATTTTAATTGCACAAACTCGTCTAAATACAGCTAAAATATCATGGAAAAGATGTCGCCGGTACACAAAGAGTTAATTAAAGACTATATATTACTTGACCCTCTGATTCTGATTGGTCCTTCCTAAGTTGAATAATATAGCTTCGAAATAGCAAAAAAAAAAAAAAAAAAAAATATATATATATATATAATGGATAACATAGACAAACTAATAGAGTGAACTGACGGAAAGGCTTAAAATATGCTCATTTCTTAGAGCTCTAGGACCTAGGTAACTTTGACCTTACATTAAGTGTTCTAATAACTTAGGTATGGTACAGATCAAATGGTTCCAGATATCAAATATAGGTAAAATTTCAAAGGTGTATTAACCAAAGACAGCCAATGTTATAGCCAACTTCAGGTTTAAATAGTAGAATGAAGGTAATTTTTAGTTATCCTAATTTGAAGAAAACATTACAAGTTTAATAATAGAAGGCAAACGCATAAACTAACGTCAAAGAATGACAAATGTTGTATACTAACAAATACTATAATACAAAGAAGAACAGTTAAAAATGCCAAATTTCGATACAAAAACAGTATCTGAACCAAACGAAAACACTTGTGAAATGCGACACAATAGGAAAATTATGGTGAAAGTACAAACACCACAATAACCACATTGGTGAAAGCTAGGACAATGTAATAACACTGATTTTCGTGAAAACGAGAACATAATAACAATCAATATTATAGTGAAAGCTAGAAAGTAGTCAAGAATCCCATTATGATATACGAAAACAGAAACAAAGCGAAAACAAGATAGGAGGCGATGATTCAAGTGAGGTGAAAACGTGTAAGGAAATATTTATAGATATATAGATAAATAGGTAGGTAGATAAATACATACACACACACAAACAGAGAGAGAGAGAGAGAGAGAGATATATAAACTCTATAAATAGGTAAGTAAACGTAGTGAACTGTATACATAAATAATTACACACATACAGTACATATCATAGTTAAAGAGACAGACAGACAGACAGAAAGTCATACAGACAGACAGACAGGTAGCCAGTGGACCGTGAACTACCCGAGGCATCAGCAAATTTTCCCCTCTGGTTGCCTGTGTTTGCCGCCAGAGGGGAAGCTGCGACAGGCTCTACCTACTCTCTCTCTCTCTCTCTCCCCTCCTCGTGTTTCCTCCCAATCCCAATTTTTTGTCTCTCATTTTTCCCTTGGCCATTTTCCCCTTACCTCCCCTCGCCCCCACTTTGTACTCTTGGCTATCTTTATTTCACCGTCTAGTTTTTACTCTCCTATCCTCTGCTTTTAACGACCCTTCAGTAAATAGGTTTGCATGACCCATTAAGTGATCCCTGACACACACACACGCACACTCTCTCTCTCCTAACATGCATTATATATAAATTAATTATTGTTTGCCAACATCCGCTCTGTGGGGCGGTAATTAAATAAAGGTTATTAAGTCAAGTGTCAAGTGTCACTCACTCTCACTCTGGAGAAAATATATATAGTTAGAAAAAGAAGAAGTTCGATCTAGAGCTACGAAACCTGTTCATTGGGACACTGAGCTATCAGCTTCATTTGAGAACTCTATTACCTCTAGCGTTGGAAACTCGTATGTTAGGAGGTTACCTTATCAAAATGTTAGTTCAGTACAATGAAGTCATTCTTTAATTTAGTCTGGCTATCATTAGACGATTCTATTCAGATCAGGAAAGCTCTATTTGAAGAGTTAATCGAGATAATTCGAAGCCTTTAAATTATCAGAGGTCCTTCCTAAGCTAAAAATAATCGTCCAATAGTAAGCAGAATAAAGTGGAAGGCCGTGCCAAATATTGCTCGGGTTAAACCACTGGTGACACTGTGTTGACACTGTGGTCGATAATAAACCATTGCTGACACTGTGTTGACACTGTGGTCGATAATAAACCACTGCTGACACTGTGTTGACACTGTGGTCGATAATAAACCACTGCTGACACTGTGTTGACACTGTGGTCGATAATAAACCACTGCTGACACTGTGTTGACACTGTGGTCGATAATAAACCACTGCTGACACTGTGGTCGATAATAAACCACTGCTGACACTGTGTTGACACTGTGGTCGATAATAAACCACTGCTGACACTGTGTTGACACTGTGGTCGATAATAATACGCTTAACCCTTTCACTGTACCAAGACGCATTATTTCATTTTATCATGGCTATTATTAGACGATTTTAACCCTTTCACGCATTTATGACGCAGAGGTTGCCAGATTAGCAATAAGAAATAGAGTTATCTCACTCTTATACTCTTATAATTACCTCTCCAAAATTAGTTTTCTGCCCACAGCTAACTCAAAGACAACTGCAAAGGTTGAAGTAACTAAACTAAAGGTTTCTAAATACCCCTGATGGTAACAACGGCTTTAAAGTATCTCCAATAGGCTCAAAATCGCGTCATATGTCGGAGAGGGTTAACATAGCCAGAATGAGATTTGTAAATGGCGGCATGATACTGAAAGGGATAAGCTGCTCTAGGGATCGACTATCTACACCAGCCGTATTTTAAGAGGCTTTTACATATACATATATTACATATATTACATATTACATATATTACATATATTTTGCTCCATCATACAACTTTGTTTTGGATTCACATTGAGGTTAACCCTTTTAATAACATGGCACCTCTCTTTTGTTTATGCTTGCTAACACTAGACAACTTTATGCAGTTTAGGAAGGATCTATAGCAATCAAAATGATAAAATATAGACCTTTTACACTTGTGGACCCTTTCTAAGATTATTAAGGTTTATTTTATAGTTTGCTTCCTAGATCTCCATCAAACTTTACAACATAAAAATACCCCCAAGACCCCTCTACGAGATAAATTCTTAAAAAATTTCGGTACAACGATTCGGTCGGGTTCCTTCTAAATTGCAGGCTCGCTTTCGCTCGCCAGGAAAAAAATCAACAAAGAAATGGGATGTAAGGTCTCAAAATCGCCAAACTAATGGGGCAAACATCTTAAAATCTCACAACTAATGGCATGAGAGAGAAGAGGTTCCAGAAAAAGCACCCCCTTAAGACGATTCTATTCTGGTTAGGATGGACCTCTGGTGATCCTAATGGTCAAAACTAACTGCGTTAATCCTATGATTTTCACAGGTCTTATACTAATGTTAATCAAACTAAATAACAGATTACGTCACAGAATACTGAAGATATTGAATAATGGGTAGACAGCATTGTCCACACTGAGTATAGCCCATTCATTACAGGTAGGCCAGATATCTTGACCACTAACCTCTATACCTCTTAAATAACTAGAACAAGCGAGCTAATACTTCTACCATTTAGGAGGGTCAGCCACGGGAATAGGTGTGAACATTTACAGCCCATTTGCTCTAGCCCTTTTTGAGTTACAAAAGTTAATGTTCACGATTTCTGGGCTGCCTATAATTAATAAACTATAGTTGAGTTACAAGTGGAATGTACGACCATACAAAAACATTCGTGAACATTCAGTGAACATTCAATGTTAATTTTTCTAAACCAGTCTTGCAAACTTATACATATTAAAGGTTCACCACTTGTTATGAGTGACACAGTAGTATATACTTTAAAATGTATCACCTTGAAAACGATCTCAAGTTCTTTGAGGTATTAACTAATTCTGGTATAACTCCTTGTAACTCTCTTTCTCTCTCGCAGACACGGAGTTCTCCCTCCCTTCACCCTTCCTCGCCCCCCCCCCTCCCTCCCTCACTCACTCATTCTCACTCTCTTCCTCTCTCTCTCTTTCTCACACACACACACACACAGCTCTCCGTCCCTTTTTTCGTCTATGTGAATGAGGGAGACAAAAGGCAGAACCGCCTGTAGCGAGTGCCTCCCACAAAGTTGAAAGAGTGACAGGGCCAAAATCAAGGGACGTTCGAGCCAAAATGCCAGGACACACGGAGTTTGAAGCAATTGAATTCATAGGAAGAGGGAAAGACTGATTCTGGGAGAGCGTTCCAGAACTCAGCTGTTGAAAAGAAAAAAGATTGAGAGTAACGTTTCACTATTGGGTTGGAGAGTTGCACAGAGTAGGGGTGGGATTGTGTTGCAAGAGGGGTACCACGTACCTCACCCTTCCCCCCACTCTCTTTCTCTCTCACTTTCTCTCTCTCTCTCTCTCTCACCCTCTTCATCACTTTCCCCTTAATTTCAACCAGAGGATTACGGCTCCCCTTCGTAAGACCAGACTTAAGAATTTTACTTAAAGTCCTTGAGAGAGAGAGAGAGAGAGAGAGAGAGAGAGAGATAGAGAGAGAGAGAGAGAGAGATAGAGAGAGAGAGAGAGAGAGAGAGATAATACGTGGTACAGGGAACGAAAAATTGAGGAAACATTTCAGAAAAGAAGGTAAGAGAACGAGAAGAAAATCAGATCAAAGGGAAATCGTGAAGCACCTGAGCATGAAAGGAACTGTAAAGGAAGAAGACAAAGAAGATAGAAAAAAGATAAACAAGTCAATGTCTAAAGATAAATATAAGAAAGTGCTTTCCTTTTTAACTTCCTGGGACTTGTTGCTCTTGTCCTATTATTCCATTTATTCTAACTCTATCCACCGTATTCGTATTTCTGCTTTCTTAGGAGAATTGGAACAACGAAGGAGAAATAGATAATATTGATACGTTGCATCAGCTAAATCGTACTTCGCCGAAATTCGAGATAGGCGTAATATATACTGGTCGAAATACAGTACAAAAATCAATACAGTACTATATATCTACGAAATTATGTTCTTGCTAACTCGAATATAATGGTCTTGAAAGAGAAAAGAAACAAACATAAATGAAGACTCAGTGTATTACAAGGGCAACACGCTTATGACAGAGAAATGCGTTGCCTTCCCATCCATGATTTTGATTAACTTTGCAAAAAACAACAAGGATTTAGTTCATAAATAATATGTTGACCAACATATTACCTTTAAACTCTAGCTGCCCTTATTCCATAATATGTTGACCAACATATCACCTTTAAACTCTAGCTGCCCTTATTCCATTTCATTGAGAATCCTTGTCATTTTGTAAGAAGAGGATTAAGGCAATCTTTCATGTTTGACAACCTCTTCACTCGGAGATGTATTGCATAAGTTCAAATATCGTTTGAATGTAATTAGAAACAAATGTAACATGCCTCTTGTACTGTATTAGGAGAGGGGGTGCAGCTTTACAAATGTAACATGCCTCTTGTACTGTATTAGGAGAGGGGGTGCAGCTTTACAAATGTAACATGCCTCTTGTACTGTATTAGGAGAGGGGGTGCAGCTTTACAAATGTAACATGCCTCTTGTACTGTATTAGGAGAGGGGGTGCAGCTTTACACATTGATATATCCGAGAGGTTCTTCCTACGCTGAACAACTCGTATTGTAATAGAAATAGCCAATTAAAACCTCGTTATTGCATTGCGTTGCAATTTGATAAGTACTAGTAGATAGAACAGACAATTCTCTACTATGATAAAATTGAATGTACTCATAATTCACAATATCTAATATTTTGTTTTAATAAAGTTACAAACATGAGGCGAACGTATACGCGGCGGTATAGTTGACTGCACATACAACTGTTCCCAGCTAATTTTAATCTTGTTATATATCTGCATAGCAATGGAGAACTCTAAACAGAACATTAACAATAAATACACTGATAAAAGTTGTATTAATTTCTGGCAAACAAGTGTAATAAAAGCATAACTAAAAGTAGTTCTATACCAGCCGGACGTGTGGGCAGCAGTACGTGTCTTGCTACCAAAAGTATTAATTAAGACAAGGAGGGTGCTGATAGTGTTAATGGGAGGTAATAGAGGGAATGGTGTCAGGCTTGCCGGAAATAAGGGAGACGCATGTGACAATAGCAGTTAAGTGGAGGGGAAGATGAGGAGAAAGTAAGAAGAAGAAAGAAGTATATGAGTACGAGGAGAGGAAACGGAGGATAAGGAAGAACAGGACGGAAGAAGAAAATAACAAATGAAAGATAAACATATAAGATACAAGAGGAACACAAATGGAATATATGAGGTACGAAGTGGAACAGGAGATACGAAGATTTAAAGATAAGGAAGACAAGAGTGATACTGGAAGAATGACGGCAATGAAGATAAACGTATGGGGAAAAAGTATAAGAATGGAAGAACATAAAAGTGGAAGAGCATAAGGGGAAGAGCATAAGAGTGGAAGAGCATAATAGTGGCAGAGCAAAAGAGTGGAAGAGCAAAAGAGTGGAAGAGCATAAGAGTGGAAGAGCAAAAGAGTGGAAGAGCAAAAGAGTGGAAGAGCATAAGAGTGGAAGAGCATAATAGTGGCAGAGCAAAAGAGTGGAAGAGCAAAAGAGTGGAAGAGCATAAGAGTGGAAGAGCAAAAGAGTGGAAGAGCATAAGAGTGGAAGAGCATAAGAGTGGAAGAGCATAAGAGTGGAAGAGCATAAGAGTGGAAGAACATAAGAGTGGAAGAGCATAAGAGTGGAAGAGCAAAAGAGTGGAAGAGTGGAAAAGCAAAAGAGTGGAAGAAGAAAAGAGTGGAAGAGGAAAAGAGTGGAAGGGCATAGGAGTGGAAGAGAATAAGAGTGGAAGAGCATAATAGTGGAAGAGCATAAGAGTGGAAGAGAATAAGAGTGGAAGAAGAAATGGAAGGAACAAAAAAACGGGAACGAATGGGAGTGGAAGAAAAGAATGAACGAAGGAAGAAGACAATGAGAAGCAGGAACAGAAGAGTAGAACCTAAAGATGAAAAATGGTTTAATTAAAGTAAAAGTCCCTAGGGGCACTACTTATCAGCGGAGGCCCGGCTCCTAATATGTCTCTCTTAACTTCTATTTACTTACAGAACCCACCATGGAATTAGGGCGTGGAAGAAAGGAACTAGGACAAAGGAAATGGGTCAAAGAGAGGCAAAGAAAAACATGGCAGGGGAGCAAAATGAAGAAGGAGATTTACAGAAGATAATAAGGAAACAAATTTATCAAGAAGAGGGATTAATACAAATGACTTTAAAACGCAAGGAGGATAGCGATAGTGGGAGCAGAATACTGAACAAAATATGAAAATAATATAAAGAAATATATCAAACGTGAAAGAGGAGCAACATGATTATAGAGGGCAGGACTAAATGATAAACAATGGTGGAATTAAATTAAAAGCCCCAGGGAGCAAACTTCTCAGGAGATGGCCCAGCTCTAAACCAGTAACAATATCGAGTAACCTAAAACCGAGTCAACAATGTTCAGAAGTTGTTAAGAAGGCAAACAAAATAATTGGCTTTATAGGCAGGTCATTTGAGCATAAATCCAAAGAAGTTATCCTAACCCTTTACAATTCCTTAGTCCGCCCTCTTCTGGAATACTGCGTTCAATCCTGGTGCCCTTATTACCAAAAAGATATAAACAAGCTAGAACGAGTTCAACGTAGAGTTACCAAAATGATACCTAGCCTAAAGAACAAACCATACGAAGAGCGTCTTAGAGAATTAAATCTATTTCCTTTAACCCAGCGCAGATTAAGAGGTGACTTAATTCAAGTGTTCAAAATCATCAAAGGCATCGACAATATGGACTGTAGTAAGTACTTCACTATCGACCAATCTAATTACACGCGGGGAAACGGTTGCAAAATTATTGGTAAATCTTTTAACTCACACGAATCTAAGAATTTCTTCTTCAATCGAGTTGTCAACTTGTGGAATGGGCTTCCCCGAAACGTTATAGACTGCATCACCATTGATTCATTTAAACTCCGCCTAGACAAATATCTCGCATCAAACCCGCGACTGACTGCGTTTGTAAATGAATAACTTATTTTATCCCCCCCTCAATTACTAACCCATCTGTCCCCTACTAACTTCCTAATCCTGCCACTCTTAATAGTTTATTTGAGATAGATTTTACAGCTTTGGTAAAGGTCCTTCCAAAGCTGTATAAAATCGTCCAATGTTTAAAAGAAAACAAATAAAAAGACGTTGGAGAGGAGGAAGGAGAATAGGACACAGAAGAAATTGGAATAAAAGGTAAATAGAAAGAATCGGGAGAGAATATAAACGCACATCAACTGAATATAAAGGCACATCAACTGAATATAAAGGCACATCAACTGAATATAAAGGCACATCAACTGAATATAAAGGCACATCAACTGAATAT
>CM064521.1:45259131-45478446 GCA_032716605.1 Paralithodes platypus
TTACCATTCATTCCCATCAGCTTCACTATTACCATTCATTCCCATCAGCTTCACTATTACCATTCATTCCCATCAGCTTCACTATTACCATTCATTCCCATCAGCTTCACTATTACCATTCATTCCCATCAGCTTCACTATACCATTCATTCCCATCAGCTTCACTATTACCATTCATTCCCATCAGCTTCACTATTACCATTCATTCCCATCAGCTTCACTATTACCATTCATTCCCATCAGCTTCACTATTACCACCATCACAATCACCATAACAAACGCTACGGAGATAAAATACTAAACATCCAGTAAATACGATCAATGTGAGGAAATGAGAGACAGTAAGGGGGGTGAACAAAAACTAAATGAGAGACAGTAAGGGGGGTGAACAAAAACTAAATGAGAGACAGTAAGGGGGGTGAACAAAAACTAAATGAGAGACAGTAAGGGGGGTGAACAAAAACTAAATGAGAGACAGTAAGGGGGGTGTACAAAAACTAAATGAGAGACAGTAAGGGGGGTGAACAAAAACTAAATGAGAGACAGTAAGGGGGGTGAACAAAAACTAAATGAGAGACAGTAAGGGGGGTGAACAAAAACTAAATGAGAGACAGTAAGGGGGGTGAACAAAAACTAAATGAGAGACAGTAAGGGGGGTGAACAAAAACTAAATGAGAGACAGTAAGGGGGGTGAACAAAAACTAAATGAGAGACAGTAAGGGGGGTGAACAAAAACTAAATGAGAGACAGTAAAGGGGGTGAACAAAAACTAAATGAGAGACAGTAAGGGGGGTGAACAAAAACTAAAGATTATTGGCGATATGAGGTAGGATAGGAGGGGAAATAAGTAAATGAGGGGAAATAAGAGATAAGGGAAAATAAGATAAGGTAAAACAGATGAATAGAAGGAAATGATGAAGACAGAGCGGAGGAAAGAAAGAGGAAGTAGAGGGTCAATGAAGCAGCTATAAGCCCTCGGGAGTGGTGTTCTGTAATGACCTAATTGATGACTCTTGACCTAACTTACTGATGACCTCTTGCACGCCACCACCACCACTGTCCCAATCCCTATCTCCACCATTCACTATTATCACCACTCCCTCATTTACTATCTTTCAACATCACCATAATATCTACACCAAGGGAAATGGAGATAAAATACTTGAAACAGGAAAATGTGATAACATATAAGACAATAAGGGAGACAGGAAGGGTAATAAATTAAAGCAGCTACAAGGGTGTATATGGAGCAGCAATAGGCCCTCGGGAGTAATGACCTGACCTAACTGATTAATCTCCACCTAACTTCCTGATGACTTTGCACACTGCACCTTCTCCATTCTTCACTATCATCACCATCTCCATTTATCCCCCCCCCCCCCTCACACACACACTGTCTGCATCATCATTTTCACCTACCTACCTATGTCACCTATGTGAAGTTAACCACTTTGCTAGTGGCACCGAGGAGCTCACCGCCCTTCGTTGTTGTTTGAAAATTGGTGCAGCAGACAATCATCACCACCACCACTGTCTCCATCATCATCACCTCCACCATTCACTCTCACCGGTACAATAACTACCAACACCACTGTCTCCATCGCCATCTCCATCATTCATGATCATCACCATCCCATTAAGCCCCAGTCACATGAACAAGTAAATCGGCTATTTGTATTGAAGTCTGGAATCTGCAATAATGTATTTGTATTGAAGTCTGGAATCTGCAATAATGTATTTGTATTGAAGTCTGGAATCTGCAATAATGTATTTGTATTGAAGTCTGGAATCTGCAATAATGTATTTGTATTGAAGTCTGGAATCTGCAATAATGTAATTGTATTGAAGTCTGGAATCTGCAATAATGTATTTGTATTGAAGTCTGGAATCTGCAATAATGTATTTGTATTGAAGTCTGGAATCTGCAATAATGTATTTGTATTGAAGTCTGGAATCTGCAATAATGTAATTGTATTGAAGTCTGGAATCTGCAATAATGTAATTGTATTGAAGTCTGGAATATGCAATAATGTATTTGTATTGAAGTCTGGAATCTGCAATAATGTATGTGTATTGAAGTCTGGAATCTGCAATAATGTATTTGTATTGAAGTCTGGAATCTGCAATAATGTATTTGTATTGAAGTCTGGAATCTACAATAATGTATTTGTATTGAAGTCTGGAATCTGCAATAATGTATTTGTATTGAAGTCTGGAATCTGCAATAATGTATTTGTATTGAAGTCTGGAATCTGCAATAATGTATTTGTATTGAAGTCTGGAATCTGCAATAATGTATTTGTATTGAAGTCTGGAATCTGCAATAATGTATTTGTATTGAAGTCTGGAATCTGCAATAATGTATTTGTATTGAAGTCTGGAATCTGCAATAATGTATTTTATTATTCCCAGGGATTTGTGTGATCTAACCTTGCCATAAATTGGACTATTCAAAGTTATCAACAATAACACTCAAAATACCACCATAATAGAGGCTGCAACTAACCAGACAGTAGACTTGCTATCAGTATATATTTGACTTCGATACTGTGACTCAAATACTGTGACTCCGATACTGTGACTCTGATACTGTGACTCCAATATATCACTAGTAAAGTCCTCGTGTGACGCCAGCTTCAGTACCATTAATACCATTAATGCTCCTTCAGTCACTCTCAATAACACCACAATCAGTTACTATCATCAACACCATCACCACCCTCTTAGTTATTACCACCACTATCATCACCACAGTCACTATCACAACACCACATTCTCTCCATCACCACCACCACCACCACCATCACCACTACACCAGACAATACCACACCCTTCATAAACCAGAACCATCACCACACCACCACTGTAACAACACCACATTCTCTCCGTCACCACTAAACTCACCCCAACAACAATTATATTCAACCACTTAACCTGATGCCAGCCACCACAATAACTAAGGCCAGTGTCACAATATTTAATGGCAGATTTATATTTATTCATTTATTTACTTATTCATGTATTATTCTTGTAGTTTCTTCGCTATACCTCCATCAAGCTAACAACTACACCCCCAAGACTCCCTTTCGAGATAAAGTAGTGCATATTTTGGTAGAAAAATTACCAGGCCAAAGTCCGATTCCTCTTGAATTACAGGCTCATTATCGGTCGCCAGGAAAATATCGACACCTAAATGGCACACCATTTTTTAAATTCGTCAAACGAATGAGGCGAATAACTTAAATTATCAATAATAATGGTGCTAAACATGATGGAGAAGGGGGTCCAGAAATCCTTCCCTTAAACGCTGAGAGTTCGTTTCATTATAGGTTTACCACTCGACCACAGTTCCACATTACATTCACAACATGCTGTTTAACCAAACCTTACCTAACTATATATCATGCTACTATGACCTACTCTACCCATTGATGGTTTATTTGTTATACTTCTCTGATTAACACTAAGCAATTTTATTCAGATACAGGGATGACAAAACAAAAAAGAGAAGACAAAACTACGATATAGTATATTTTAGAGAAGATGACTTGTTTAAGTAAGATAACTCGAATCCTGTTAATTGCTGGAGGCTCCTTTTAAACTGAATATAATCTTCTAATAGTAGCCAGAATAAAGTTAAAAGAATGGCGCCGGTAATGAAAGGGTTTAACCTCAAATTGTGAACGAACCTCAAATTGTGAACGTCGACGTATCTTTTGTGCTAATAAAGAATAATAAAGGTACAAAAATAATACTTGCATTAATATACAGACCTCCAGCTCAATCAGTGCAAACTGACCGAGAAATTTACGAACAAATTGCAGATGTAAGTAACTCACAAGATACCGTAATTTTTGGCGACTTTAATTTACCTGTGACCAAGTGGGGCGATACTCTTACTTCACACTCCGGACATGACTTGTATACGAACTTGCAAGAGAGTTCGCTTTATCAATTTGTTCGAACGCCAACCCGTGGTAATAACGTTCTTGACATTGTACTTGCAACAAAAGAAGAATTAATAGAGAATTTGAATGTTGGTGATGAATTCAGTAACAGCGACCATCGTACGATAACTTTCACTTTAAAACTTTACTAGTAACGAACCAAATAGTAGCATCGAAAAAGTCCCTAATTTCAAGAAAGCAAACTTACATAAACTTAGAGCTATGTTTAAAGAAACTGACTGGAGCTTTTTAATTCACAATAACGACATAAATACATCTTGGAAGTTATTCGAAACCACTTACCTAAAAGCAGTGCAAGACTGCATACCATCGAAAATACGGCGTCCAGGCCATAATAATAAGCCCAAATGCTGGAATAAAGATATTTCAAACTGCCTGCTTGCTAAAAAATTTGCTAATGATAGATTAAAATCCTCACAAAATGACGAAGAACGGCTGAAATTTGTAGAGCTACGACGCAAAGCCAAAAAGTTAATTAAGCAAAGTAAAAAGACCTTAGAGTTACATATTGCGAATCAAAGTAAAACAAACCCGAAAGAATTCTATAGTTATATCAGAAAGAAAAAAGTAGTTACTTCAACTGTTGGACCGTTAGTCGATGAAAATGGAGAATACACCAAAGACGAAGTACAAATGAGTAATGCCCTCAATACCTTCTTTGCATCAGTTTTTTACAACAGAAGACCTCAGTGATATCCCTACACCATCGCCGATTCAGATTGATAATTCAGATGTTCTAAGCAATATCACCGTTACAGAGAGAGAAGTATTGAATTGTTTAGATAAACTCAAGGTAAATAAAACGCCTGGACCTGATACAATCTCGCCTAGAGTTCTAAAGGAAGCTAAGATGAGCTCTCCAAACCACTGACATTACTATTCAATAAATCCTTGCAGTCTGGAACTATGCCCGATCAGTGGAAGCTAGCCAACGTAACACCGATATTCAAAAAAGGCAGCAAATCCCTACCCAGTAACTATCGTCCAATTAGCTTAACCTCAGTTGTATGTAAAATGCTAGAAACGGTCATAAGAGACAGACTCGTAAATCACTTAGAGGAAAATAACATACTTAAAGATACTCAACACGGCTTTCGTAAAACACGTTCCTGTTTAACAAACCTCTTAGACTTCTTCCACGATATCCTCAACCTCTACGATGAGAGTAAAGCTGTAGATATTATATACCTTGATTTTCAAAAGGCCTTTGACAAAGTTCCCCACAAACGTTTACTGCTAAAACTAAAAGCGCATGGAATACAAGACGGTGTGTTGAAATGGATAGAAAATTGGCTCAGCGACAGAAAGCAAAGAGTAGTCATAAACGGTAAGGCATCTAAATGGACCAATGTAAGTAGCGGGGTACCCCAGGGATCGGTACTAGGACCAATTCTCTTTCTAATTTACATCAACGACATAGATGAGGGTCTCACCTGTACAATCTCAAAATTTGCTGACGATACAAAAATTGCAAATAGCGTACTCTCAAAAGAACAAGTTGACGATATGCAACACAATCTAGATAAATTGTCATGTTGGGCCCAAATTTGGCAAATGAGTTTCAATGCGGATAAATGTAAAGTACTACATATCGGATACCTAAATGAGAAAGCAAACTATTCGATGAATGGCACTCAGCTTAAGAATGTAAACAGAGAAACCGATCTGGGAGTAACAATATCGAGTAACCTAAAACCGAGTCAACAATGTTCAGAAGTTGTTAAGAAGGCAAACAAAATAATTGGCTTTATAGGCAGGTCATTTGAGCATAAATCCAAAGAAGTTATCCTAACCCTTTACAATTCCTTAGTCCGCCCTCTTCTGGAATACTGCGTTCAATCCTGGTGCCCTTATTACCAAAAAGATATAAACAAGCTAGAACGAGTTCAACGTAGAGTTACCAAAATGATACCTAGCCTAAAGAACAAACCATACGAAGAGCGTCTTAGAGAATTAAATCTATTTCCTTTAACCCAGCGCAGATTAAGAGGTGACTTAATTCAAGTGTTCAAATCATCAAAGGCATCGACAATATGAACTGTAGTAAGTACTTCACTATCGACCAATCTAATTACACGCGGGGAAACGGTTGCAAAATTATTGGTAAATCTTTTAACTCACACGAATCTAAGAATTTCTTCTTCAATCGAGTTGTCAACTTGTGGAATGGGCTTCCCCGAAACGTTATAGACTGCATCACCGTTGATTCATTTAAACTCCGCCTAGACAAATATCTCGCATCAAACCCGCGACTGACTGCGTTTGTAAATGAATAACTTTATTTTATCCCCCCTCAGTTACTAACCCTTCTGTCCCCTACTAACTTCCTAATCCTGCCACGGACATTAGTTCCAGGGCAGTAATTCCCTTTCCAATGTTCCCTTACCCACTCTAAACCACTGTTTGGACACTTGATCCTCAGTGTTTTGGAGGACAAGCAACCTAGAAGGGTCACTAGATCTGTTGTTGCTTGATTTCCTTTGTACTCCTTTGTACTCCTTTGTACTCCTTTGTTAATAATACGTTACTATAGTAGACCTATGAAAATGTCGCCACTATATCAACATCCTCCCTCTCTCTCTCTCTCTCTCTCTCTCTCTCTCTCTCTCTCTCTCTCTCTTAGCTCTAGCCTCCTGTGAGCCAGAAAAGAGCCAGCCTATGAGGAACTACAGAATATTAATGTTGTATGGGAGGGGGAGGTGGGGAGGAGGAGGAGGAAGAGGAAAGAGAGAGAGAGAGAGAGAGAGAGAATGAGAGTGAGTGATTAAAAGGGTAAGAGATGCAGATAAAAGTGTCGAGTTAAGTGGATAAATTAAGGTGATTGCTGGTGAAGGGGAAGATAATAAAGATGGTGACAAGGGAGAGACACAGTAAAGGAAGGGGATGGCATTATTGAAGACAAGAGCAACAATATAAAAGGGAGGTGACATTTAATGCCAGATTATTCTATTATTTGTTTCTTTGTATATTTTTCATTTATTTATCTATGTTATTATTATTTATCTATGTTATTATTATTTATCTATGTTATTATTATTTATCTATGTTATTATTATTTATCTATGTTATTATTATTTATCTATGTTATTTATCTATGTTATATTATTTATTTATTATTATTTATCTATGTTATTATTATTTATCTATGTTATTATTATTTATCTATTTATTATTATTTATCTATGTTATTATTATTTAATAATACAGGCATATTATTAATACAGGCATACCTGTAGTACACAGTATCTTGCCACGGAGAGGGGTCAGCAAGGAATGGTCATCTAGGGCAATTGGTATCAATTGTCGGCTGGAAAAATACTGTAATGCAAATGCAATACCATTCCTTGATAACTGGACCCGTTTCTATGGTAAAAATCAGTTGTACGCACAGGACGGGGTTCATCTTTCTCGGCTAGGGGTGGCAAATTTAGCTAGGTCAATAGATAGGATTGTCGCGGGGTTTCGCTGAAAATAAAGCCTGAGAATATGAGTAAGAATAATTGTCTAGATAGGGTAAATTGCCGTACTGGTACATCAGATAGGAATAGAAAATATCAGTCACAGGATTTTAATTGTACTGCTAGTAGAAATATTAAAGGTGTAACAGAAGATGGGAATTCAGTTAGAAATAAAGGTAAATCCGATACCAGTAAAATAAATTCATTGCGATTATATTATACAAACTGTAGGAGTTTATGTAACAAAATGGATGAACTTAGAGCACTTGTTAGCAACGAAAATATAGACATTATAGCACTGACTGAAACATGGATTAATACAGAATCAAGACATTTTTTAGCAGAATTCCATATACCAGGATATAGTTTGTTTAAACGCGACCGAACAAGTAGGAGGGGCGGCGGAATAGCAGTGTTTGTCAGGAGTTCTTTAAAAAGCTGTATTAAATCAGGTATTAGACTAAATACTGATAACGAAAGTGTTTGGGTTGAGGTTAGCGAAGGTAGTGAGACCATAATTATTGGAGTTATTTATAGACCACCAAATATGAGTAGAAACGAAGGTACAGCTTTATGGCAGGAAGTGAAAATAGCATCTAGGTTTAACAATGTGTGTATTATAGGGGATTTTAATTTTCCGAATATTGATTGGCAGCATCAAATCGGCGACTCAGATTCAAACGAGTTTATTGAGGCGGTACAGGATAGTTTTTATTTCAATTCATAGACTCGCCTACTAGAGGTAATAATATCCTCGATTTAGTTCTCAGTAATAATGAACAAATGATAAATAATGTAGAGATAGGAGACCAACTAGGAAATAGTGATCATAAATCAATTTACTTTAACATACAATGGACAGGAAAGGCTAAAGAGAATGCGACACTTATCCCAGATTTCAGAAAAGCCAATTATGGTGGATTAAGAAGAGCCTTAAGAGTCGATCCTATGGTTAAACTATTAAGTGGACCCAGGTGCGCTAATGAACATACTCTCTCTCAGATACCTGTCTTAACTCAGGATAATTTGACAGCTACATATAATCATTTTATTTCTTCACTCCACAATGCGCAAAATAAATATATCCCCAAAAGAAAATTTAGATCAAAACAGAACCAACCCAAATGGATGAATAATAGACTATTAGACCTTCTAGGAAAAAAGAGAGGAATATATCGAAAAATTAAGAAAGGCGAAATTCACCTACTTGCTTACTATCAGAATCTATCAAGAGAGGTTAAAAATGTATAAGGACAGACAAAAGAAATTATGAAATCAGGATAGCCAATGACTCAAAAAATAACCCTAAGGCTTTTTACCAGCTATATAAATCTAAAGTTAGAGATAAATTGGCCCCCTTAAAACTTCGATAGGAGAAATGACAGAAAATTATTTAGAAATGTGCAGTACATTAATAGTCAGTTTCTATCCGTTTTCACTAATGAAAATTTGGCACAGATTCCAGAAGTCCGTAAGGTATATAGCGATAGTATAGAAAATAGGTTAAGTACGGTTACTATAAGTAGAAATGATGTGCTTAAGGAAATTGACAGACTGAAACCTCAGAAATCGCCTGGTCCCGATGAGGTATATGCCAGAGTATTAAAAGAATGCAGAGATGAGTTAAGTTACCCATTAACATTTCTTTTTAACAATTCATTAGAAACTGGTATAGTTCCAGAAGCTTGGAAGCTTGCAAATGTAGTTCCGATTTTCAAAAAAGGTGATAAATCAATAGCATCCAATTACCGTCCCATTAGTCTCACTTCAATCATAGGAAAGCTACTAGAGTCAATTATTGCTAGGAAAATGAGAAACCACTTAGAAACATTTAACTTAATCAATTCTTCTCAGCATGGATTCACACAGGGACGTTCTTGCCTTACTAATTTGCTTAGTTTTTTCTCAGAGGTATATGAAGCAGTAGATAATGACAAGGCATACGATATTATATATTTAGATTTCAGTAAAGCTTTCGACAGAGTCCCTCATGAGAGATTGATGAGAAAGGTTGAGGCACATGGAATAGGTGGGGCGTTGTTGGGATGGATTAGGTCATGGCTAATTGGTAGGAAACAGAGAGTCAGCATAAATGGTACCAAGTCAGAGTGGGGAGCAGTCAAAAGTGGTGTCCCCCAGGGATCGGTATTAGGTCCCCTGTTGTTTCTTATATACATAAATGACCTAGATTTAGGTATAACTAGTAGGATAAGTAAATTCGCAGACGATACTAAAATGGGGAGATCAATTGATTCAGATAGCGATATAGAGTGCCTCCAAAGGGATCTAGATACCTTACATGAATGGTCAGTAAATTGGCAGATGAAGTTTAACATTGACAAATGCAAGGTATTAAAGATAGGGAAGATGCAAACAAATGTTAAATATAAACTAGCTAATTTAGAATTAGAAAATTCAGACTGCGAGAAAGATCTAGGTGTGTTTGTTAGCAATGATTTGAAGCCTAGAAAACAGTGTATAGGCGTTCGTAATAAGGCAAACAGGATTCTCGGGTTCATCTCTAGGAGTGTGAGTAACAGAACTGCTGATGTTATCTTAAACTTTACTTGTCATTAGTGAGACCCCATATGGATTATGCTGTCCAATTTTGGTGTCCTTATTACAGAATGGACATAGATTCATTGGAGAGAGTACAGCGTAGAATGACAAAAATGATCCATAATATTAGAAATCTTCCGTATGAAGAAAGGTTGAAGAAATTAGGTTTACATTCGTTAGAGAGAGGGGATATGATAGAGGTGTTCAAGTGGGTTAGTGGGATTAACAAAGGGGACATGACAAATGTACTAAAGCTCAGTGATAGCGAAAGAACTCGTACCAATGGTTTCAAATTAGATAAATTTCGTTTCAGAAAAGATATAGGCAAATATTGGTTTGGTAACAGAGTTGTAGATGGGTGGAATGGACTACCAAGTGCTATAGTGGGATCTAAAACTGTAGGGAGCTTTAAGATAAAATTGGATAAGCATATGGACGAGAAGGGTTGGGTGTGAAGGGGGATCAGCCGGGTTGGGCCAATCAGCGCTCTGCAAACCCCCATAATCCTGCGTTAATCTCTAACCGTTTTGGTAAGATGATCCTCAGGGTATTAGAGTGTTGAGCCTATAATTGGGCTTGTAATTGATTTGGGGTTGTGTGGGACAGGGACCTGCCTTGCTTGGGCCAATCGGCTTTCTGCAGACTCCCATTTTCTTATGTTCTTATGTATTTATGTTATTATTTCTATTTATTTTATCTATGTTATTATTAGTTATCTATGTTATTATTTTTATATTTATCTATGTTATATTATTTATCTATGTTATTATTATCTATTATTATATATTATTATTATCTATTATTATCTGTTATTATTATCTGTTATTATTATCTATATATTTATAGTTATTATATTTATCTATGTTATTATTATTTATCTATGTTATTATTATTTATCTATGTTATTATTATTTATCTATGTTATTATTATTTATCTATGTTATTATTATTTATCTATGTTATTATTATTTATCTATGTTATTATTAATCTATGTTATTATTATTTTTACAATGCTGTTTTCCAGTTTTCTCCCTAGACCTCCATCAAGCTTAAACAAAATACCCCCCAAGACCCTCCTTCGAGATAAATTTGTTAATTTGTCGGTAGAAAAATGCCTCTGCCGAAGCCAGTTCCTCCTAAATTGTATGCTCGCCATCGCTCATCAGGAATAAATCGACACCTAAATGTTACGAACGCCTCGAAAGGCCTTAAAATCGCCAAACCAATGGGGAGAATGTCTTAAAATGTCAAAACTAATGAGGCTAAACATGAGGGAGAAGAGGGTTGAGAACCCTCCCCCGCTAACACAGCTACCAGAGAATGGAGGGCAGGATGGAAGGTGCTTATAATGGAGGGCAGGATGGAAGGTGCTTATAATGGAGGGCAGGATGGAAGGTGCTTATAATGGAGGGCAGGATGGAAGGTGCTTATAATGGAGGGCAGGATGGAAGGTGCTTATAATGGAGGGCAGGATGGAAGGTGCTTATAATGGAGGGCAGGATGGAAGGTGCTTATAATGGAGGGCAGGATGGAAGGTGCTTATAATGGAGGGCAGGATGGAAGGTGCAGGATGGAAGGTGCTTATAATGGAGGGCAGGATGGAAGGTGCTTATAATGGAGGGCAGGATGGAAGGTGCTTTTATAGTACAGTTTGGTCTTGACAAATCCGTTTTTTTTTTTTTATGGGTCCCTTTTTTCATTAGTTTACTAATAGTTTGAGATATTAATAGGTTCGACCCATTAGTTTGGCGATTTTAAGACCTTTCACCAAATTTGTTTGTCAATTTTAAGACCATTTGTGTCATCTAGATGCCCAATGTTTTCCTGGCGAACGATAGCGAGCCGGCAATTTAGCAGGAACTGCCATTCGTCCGGGACATTTTATCTACCGATAAATGCACAAATATATCTAAAGATAGGTCTTTGGACTATTTTGTAAAGATAGGTCTTTGGACTATTTTGTAAAGATAGGTCTTTGGACTATTTTGTAAAGATAGGTCTTTGGACTATTTTGTAAAGATAGGTCTTTGGACTATTTTGTAAAGATAGGTCTTTGGACTATTTTGTAAAGATAGGTCTTTGGACTATTTTGTAAAGATAGGTCTTTGGACTATTTTGTAAAGATAGGTCTTTGGACTATTTTGTAAAGATAGGTCTTTGGACTATTTTGTAAAGATAGGTCTTTGGACTATTTTGTAAAGCTTGATGGAGGTCTTGGAAAAAAAAAACTCTCCCCTTAACAAATATATTGATAAATACAGTCGGCCTCAAAAGTGGTGTCCTAATTACAGTAAATAAACATGCAATAAAGGAAGGTGGGATAGGTGATGCTAAGAGTATTATTGTACGGTGATAATTAACATTGCCTCATCTTCACTACTCGGCTATACCCTGTTCCAAGTAGGTGGGCCACAAATCGTAAGCATTAACCTTTGTAACTCAAAAAGGGCTAGCACAAATAGGCTGTAAATTTCCACACCTATTCCCAGGCTAATCCTTTTTTTTTTTTTTTTTTTTTTAAGAGACAATGAACGGAGGAAGGAAAAACACAGATAAAACAAAAAGGTCCATGTGCCTAAAGGCATCCTCCATTCATAAAATGTTTGTAACAACTGGATTTAAACTTTTGTAGATTGTAAGTTTGTGGAAAGCAACTCGAGGGAAGTGAATTCCAAAGAGTAGTAGTTCTAGGGATAAATAAATTTTGATAAGCAGAAGTTCTGCATTGTGGAGGAGAAAGTGTAAATTCAATGGTAGAAATTGTAGCTCTATTACTCTTGTCGTTTGAGAGATATAGAGGTTAATGTTCAAGACTTTTGGCCTACTTATTTGGAAAAGGGTATAGTACGAGGATTTCACAGCTAAATATATTGTTAATTAAGAAACCTTAGCATTCATATGAGGAAGAGGTACGGCTGTAAATATATTCATATGAGGAAGAGGTACGGCTGTAAATATATTTTCGATGAGTATCGATATATCAGCTTCTGAGGGATTGGATTTTTCGCCAAGCGTGGAAAAAAAAACTATTCTTCCAGGCCACTTCCCCGTACATAAACTATATATTATATACCGGGGCTCCCAAACCTACATTTCCCCAGGCCCTTCTATATGTTTTGGCCCTTACTTTCCTTACCTGCCTATTAGAGGGGAAAAGATTAGGTGTCTGCGGGAAGAGAGGGGTGGACGGAGAGGGAAGAGGAGGAAGGGAGAGGGAGAGAGGGGGAATGGTAAAGAAGAAAACGGTAGACATGGAAGAATTGATGAGAAGCGAAGGCATAAGAGGAGATGATTGTATAAGTCGAAGGAAGGGTAAAGGGAAAGATAGAGATTTACGCACAGATATTTAAACCACACTGATTTTGTGGTCCCTACTAGGTGGTCAGAGGGAGAGAGAGAGAGGGATTCAGTAATTGAATAACTTGGTCGACATACAGGTAGTATTGGAGAAGGTCCCTAACTCTAAGTAACTAAAATAGATGTGTAAACTACATTGATATCTATCAGTATATAATTGAAGTATACACTGATTAGAATTACAGATACTTCAATTTAGATTTTAAAAAGTGTGCAAGCATAATAAGGATATAAGATATATAAACTAAGAATCAAAGAAACTAAAGAAAAATATATAACTTATAGATAAAAAACAAAAAAACAAATGTATGAAGAAGACACATTATTTTACAAAATATAATACAAAGAGGTATACATAAGAACATAAGAACATAAGAACATAAGAAAATGGGAGTCTGCAGAAAGCCGATTGGCCTAAGCAAGGCAGATCCCTGTCCCACACAACCCCAATTACAAAGCCCAATTATAGGCTCAACACTCTAATACCCTGAGGATCATCTTACCAAAACGGTTAGAGATTAACGCAGGATTACGGGGGTCTGCAGAGCGCTGATTGGCCCAACCCGGCTGATCCCCCTTCACACCCAACCCTTCTCGTCCATATGCTTATCCAATTTTTTCTTAAAGCTCCCTATCGTTCTTGATCCCACTATATCACTTGGTAGCCTATTCCACCCATCTACAACTCTGTTACCAAACCAATATTTGCCTATATCTTTTCTGAAACGAAATTTATCTAATTTGAAACCATTGGTACGAGTTCTTTCGCTATCACTGAGCTTTAGTACATTTGTCATGTCCCCTTTGTTAATCCCACTAACCCACTTGAACACCTCTATCATATCCCCTCTAACTCTGCGTCTCTCTAACGAATGTAAACCTAATTTCTTGAACCTTTCTTCATACGGAAAATTTCTAATATTATGGATCATTTTTGTCATTCTACGCTGAATTCTCTCCAATGAATCTATGTCCATTCTGTAATAAGGACACCAAAATTGGACAGCATAATCCATATGGGGTCTCACTAATGACAAGTAAAGTTTTAAGATAACATCAGCAGTTCTGTTACTCACACTCCTAGAGATGATCCCGAGAATCCTGTTTGCCTTATTACGAACGCTTATACACTGTTTTCTAGGCTTCAAATCATTGCTAACAAACACACCTAGATCTTTCTCGCAGTCTGAATTTTCTAATTCTAAATTAGCTAGTTTATATTTAACATTTGTTTGCATCTTCCCTATCTTTAATACCTTGCATTTGTCAATGTTAAACTTCATCTGCCAATTTACTGACCATTCATGTAAGGTATCTAGATCCCTTTGGAGGCACTCTATATCGCTATCTGAATCAATTGATCTCCCTATTTTAGTATCGTCTGCGAATTTACTTATCCTACTAGTTATACCTAAATCTAGGTCATTTATGTATATAAGAAACAACAGGGGACCTAATACCGATCCCTGGGGGACACCACTTTTGACTGCTCCCCACTCTGACTTGGTACCATTTATGCTGACTCTCTGTTTCCTACCAATTAGCCATGACCTAATCCATCCCAACAACGACCCTCCTATTCCATGTGCCTCAACCTTTCTCATCAATCTCTCATGAGGGACTCTGTCGAAAGCTTTACTGAAATCTAAATATATAATATCATATGACTTGTCACTATCTACTGCTTCATATACCTCTGAGAAAAAGCTAAGCAAATTAGTAAGGCACGAACGTCCCTGAGTGAATCCATGCTGAGAAGAATTTATTAAGTTAAATTTTACTAAGTGGCTTCTAATTTTCCTAGCAATAATAGACTCTAGCAACTTTCCTATGATTGATGTGAGACTAATGGGACGGTAATTGGATGCTATCGATTTATCACCTTTTTTGAAGATCGGAACTACATTTGCAAGCTTCCAAGCTTCTGGAACTAAACCTGTTTCTAATGACTTGTTAAATATAAATGCTAATGGACTACTTAACTCATCTCTGCATTCTTTTAATACTCTAGCATATACCTCGTCAGGACCAGGCGATTTTTGAGGTTTCAGTCTGTCAATTTCCTTAAGCACATCATTTCTACTTATACTAACTGTACTTAACATATTTTCTATACTATCACTATATACCATATTGACTTCTGGAATCTGTGCCAAATTTTCATTAGTGAAAACGGAAAGAAACTGACTATTTAATGTACTGCACATTTCTAAATCATTTTCTGTTATTTCTCCTATTGAAGTTTTTAGGGGGCCTATTACATCTCTAACTTTAGATTTATATAGTTGGTAAAAAGCTTTAGGGTTATTTTTTGAGTCGCTGGCTATCCTTATTTCATAATTTCTTTTTGCTTTCCTGATTTCCTTTTTGACCTGTCTTGATAGAGTCTGATAGTATATATGTAAATGATTTTCACCTTTCTTTATTTTTCGATATATTCCTTTCTTTTTTCCTATAAGATCTATTAGCTTATTAGTCATCCATTTTGGTTGGTTCTGCGTCGATCTAAATCTTCTTTTAGGGATATATTTATTTTGAGCATTGTGGAGTGAAGCAATAAACTGGTTATATGTAGGTGGCAAGTTTAACTCTGGCATATCCTGACTTAATCGCTTAACAATAGGGTCCACCCTTAAGTCTCTTCTTAGCCCACCATAATCGGCTTTTCTGAAATCTGGGATAAGTGTCGTATTCTCTTTAGCATTCCCTGTCCATTGTATATTAAAATAAATAGATTTATGATCGCTATTTCCTAGGTGGTCACCAATCTCTACATTATTTATCATATGTTCATTGTTACTGAAAACTAAATCAAGAATATTAATACCTCTAGTCGGCGTATCTATGAATTGAAATAAAAAACTATCTTGTACTACCTCTATAAACTCTACTGAATCGGAGTCGCCTATTTGGTGCTGCCAATCAATGTTCGGAAAATTAAAATCCCCCATAATGCACACATTGCTAAACCTTGATGCTATTTTAATTTCCTCCCATAACGATTTTCCGCCATTTCTACTCATATTAGGCGGTCTATATATAACTCCAATAACTATGGTCTCGCTACCTTCGTTAACCTCTACCCAAACACTTTCATTATCATTATTTAGTCTAATACCTGATTTAATACAGCTTTTTAATGTACTCCTGACAAACACTGCTATACCCCCGCCCCTCCTACTTGTTCGGTCATATTTAAACAAACTATATCCTGGAATATCAAATTCTGCTAAAAAATGCCTAGATTCTGTATTAATCCACGTTTCAGTTAGCGCTATTATGTCTATATTTTCTGTGCTAACGAGTGCTCTAAGTTCGTTCATTTTGTTACATAAACTCCTACAATTTGTATAATATACCCTCAACCTATTACTTTTATTTGCAACTAATTTTCTATTGTGTTTAGCTAACTTATTATTTCCTGTTGAACTACTAGCTCTAGACGGAAATTCTACTCTATCAGTATTCTCATCTTTACTATCAGTTACATGTGTAGTGTTATCGATACTACTATTACACATCACTATATCCGCACTATCTTGACTGATTATTTCTATTTTACTCACTGGTTTGTCACATGAAGTACCTGCTCCATATGGAGACAGTATTTTACTTACACACCCAGGTTTTTTTTAACGAAACCCCGCAACAATCTTGTCGAGTGAGCTGGCCAAGGTCGAAACTCACGTCAATTAACTATCTACTTAACATGCACACTTGTCACCCCATTAACATTATATTTATATGCATTAATTTTCTGCTTTCCTCCCATCCTCAAGCTTCTCTTTGCTTTTTACACATTACCTAATTTTTATATTACCTGATGTACAGTATAATTTATCTGATAGTCCACATCTATTTTATCCACTTTTGTTTTCTTGCCAGCTCCCTTATCCACGCTGCACCATTTTCCTTTACTTTTCTTAATTCTATTTAAGTCCTTTCATACTGTATTACTTCAATGTTCACTCTTTTCTCCCTCTCTTTTCATATACTGTATATATATATATATAATTACTTTAGCTCATAACATTTTATCCACTTTTTAATCTTCTATTCTCATCCATACTCATTTTTCCAATGTATATATTCACTTTTCTCATCTCTTTATAATTATCTGTTCTCATTTAATATATCCACATAATTTATATCTTCCTACATTTATTTCGATTTTATTTTTCCTCTCCTTTCATTCATCCAATTTTTTAATCACCTTTATTCCCTTATCATCTCTCCTCTCATCTACCCTTTTCTCTAATCTCCTTTATTTCCTTATCATCTCTCTTCTTATTTCTCCTATGTTTTACTTTCTTATCGCTTCTCACTCATCCTATTTTAATTTGCTTTGTATTTCTCTATTTATCTTCTCTTCTCTCCCTTTTCAATGTCTTTCCCCACTTCCTCTTTTCTCTTCAGCGCCTGTTAGTCCTCTCCTCCCAATTATCTCTTCTATTCTCCTCTCTTATCTTATCTACTCTCCTTTTCTCTACACAGTAAATAAAATACGTTTTTATAAGAACACACAAAAACACGTTTTTGGAGCTTTGTAATTAAAATGTTATGCATATATTAACATATTTGTCTTTATATATGGAACAATCGGAAGTTACGTGTGTTTTTGTAAATGCTTTCGTATTTTATGATGTAGTGAACTAACAAATAGTTTGAAATGCAAATTTCGTGGACTGATGCTGAGAGGATTGGGTTCTAGTCATGTGGTGATGGGCTGGTCTATCAGAGTGAGAGTTGAGCGATATCTGCCATACCCATAGCTTACTCTAACTGTTCCTTTTAATTATATATTTTGTAGATCTCAAATGATGGCGTCTCTTCCGTGGATTGACCTCCCTACTGCCAACCTAGAGGTTGGCAGATTGGGAGCCAAAGCGTCACATTTTTCCTTTGCCCCTCAACTTTCCCTTCATAATTGCTGAGGGGCACAACAGGGCCTTGTGTGGGGCTTTGGTTTCCCGGGCGTTTCCGCACCCTCCTCAGCTCCACGCCTTAGAGTGGCTTCGGTCACCCGGGCTTTATTAGTGGTAAGCAGGGAATGTTTTGTGGGGGAGCTCATTTATGGCCTTGGCCTTGCTCGGGACCTTGGGGCTGTTCGGCCAGACAGCCTGGGGAACAGCAACAACAACAACAACAACCTTATTTTACAACCACAGATTCTTCTTAAACAACACATAATCGTATAAATATAGCTAGAATAAAATTAAAGAGACGTCACCGGTATAGTTCAGACTATGACTTATTCTGGATGTTATTCTCCGTTTAAAAACAACATGAATAATAAATAGCTTTACTTATTCAATGACTACAAGTGTTTATATGATAACATCAGGGCCCGAATTCTAGAACAAGGCTTGAGACCGACTTGAGTCTTGAGTCGGTCTCAAGCCTTGTTCTAGAATTCGGGCCTAGGTGTTTAGAATAGAACATGTGTTTCATGTAGAAACGCCCATATCCGTTTTATGAGAATAACAAACTCCTATTATGCTTGAACCCTTGTTTCGTTTTTGAGGAACCACGTGCTAATATATAATGCACAAATGTATTTTGGAAGTGTAACAAAAAAACAGATTTTTTGTATTTTTGTAAAACTATCTATCTATCTATATGCTCAGGCCCAATCCCCATTTTGGGGGTAGCCGACTCAAGACAGAGCAAGAACAGGGAAAACACAAAAACAACATAAAACAAAAAATAAACACAGATAAAAAACACAAACTCTCACACATCCAGGTCACCCAGGAGAAGACCCAGAGACCAGGGTTACCAAGGTCGCTCCAGCACTCCCCCGGCCCCTGACCACCAGGAGAGGTTCCGATCTCGGCAGGCAGACATGCAGCGGAGCCAAAGCGACAAGCCCTCCCACCACACTTCCAGGCACACCCTTCATATTAATCGTCTCCCCGGGCCAGGCGCCTGATGGACTATTATCTAGTCCAACTTGCGCCCGACCCCTTACTCCAAATGACCACGTGTTCACTCAACTATTCACAAGCATTCTCCATTCACTCCTGTCCACCACCACTTCCCCTGCCTGATCTATAGTCATTCCTCTATCATCCAAAGCCTTTCTTACACAGTCTCTCCATCTCAATGGGGGTCTTCCTGCCCTTCTATCTCCCCTTGTACCTGACTCACATATTCTCTTTGTAAGCCTTTCATCTCCCATTCGTTCAACATGACCATACCAGCTCAGCACCCTTCTGTCCACTCTGGCTGACAAATGTTCCTGCTGCCCCACTCTCCTACGTATCTCTTCATTTCTCAATCTGTCTCTACAAGTAACTCCACACATACTCCTCAAGCAGCTCATCTCCATCACATCCAGCCCTCTTTTCTCCTTTTTCTTCAGAGCCCATGTTTCAGCCCCATACATCACTGTTGGCACAACAATTCCTTGATACAGTGCACTTTTTACTTTCAATCCGAGATTTCTCGTCTTCCACATACTTCCCATTGCTCCGAAAACCTTCCTTCCTTCACACACTTCATACACTCTCTGTTTGTAAAACAAATCGTTTAATTGCGTACTGTCACATCTATCTCTTCCTTTCTTCTCTTATCTTTTCTCCTCTCCTTTCTTCTCGTATCACATCTGTCTCTTCCTTTCTTCTCTTATCTCCTCTCCTCTCCTTTCTTCTCCTGTCCCATCTATCTCCTCCTTTATCTTCCTCTCTCATTATCATACACACCTCATGACTCTTGATCAGCCAATATCCAGGCTTCACAGTCTCACCTTCACACACTCTCTCTCTCTCTCTCCCTGAAAACAGCAGCTTTTAAGATGGATATATAAATATATATATATATATATATATATATATATATATATATATATATACTGTATATACATCCATCTTAAATGTGTTCTTTCTACATTTACGCCCTCCTTTGGTTTTTGTATCCTATTCAATAAAGATATTCTATATATCTCGTCAACCAATGGATTTTGTCTTCATTAAAATTGACTGATTTTACTGACCATGACTATTTCCTTTACAGTAGTCCTTTCTCTCAGGCCTACTCCTTTTACTTGTATACCTTTCCATCTTATCCACTCAGTTTTCCTCTTGTTTCTTCTAGTACTATTTATCAGACCTATACCGCTTATCTATTTACCATTCTTCTAATTAACTTTCCCGACTTTTGCTCCTTTTTTCCTTTAATCCTTTTTCTGAGAGATATTACTCGTACCTATAAATATTTTCTTCTCGTATATTTCCTCCATGGTACTTATCTTTCCTCTCGTTCTCTTTCTCATATTTGTTCTTCTTATTTATATATTTTTATCTTATTCACTTCGCTCACTTTCCCTCTTTCTTCCTTTAGTCCTTTTTTCCCAGACCAATTTCTTACTAATTTGTCTTCTCTTCTCATTCACTTCCCTCATTATTTTCCTCTTATTTTACCAATTGTCTGTTCTCAAACCTATCCCTCTTACGCATTGACTTTATTTCTCATCCCATTTACTAATGTATTTGCTCTCTTCATTAGTTTATCTTACTCTTCCTTTCCTATTCTCCTCCTTCATTGGTTCCCTCTTCTCATCTTCCATCTCTCATCGTATCTCCTCCCTCTCCGTCACATCAGCTGATTGTCAATAAAACAAGTCTCTCTCTCTCATTATAATAGTACCGGTAATAATAATAATAATAATGATGATGATGATGATGATGATACTGGTGATGGTGATAAGGATGGTATGATGATAATAATAACGGTGGTGGTGATGATGATAAACAACAGGAGGAAGAGGAGGAGGAAGAAGAGGATAACCGAGGGAATTATGAACTAATTATGAAATCCAGGGATGACTATATATTATATAAACTTGGCCATTATGTATTTAGGCATATATCAAGACATTTACTAGTGTTGGAACAAAGCATATACGCATTTTTCTCTCCAAATTATGCGCTACAAAATTTCTATATTGTTCGTGATTTTCTTCTGCCTCTTTTGGCAACATAAATATAATATATTTGTACTTCCTTATTTTCCTTCTCTTACCTAATCATCACAGCCATTAATAAAATCGCAGTACCGCTACCTAAATACATCATGACACAGTTACCATGATGCTTCGCTCAGTTTACACTGTTATAATAACTGACAGATGTTGCAATACCTTGTACAATGAATTAATATATTGAACAACAAAACTACCTCGCAATATTGAATGTGATCGGAGGCATTTTGGCGTTATGACATAATTCATTAGATCTTCTGCATACACAAGCTCGCTCTCCCTCTCTCTCTCTCTCTCTCTCTCTCTCTCTCTCTCTCTCTCTCTCAGCAGAATCCCCACTATCGGTCCCTGCCACTCTCAGGCCATACTCAAAATTCCACTCTGAACAATTTGCAGTTAAAGTAGGATGAGAGAGAGAGAGAGAGAGAGAGAGAGACTTGCTTGTCAATTCTTAATTTTCTTTTGTGACGTCACGGTCATCCCTGGTACCGTCTTGGAAACCAACAAAGTTTAATGCACAACTTTGAAGTACAGTACCATAAACGTGGTTACTTTCCAGCCTTGACAGTATATTTACCTTTGCATTATCCCATATACCGGTGTGCAATTTTTACACACTGAACAGTGAACAACAAAATACATTAATGTCCCTAGTTTAAGCTTAACTAGGCTAGCCTTAAAGTGCCGGAGTCTACTTTTTCTCGTCAAACTGAAATTCCAGAAGAATAAAAGCTGACACGTCTGTACTTCCATTGACACCTCCGTGATACTGAATTTAGAAAAAAATAGTTGTAGGAATGAATATCATTGCTTATTTCATAAGCAAATAATATATTTAGTGAAATAGGCTACTCCTCCACCAACGCTGTTTGGTGTTGACATAGGCTAGTCTTTTATCTGGCCATTAGATGGCAGCACCATCTCTCCATCTGCCACCTTAAAACTTTCGCTTAGTCTCTCTGAAATTGAAATCCCGGGTTCACTCATGGATTCCTAGATGGCCATATACTTATACTTATCATCTCTGCACATATCCTGGGCCTTTATACATCCTCACAAGCCATCCATGGGTGGGTGAAACTCGATGAGCGTCAGCAGCAAACTAAGTGAATTCAAAGGAGGGTGACTAGAGACAAGTGAGGGGCCTCCTCTCTGCACCCTTCCTCCCAACCTATGAAGGGAAAATTTCAGAAAACTTCAAAATATCTTCTTAAATAAGCTACAAATATATATTATAGCAATGCTAACATGAAGATTAGGTCCTATAACACTATAATTGTTGATATCAATCGACGTTACTCTACATTTTAGGTGTAAAACACAACATTACGATCGTTTATTGCCGCAGTAAAATTTGAAAGCGACGTCAGGCTGCATAGATTGTGAAAACTACTGCATAGCTGTTTATATAATCTTCGAGAAAAAAACTAACAACGTTAGCACATAGATTAGGTCCAATTACACTATATATATCTATATCTATCCATGTTACTCTACATTTTAGGTGGAAAACACAGTATACCAATCAAATGACAGGGAAACTCTACAGTCCTATCTTAGAAAACTCCAGGAGTGGAGCAAAAAGTGGCTGCTGGAGATCAATGACAGCAAGTACAAATTAATTAAGAGAGATAACCCTGGGTACAATTATACCATGGGGGAGAAGAAAATGGACTCAACAAGGGAAGAAAGAGACATTGCGGTAATCATCTTGGACAGCTTGAAGACTGGAGCCCATGTGGCTAAATCTGCTGCCAAGGCAAATTCTATGCTGGGTAGAAAAAGGAGCATCTTCAGGTACATGGACACGGATATGTTTCTGGCTTTGTACAAAACTATTATCAGACCCTTAACCCCTTACAAACGGGGATGTTTGTAACTTCTACTACCTGCCTGGCGGGCATATTTACCGTAAACGAGCTTCATTCCATGCTCTTTTTCATGCATAAACAAGAGCCAGAGCATAATACAATTATGTATCCGTGAAAAGGCGATAATAGAGCTATCCAATGACACCTGAATCATCCTTGTACGACCATGGGTTATCCTGTAGCGATTGCGCAACACGAGGGGAAAAACCCTAAAATACGGTAATTTCCCGAGTTTTTTCCTGGTCTCGCGAGGTCGTGGGTGTGGAATGTTGTAGAGGTACTGTCAGTCGCGGCACTGGGTCCGTGCCGAACAGTCAGAGCCCGCCTATCGTCCTCCCAACGCATGGACTCTCTCTCAGAGCCGATAATGTGCTCACAATCCCTTTCGACATATGTCGGGCACCGCAGAGGTGGCCATGATTCTCTCATACGACATATGTCGGGCCCCGCGGCTTGAGTGTTAATGGAATATGCGCACAGGCCATACTTCAAACATCAATGCCGCCGGAAACTGCCTAGACAATAACAATGCCAGATCGCATCCTTCTAGCTCATACCGAGTGAAAACCAGCATATGCAGAACTAGGACAGACTACTGTATGTCACTCAACCTAGGAGAAGTAATTAGGCTAGGTTCGATATTAACACCTCCAGGTCTGAAGACTAGAACACCCGTAGGTACAAGACTAGGAAAAGTAGGTTTGATACTAGTAATTCAGGTCCTAAGACTGATACTACCAAGTGTGATTGTATACCTGCTAAGTATGAGACTAGTTTTTCAGGTCTAAAGACTGAATACACCTACTGCTCTTGTCAACCTGCTAGGTTCGATACTAGCAAGTCAGGTCATAAGACTGACTCATTGTGTACGACACCAACACAAGTGCAAGCTGACGTAACAGTGAGACTTGATGCTCACTCTCTAGGTCATCGACTGGAGCCGGGTAAGCAGAGAATCACCTCTACCCTTTCACTTGCATGTGGTACGAAACCTTACACAGCAAGTGGTTCGAAACCTAGCATCCATGAAGAGGATAAGTGAGCATCTGCAAGTTGCACCCCAAAGAATTCCAGACCTAAGTAGATGCCCAAGATAGACGAGTGTTGTACCAAGAGCCCAGCACGCCAAGTTCATGAAAGTTCGCTAAGGCCCTCTCCGACACCAGGGAAATTGCTAAATTAAATAGTAGTAATGTGTCTCTTCTCTTAATGTTAAGAGTTCCTTCTTGATAAACAGCATATTACCCTTCAGGAAAACAAAACATATATGTTATCATTGTTATTTTCCTGTTCAAAATATAATAAAGTAGGTGTGCAGTTTTCGCATTTCCCCCCCCCCCCAAAAAAAAAAAAGAAACAAAAAACTGCATACGTAACTCTGCGACCTAGAATTCTGCAAGTAGTATTGAATATCTTAGATAAAATCGGTGTATTATATATATTATATTATATTATATTATATTATGTTATATTATATTATATATATTATACATATATATATATATATATATATATACCGGTATATATATATATATATATTATATTATAAAGTTGGTTAGTGGAGTGAATATAATAATATATATAATTACATTTATGATCACATTGAATCTTAACCATTGGAATATTTATCTATAATATGGTCAGCATAACACTATTTTGTAGCATTTTGAATATGGTGTAATTCAAATTTAGAATATATATAAGAAAGAAATAGTGATCATAATCTGTGACCTTCACCATTCAGCTTGACCTTTGCCAAAAAACACAACATTTGGACAATCGTTGATTTGACCAACCGAATTTGCCAGCAACATTTGGTGAAGATACGTAACCGGTTCAGTACAGTTCTGTTGGTTTCATTTCATACTGGATATTAAGACGATTTTATTTAGTTTATGAAGGGCCTCCATAAAATTAGCAGGCTTTCAACTATCTTAATTAACCCTTTTTACTACCACAGATCCTTCATACATTCCACAAAATCGTCTAATTAAATGTTAGACTACAATAAAAAAAACGTCACCGGTACACAAAGGGTTAAACAGTCTAGGAAGAGTTTAAAGAACATTATTAACACTCTTCTTTTGTTCTTTGATCTTGACCTTTAATGCTAAGTATTATAATACACAGTATATATATATACAGTATACCGGTATATATATATATATATATATATATATATATATATATATATATATATATATATATATATATATATATATACAGTATATATATATATATATATATATATATATATATATATGATTAAATTATATATTTAAGTAAAATGCAACTAACAGTCGTCAGCTTATCGAAAATTTAGTATTTATTATGATGAAGGTTAACTTTTGACCTTGGCCTGTGACCTTGACCTTTATGTAGGATTGTATTTTTTTTTGCTTTGGTGTAACCCTAGAAAATCAAATAAGTGTGCCAAATTTCACTAAAGATCATCAGTTAGTTTCAGAGGTATTAAAGGAATAGTTGACCTTGACCTTTGACCTTAATCTCGACCTTCATGATGTCTGAAAATGTATAATTTTAATTTTCCCTTAAAGCACAACTTTCTCAACGAATTTTGTGAAGTGTACATGAATAGTAAAGAAATTAGCATATTGACCTTATATAATTATGACGTTGATCTGTGACCTTGACCTATCAAATGGAATTATGTTTATTCTTGTATGGCCTTGGTCTAGGCATTCCGTATATGCGTGATATGCCTAATGAGAATCTTACATTAAATAGAAAATAAAAATAAAAATAATATTTCGATCTTTGACCTTGACCTTCGACCTTAGAATTTCTTATCCAGGATTTAGTTAGCTTAACAGCAATGTTCGTATTAACTAGCATTATGAATATGGAGTAATTTGTATAAAAACATTGATTACAAATAGTGATCATATACTGCGACCTTGACCTTTGACCTTTGACTTAAAATAAAATACCTATATTTGGATGGTCGTCGCATTGCCCAACTGAATTTGCCTGTATAATTTGGTGACACTACATTAAACTATCTAGGAGTTTAGGGAAAATTACAAATACTCTTGTTCTGACCCTGATCTCTGACCTTAACTATTACAATATTTATGTGAAATTTGATATATATGATATTTAAGTAATAAGTCATAACACAGCCAGTTTTCCAAAAGTGGAGTAATCTTTTTTAATAAATAATAAAAGTTGTCTTTGACCTTGACCTGTGACCTTGACCTTTGTATAAAAGTTTTTTTTTGCATTGACATTGCCTATGAAAACCAAATAAGCATGCCTAATTTCATTAAAACCCATCAGTCAGATTCATATATATTAATAGAATAGTTGACCTTGACCTTTGACCTTTATCTTGACCTTTATATGTCTCAACATTTATTATTTTCCTTTTCACTTAAGGTGCAACTATCTCACCAAAGTTTGTGAAGTTTGCATGAAAAGTAAAGAAAATAGCATATTGACCTTTTATTTGACCTTGACCTGTGACCTTAACCTTTCATATGGAATTGAATAGTTTTTTGCATGCCCTTGGCCTAGTTTTTCCGAATATACATGGTAAGCCTAGTGAGAATGTAACAGTTAGTATAAGAAATACTAGTAAAACAACTATTTTGACCTTGACCTTTGACCTTACCCTTTAAAATATTCATCTAAGATTTGGGAAATACGATATCAAGGTTACCAGCAACTTGTATAGTGAAAATGAAGACATTTGAGCATAAAGTAAAATAAATAGTAAAAGTTTACCTTTGACCTTGACCTGTGACCTGGACCTTTTTGTAAGAGTACTTTTTTGCATTAACATTGCCCTGGAAAATCAAATAAGCATGCCTAATTTCATTAAAACCCATCAGTTAGTTCCATATATATTAATAGAATAGTTGACCTTGACCTTTGACCTTTATCTTGACCTTTATGATTTGTATGTCCAATTGTATTATTTTCCTTTTCATTTAAAGTGCAACTATCTCACCAAATTTTGTGAAGTTTGCATGAAAAGTAAAGGAAATAGCATATTGACCTTTTATTTGACCTTGACCTGTGACCTTGACCTTTCATATGGAATTGTATAGTTTCTTGTATGACCTTGGCCTAGGTATTCCGCATATACATGGTAAGCCTAGTGAGAATTTAACAGTTAGTATAAGAAATACTAGTGAAAAACTTATTTTGACCTTTGACCGTTACCCTTTGGAATATTTACCTATAATTTGGTCGATACGATATTAAGGTCACCAGTAACCTGTATAGTGAAAATGAAGACATTTTAGTAAAAACTAAAAAATATGAAATATTGACCTTATTTTTAACCTTGACCTTTAAGTTAAATGGAAAATGTCTTCTTGACTGACCATCGCATTGACCAAATGGATATATCTGTGAAATTTGGTGAAAATCCATCGAACGGTCTAGGAGGAGTTTCCGGACAGACAGACAGACGGACGACGACGACGACGGACGACGACGACGACGGACGACGACGACAGACAGGCTGGCTGGTGGTGCACAGTATACGGGCGGGATCTGTTTGCGCGATACCACTCTGCTTCGCAGAGTTGATAAAACTTACGATAGGGCACTCCCGTATCAACGTAATCAGGGATATTAAATAGCAGAAATTTAATTTTGAAAACACCGAACCATCGATGGCGCACAATTTTTGTTTAGTGATTTCCAGTAGTTACTTGTCATTATGTTTTTGTGCTTCCTCTAATTTTAAGAAGGTATCATTAATTTTTGTTTACCAATTTTCGACGGCTATGCTTTTCGGCAGCACTTTTGGAATCTTTTGCATTGGTTATTATGTTCCTTCCAACAACCAACCATACTCCTAAAATCGATTAATGAAATTTACAAACACATGTGGCAGTCCGTGGATTCGATCCCAGGATGCTCACACCGAAAATCAACACCTTATACATCGCACCACGAAGACAGTTAAAGGTTGGTGGACACTGCCTACGATTTATTATGCAACTTCGAATCCTGCATATCAATCTAAGCATGTACACACATCCCAACTGCAACTCACGTAGGCTATGCATATGTGAATGGAAAGAGCAATTAATGGGGCCTTAACCACTTAGGTGTCAGAAAATATACAGAAGGTAGATTATTATAGGTTCCTAAACTCCTTTACAACTCTAATATAGAAACTGTCAAGTTTGTCAAACCAGAGTTGCTGCAGAAAGTTACAGGAAAAAGTGCTTGTGTAATATCGGCTTAACTCTCTTTAATGGAGATGCCACACGAGACGTTTTATCATCAATTTTCGATGGTAAGCCTTATACGGGCAACATTTTGGGAGCTTTTGCACTATTACTGGAAACTAGACTGATAGTAGATTAAATTAGGTGACAACTTTATTTTAAAACTTTACCACACAAGATGCAAGACAAGTATTGAGGATAAACGTTGAGGTCAAAAGTGTTCATGTGATACCGGTGTTACTCCCCCCCCCCCTCTTCCTCCCTCCCTCCTTACCTCCTTACCCTAACTACACTAACTACCCCAGCCGTCCCCTAATGAGGTAGAGTGATGAGGTGTCAATCAGACCCTAACTGTCCCACTCAGGATCATTAACGAGCTGTCTCTGATTGCAGGGGACTCATTGGACTTTTGGTTTTAGGAACGCCGGAGAAGAAGGGTGGGTGTGTGAGAGAGGGGACATTCGATTTAGGAGTTGGATGTTGTTGTTCTTTATGGCTGTTATTGTTGTTGTTGTTGTTGATGTTGTTGTTGCTGGTGATGATGGTGGTTGTAGCGATTGGAAAGTTATTGCGGTTTTGTTGATATTGTTATTGTAGATGTTGGTACTGTAGTTGTCATTCTTGTTATAGTTGTTGCTGCCCGCGGTAGTAATTATAATGCTGTTGCTGATGGTGTGTTCATTGTTGATGATCTCGATGATGTTGGTGGTGCTGTTGATGTTTGCGGCAGTAATATTGTTGTTAGTGTTGCTTATGATAGTGGTAGTGGGGATATTTATCGTTGCTGCTGTAGTCGTCTTTTCTGATGATGATGTTTTTTTTTTTTTTTTTTCTCTCTAGACCCCGTAATTCCCATGAAGGGTTGGCCATAAAGATTAGACGTTTGTCACGAATTGCTATGTCAAGTTGCCCGGTCTTGACATCTACCAATAACATTTTGACAGAGTGGGTTTGACCTCCTGACCCTTTGATCAGCAGCTGACGCTTTACTGACTATGTCACGGCAGGTGGATATATAGTAATTGGTGTTGGTGTTGCTTATGATAGTGGTAGTGATGGTGCTTATTATTGCTGTTGTAGTTGTCTCTGCTGTTGATGTGGATGGAGGTTCTATTGCGGTTGTTAACCCGCTAAGCGCGAGCTATATGTAGTGAAGACCCTATAACTGCGTGGCCATATTAGGCCTTATTCCAGCCTAAAATTGTAATTTTACGATAAATATAGTTATTACTTATTCATATGCACCTATTTCACGTTTAATATGACGATATTAACATGTAACAGCAATAAAACAAGTGGGAAATGTGTTTGGAGGGTGAAAATCGCAAATTATTGCTGACCGCCATTCATGAAATCTGAGGCGGACGCGACGTACACCCTCCCTCTCTCGAGCCTAGAGGCACACTGAGGTTCTCTCTCTCATTCTCTCTCACACCACGCAGTTTCTAGGCCAAGCACCATGCCTTAGAACCAGATTGGAGATGTTGGCGCGGTAAATAAACCAATAAAATAGGGAATAAGAGGAAAAATAGGTGATTATTGAAGGGGGGAAAGGGTGGAAGGAGGGGATTTTGACACATGTGGAGGAGTGATAGATGGTATGGAGGGGAATTATCTCACTTAAACACCATTTCTTTTGTTTTAAGTGCTACTGGGGCCTTTTAAAAGGCTTTTTTTAGGCCATACCTCTTAAGAGGATCGTCGCCTTTGCCCACCAAATCCTCTTAACCCTGTCCGACATAAGTTGCTAACTTACTGATGGGGTGGCAGAGCGCCCGGTATTTCAATCACAACACTTTCTCTGACACTGAGGTACCGGTAGAAATCGGAGGTATTTGGGGTTGGCACCAACCAACAGATTCTGATTTAACTTACGTAACTTACTGAGCTCAATATGACGCAAATGCGTCATATAACTTACTTATTGAGCTACTTCACTAGGTTCATATGACGCAATCGCGTCATAGGATACTCTTGGGCATACCGCCATATGACGCGATCGCTTCATATATAACGGAGAGGGTTAAGAGTGTTCTTGCCGTTCCCAGGTTAATTGTTCATGGTGTTGGTGTTGCTTATGATAGTGATGATGATGGTGGTGGTGTGTAATGTTATTGTTATTAATGGTTATGGCAATGGTGTAGGGGGTGGTGATGGTATGGATGATGTTTTTCTTCATTTTAAGGAGGGGGAGGGATTTCTGGACCCCCTTCAACCTCATGTTTAGCCCCATTAGTTTTTGAGATTTTAATATATTTGCCCCATTAGTTGAGCGATTTTAAGACCTTTCATGCCATTTAGGTGTCGATGTTTTCTGACGAGCGATAGCGAACTTGCAATATAGAAGGAACATGCCTTCGGCCGGTGTATTTTCTATCAAAATAGGCATGATTTTATCTCGAAGGGAGGTCTTGCGGATATAATTTTATGCTTAATGAAGGTCTTTGGAAGAAACTAAAAGAATAATAGATAAATAAATAAACAAATATATGAAAATCTCCCCATTAATGATGATGGTGAACTATTTGAGAGGTTATTAGGGGTTCGTCCCCTACGGGGAACCCTTATTGTAATCATTAAACCCGGTTTTTCATCCAAATTCTTCTTACGCGCCGGTTTCGACGCAATAACTCCGGAACCGCTTTTTGGATCGGGATCAAACTTTCACAAGAGGTGCGTTTTTGTATTGGGCAACTTTTGATATGCTAAACATCCGGCATGGCAGCCAAACATGTCCGTGGCAGCCGATTTCCCGAACAACTTGACGCCTAAATACCGTCTCTCCCACTCATAGGAAACGACTGGGCTTTTGCATACAGACTCCCCTACTCATGCTCCGCAAATGTTATAGAGAAGGTTTTGCTTTTGCACGTGGGGTTTTTCCGGCAATCTTGAAAAAAAATCGAGTTCCACTTAAAATTCCACATCTTGAAAACTACGCCGATGATCAAAGCCATGCTTGCGTAGTTGGGTGATGCTCGCGATTCCGAACGTTTTGATAACAAAAGAATATAAATGGGTGGAATAGTTTGGCCGCAGCATTGAAAACTGTCTATTCTTAAATTACTTTAAAACCGCATTCGCTACCCACACAAAGTTTACCGTCTACAGTCTATAGGCTTCCACGCATCCCCCAGTTTTGCTTAATAACATAATCTCTTTCTTATTCAGATCTATTATTTTTTTTGTATTTAACTCTCTCAAAACAGTTCGAGTCCCTACGAATTCCAGCAATTATTTAGCCAACCTACCTATACACACCTACCCTACCAAATAATAATGATAATTCAAATTCATTTTTGGTGAATGACAGAGTATTGGCTAAGGTTTTTAACAATTCCTCCCTTTGCCAAATGCTTTGTTTAATAACAATGATAAGGACCTTTAAAGTTTTGGCAATTGCCTGTGTGACTTACCCTGCCCTTCCTTAATACCTCCCTCCTCCCTCATATCTAGCAAATGAATCAACAACCACTCTAGTGAACTTTCGGTATTTAGTTTATTCAGCTTAATACTATTTATCCACATAAAATAGAAACCAAACACGATTTTTGTCTAATACAACCATAGACAGTGCTATTACATATTATTTGAACATGATGTCGAATTTAGCAGTTGCTGTTTACCTTGAACAGTAATGACAGAACCGAAAGCTTCTCTTGCCGTGTAGTACTCAAAGAAAGCAGGGTTACTTAAGCCGGCCCATACCGAACTGTTACCAAGTCAGAGATTCAGAGGTAACTTTCACAATGCATTATAACCCTAGACAGACACCAATATACCACTAAATCATACAAATATCACTACAAAAAAGATAGGAAAATATTATATTAATGTCCTAGGAATTTGAAATTATGCAAATGAGTAAAATGCATTATGATATAATGATAATGGCATTGATTAGTATCTGGCAACAGTGTTGCACTATAATTTTCTGAACGTATGCGAACTTCTGAGTATTTATCCCATTAATATACACATCTATCACTATTTAAATTTAATACAACCATACACAGTGCTATTACATATTATTTGAACATAATATAGGATGGCCTTTCCTTTAAACCATTTTCTATTTATTCACGAAAATTATAGGCCTAGCCTAAGCAGCGCTACCGGTAGGTACAAATTTATCAGTTCGAATTTTGATTGAGAGTGGGATTAGGCCTAGGCCTAGCCTAGGGCTTAACATGGGATACCGGTACTGTTTGGGGGTTGGGAATAGGCTCAGGCTGCTTTAGGCCTAATTAGGTAAAAATAGTCAAATCGAGACAATTGCACAGCCAACATAGGCTAGCCTATCATTACTGCAGTTAAGCACAAACTTATTTTACAATGGAAAATAATGCATGAGGAGGACTGGGTAGGCCTATTAGTATTTTGTGAAATAACTTAAATTAGGCCTATACTTCATTAGGTTATTAGGCCTATGATAAAACAGGCCTAGGCCTAGCTTAATTTTATTTCACTGCTCAACATATTTTTTTTTTATTTTGCTGTTGAGCTCTGCATATATTCAGGTAGGCTTGGATTTTAGTAAAATTGCATTAGGCTAGGCTACATATTTTTACTTCTATTGGAAAGCACAGGCCTACACAATAGTACACATGTTAAAGAATTTAGCCTAGCCTACCACAATTTAGCCTAGACTGAAAGAACAAACAAAAATAGGCTAGGCTAATCGCAGCTAAATAATTTAGCCTAGCCTCCACAATTTAGCCTAGACTGAAAAAACAAACAAAAATAGGCTAGGCTAATTGCAGTTTTGGTAAGAGTTGTAGTTGTGGGCATACCAAAAGCTTTGTTTATATAGCCTAGTCGCACGCTCGCAGTTAGGCCTACATTCTCGCAGTTAGGCCTACATTCGCTTCTAATTTAACTGCTGGGGTAAACTTGTAGGGTGTCAAACCGAAGCAATTTTGTGTGGAGACTCGAATGAATATGAGAAGGAATACAAGAAAATTAACTTGGAATAGCATTATTTTGGCCACTTTATCACTTCCAAAGACAATTTAAACTATAAACCATAATTTTATCTTTACATATACAATAATAAAGACAAAAAATATTGGACTCGCCTCTCGTTTGACACCCTGGGGTAAAGCCACCCTCAATCCGCCGGCCGGTAACAAAACAATTTACCCAACGCCTGGCCGTGGGATACAATAATGGGTTGATGGGGCTTTATCCCCCTATGACTTATTGTCATCATCATATATATCACCAGCAGGGGCAAATAACCACAGTCAAATTAGACGCGAATGTAACTGCAAGCGTGCGACTACGTAAATAAAGGGGACGATAGACCCGCTAACACAACTCTTAACGCATTTTTTCCTAATGTATCAGATTTTGTTATATGTATGACCTCAACAGTTGAAAGATGACAATTTTATGGTTTATTTTATACAAAAACATTTGCTTTGTAACTTAGATACTCATAGTTATACTTATAATTGCAGTACAAGTGGGTTTTTTCTTTTTATATGTAGGCCTAGGCTAAACAAATGTTAGTTTTTATTTTATAGGCTAAACTAGGCTGAATTTATGCTAATAAATATTAAATGGAGGGAGCAAATCTGTCAAGGAATAGCCTAGATGTGGAAATTTACAGCCAATTTGCTCTAGCCCTTTTTGAGATACAGAGGTTAGAGATCGTTGGATACAATAATATGTTGAGGGGGTCAATCACCCCCCATGACATATTGTCATCATCATATATATTGCCAGCAGGGGGCAAATAGCTTAGGACTAGCCTAACTAAAACAAAAATCGCTGTCAAAATAGACGCGAACTTATATTAACTACAGCGATCGACCATTGCCCGCACCGACCGTCCCCCGGTTATTGTTGAGGTCCTGAGGAACCGTATGACTTTGACGAGCTCTTCCCTCCGCAGTCTCCGCATCCCATGTATCGTCGTACGGTACCTCTTCCCCTCCACATCCTACATCTGGTCGTCCTACATATGCCTCCTAAGCCTCGCCTCGTCCCGTCACTGAGCATGTGGATGGGCGTCCCTTTCTGGCTTCAAAGATTCAAAGATCCTTCCGACAGCTCCTACTGGATTGTCTGGGGTTGGTTGATAAGGGCACCTCGTTTCAAGACATTGCTCTGGCCCTAGTACCGCGGTTTGTAGGTCTCTGGTTTGCCACCTGATGACCTGCTATTGGGTTGTTGCCTTTACAGTGTTACGGTTCTATGAATGACCTAGAGTGAAAGTGACACAGTGGTGAATTTTAACCTTAACTATAAACTAATTTAATTGTGACATAGGATCTCCGCGACTACGGTAGGGCCGGAGCGGGCGAGTATTCGCCTGAGGTTGCCCTTAACCCCCAAGACAAGACAAGACAACATTCTAGTGCTGGTTTTACTCAGATTTTGTGAGTTTTAATTTAGCCTAGCCTAGGCCTAAGAGTTCAGAAGATTTGCAAAATGCACCCCATACTAGCCTACCCATAGCCTAATAGGCCTAGTGATTCTTTTTTGGCAGACCACCCACAAATTTTCATATAGCCTAAGCCTAGGCTAGCCTAAGTTCTGGAATGCATGTTGGAATAGCCTTCCTATAAACTGTAGGCTAGGCTACTTCCTTTTAATTTAAGTTTGATTCTTTGGAAAAATCTATTAGGCCTAGACCAGGGCAGGAAAGTAACATTTAAAATGACGTGTAAAAAGTCGCCCATAAACGGCGGGCCGCTATGTTATTGTAATTTGGGAGCTTATTTCGTCTGTTGATTGACTTTGTCCTTAATTGGGGATCCTATGAATTAGCACAGATGATGATGACTTACCGTACATCATAATACGTGACGGGCCGACGTGGGGGGCCAGAGCTGCAGAGACCACCTCAACATATTTTGTGTCCCACAGTAACTTTTAATGGGATGGATGTAGTTACCGGGTGTACGGTCGTCATGTTTACATAGGGCGATCGCTGCGGTTAACTTCGCGTCTAGGCTTTTGACGGCGATTTTTTTTCGGCATATTTCATTTTATTCACTTCCTTTTATATTTAGGCTATAATCTAGCTTTGGCACGACAATAACCCTAACCTAGTCTTTCTTAAAGATTCTTCTAATCTTCCAGTAGCCTATAGCCTAATTTAGGTCATTTTTAAAGGCACACGATTAAACGGTTGGTATTTTAAACGACACTACTGCAGCATTATGAGAAACAATTTATTAGAGATAATAGGCAACAATAGATTCGCCATATTTTTCTCCATAGGCTATAGTCCGCATGGAGGATTTTCGTTATCGACAAATTGAAAAAATTCCCACTTCACAGACAAAATAGACAAATACACCAAAAATTGGGGTGTGGGGGTGGCAGCCCCCACCCATAATAGCCTACTATAATAGGTTAGGTAAGGTTGTTAGGTTAGGCTAGGCTAATGTCCTTTCAAATGGGTATAGGCCTAATAAACACTAGGATAGCCTATACCTGGTCAAGGGTAAGTCCTGCTGTAGTCAACTTGAATGCTACCTTAAATTGTAATATTAGACTAGGCCTAGCCTATAGATAAAATAGCCCAGCCTACTTATTTATTGTAGCCTATAATATAGGCCTAGCCGGGTAGAATGTAGAGTTCGGGCGTACCGCCACCATTGTTTACACTGCGCAGAGCGACGACGGAAGCTTGCCATCATGTTCCCATCCATTTTGAATGCCGTTAGATATGATAATATGTTGAGGGGGGCAAACACCCCCCATGACATATTGTCATCATCATATAATTTGCCAGCAGGGGGCAAATAGGCCTAACCAAAAAATAATTGTCGTCAAAAACTCAAAATAAACGCGAACTTACAGTAACTGCGGCGATCGACCATGTAAACATGACGGCGGCGGCGGCGGTGGACGCTTGCGATCATGTTCCCGTCTATTTTGACTGCCATTGGATACAATAATATGTTGAGGGGAGGGCTTTGCGGCAATTTTTTTGGTTGTTTGCCCCCTACTAGCAATATATATGATGATGACAACACATCATGGGGGCAAAGCCCCCCCTCAACATATTATTGTATCCAATGGCATTCAAAATAGACGGGAACATTATCGCAAGTGTCCGATGCTGACACCGCCGCTGTCATGTTATATATGTCGATCACCATGGTTAAAGGCTGGTTCACACATAGCCGAGTCGGTGCGCGAGTCCAACACGAGTCACACTCGTCGATTATCACTGTCGCTGGAGGCTGAGTCGGCCGCAAGTAGCAATTGCTCCCGAGTCAAGGAGAGTGTAACACGAGTTAACTCGAGTCAATACGAGTCAACACGTGTTCATGCAAGAATCTGTACGAGTAACTGAGAGTCAAAACGAGTGTAACACGAACCCAACACGAGTGTCAAAAATTTGAAAAATAATGGCCACATTCCAGGGCACGTAAACAAAGAGTATGGACGAGTCTAACACGAGTCAACGCGATTGTTACACGGATCAACACGATTGTTATACGGATCAACACGAAATACAACGCGTTGACACTCGTTGGATCTCTGTTGCACACGTGTTGACTCGTGTTACATCCGTGTAAACTCGTGTAAACTCTCGTTGATTCGTCCTACATTTTTGAAATAACGGTATTTCAAATGACACTTGCTTTTTCATGTTACACTCGTGTTTTTTTCTCAGTGGATCGTGTTTACTCTTGTTTACTCGTGTTTGAATCGTGTAAACTCTGGCATCATGGGGGCACCAAGTTTTGGCACTCACATTCGTGCTTTCTACTCTTGTTGATATGTGTTGCATGTGTGTTACATACGTGTTGTTGCGTGTAGACACGTGTTGCTTCGTCAACGTCGAAATGATGACGAAAAGCGACGAATCACCAAAGAGTGTTACACGGGTTTACACGAGTCAACACGAGTTAACACGAATAACGAAGAGTTATTCAGAGTCAAACACGAGTTAACACGTTTGTACACGAGTCTACACGTATTTAGGCCACACTCGTGGGTACTCGCCACGGGGCCCAAAAATTTCATGAATGCATGAAATTTTTGAATTACACCAAATACCACTACAGTAGCACTGAAATCAATAAAACTCACTAACAGGATAACTAAATGGAAGAAATACTCCAAAAGATTAATACTGACAAGCAATACTGACTGAAAATGCCTAAATAGATTGCATGTGCTCTTCAGATTTATACATACATACGTACATAACATTTTAAGACTGAGTGCTCCACACAGATGTGCAGTTTCAGTCTCTTTTCCTAATGGCGGCGTTCCAGGCAACCCTGTTAAGGGATGCTTTACTTGTCAAGTTTTTGGATTTGAGATCGGCACGTATAGTCCGATCCCAGGTCTTACTCGGTCCACCCCTTGGTGCAGCTCCCTCCACAATCGCAGACCTGCATCTTTTCACCCAATTTTGTTCATCCATTATCTCCACATGTCCATACCATCCCAGTTTACTTGTACGCATATCCTCGCTAATACTCTTTATACCTAAACGTCTCTTCAACTCATCATTTGTTATTCTGTTGACATCCTTTATCTGAAATATGTAAAATTACACCAATTACCAACTACATTACCAAAAATTGTAATAAAGTACACTAACAGGATAAAGAAAATGTAAGAAATAGCCCTAAAGATGAATTTATCTATCTATCTATTGACGGACGCCTTGATCCCCGAAGGATTGGCCACGAACGAAACACCCCTATGCACCTCTGTCCCCAGTCAGTCGACGCCCCTCCTCCCATCCAGCACCGCTTTCACGTATATACTTCTTAACTCCATCCTTCCACCTCTCTCTCGGTTTATTTCTCCCTCTTTCCTTCCACCTCACTCGTACACTCTCTTAGTCATTTCCTCGCTTCCCATACGTTCCACATGGCCGAACCATCTCAAGGTGTTCTTTTTCGCACTTTCCAGTACATTCACACCACATCTCTCTCGTACTTCCTCATTCGTCTGTCTATCCCTCCATGTAACTCTGCACACACTTCTCAAGTAACTCATTTCCATCCCTTTCACTCTTGGTTTGAATCTCTCCAACAATGTCCATGCTTGGCTTCCGTAAGTCAGTGTCGGGATTACCACACTGTCATGCAATGACTCCTTCAGTTCCATGCTGACCACCCTATTTCATGTTACTGCTTTCAGCATTCCTACAACCCTCTTCCCCTGTTGCACCCTCTCCCACACTTCTTCATCCATACTCCCATCTTTACTCTGTACACTGCCAAGATACTTAAATGAGCTGACAATCTCCATAGCTTGACCGTTGAACTTGACCTCACACTCTGTGGCTTCACCCCTTTCGAAGACCATAACCTTGCTCTTCCCCGCATTTACCTTCAGATTCCATTTTTCGCACACTGTTCCAAACATATTCACCAGACCCTGCAACTCCCATTCATATCGTCAGCAAACAGCAGTACACAAACATCCACTGCTCTTCCTTGTATTTCTTTTAGGACTCCATCCATATACTGTATATATAGAACAACCATTGGGACATCACACACCCTTGCTTTACCAAACATTCAGATCAAAGAACTCCCTCTGTTCATTCTTCACACATACTGATACCTTTGCACTCTCATACATACTCTTCACTGCTTTCAGCAACTTGCCATCTACTCCATATATTCTCAGTACTTTCCACATACCTTCTTTATCAACTCTGTCATTCCACTCGTTGCCTTCCCTTATTAGTGGTACACCAACATCCACTGCTCATCCTTGCATTTCTTTTATGACTCCATCCATAATTATACAGTACTGTACAGTATATATTGAACAACCACGGGGACATCACACACCCTTTCTTTACCCAAAATTCAGATCAAAGAACTCGCTCTGTTCATTCTCAACACATACTGACACCTTTGCACCCTCATACATGCTTTTCACTGCTTTCAGCAACTTGATATCTGCTCCGTATATTCCAAGTACTTTCTACATACCGGTACCTTCTCTATCAACTCTGTCATAGGCCTTCTCCAAGTCCATGAAAGCAGCATACAACTTTTGTCCCTTCTCAAGATATTTCTCCACAACATATTTCAGGGCAAAGATCTGAGCTACACATCCTCTTCCCTTCCTATGATGAATACTGTATGTTAACCGTTTCCCCAGCAATACTGACTGAAAATGCCCAAATATATTGCATGTGCGCTTCTGATTTATCTAAAATATGTAAAATTATACCAAATACCAACTACATTAGCACAAAACTAAATCAATCACAGAAACAGGATACAAACATAGAATAAATACCCCAAAAGATGAATACGTTAACCCTTTCCCCAGCAATACTTACTGAACATGCACAAATAAATTGCATGTGCTCTTCAGATTTAGCTGAAATATGTAAAATTACACCAAATACTAACTACATTAGCACAAAAATCAATCAAGCACTTTAACAGGATAAATAAAATGGAAGAAATAGCCCAAAAATGAATTTATCTATAGCCTACCAGTATATATTGCCGGACACCTTGATCCCCGAAGGGGTGACCATGAACGAAACGCCTGCGTATTTCAAGCTCGCTTGAGTTATCACTCGATCGTCTTTTAGAGCTTTTTGGCCCGGGGTAATTACCACACCATCGCGTCATAAGGAGTTTGAGGGGGTTAAATTGCTAGATACATAGAGGAAGAGGAATGCCAAGTAAAGCTAAACAAAATTATATAAGATATTTTTAACATGAGGTTGCTTATAATAATTTGTACGGCACCTCTGCAGTTTCTCCATGGCTAACGAAAAAGGTCACATTCCTAAGAAGCCCCAACCAAAAAGGCCATGCTTCTGTACAGAAAAAATGCCACACCATTACCCTTATGGTGACCCTATCAAATAATCAAAACAACCACACTTCTTAACCCAATTCCCACGGGGCCCCTCATATGACGGAGACGATTTTCCGGCTATTTTGTAGCCTGTGAGCCAGGCCAGCTTTTGCAAGCAGCACGGATGAACGTCAGCCGGAGCCTACAGGCCCCGCCACGACACTGAGGTTTGTGTGAGAGAGAGCTCACTTATGTGCAGCGTCACACATAGCGAAAACAGAAAATAATTGGTAATTTTTAGCGATTTCGCCTATCGGATTTGGTCATTTTTAGCAATTCGGCCCTTCGTTTGCAAGATCCTTACAAGAAAACCAGACGTCGTACAGGGATGATCCAGGAGTAATTTGAAAGCTATTACCGTACTTTCACGAATACATAATTGTATTACGCTCTGGCTTTTGCTTATGCATGAAAATGAGCAGGGAATGAAGGCAATTTCGGGCAATTATGCCTACTCGTACAGGAATCCTTGGAGCGGCTTCGGTCGCGCCGGGAATTTCCACACCTCTCACACCACACACACACATCACACAGTTTTTCTTACACCGAGAAATGACTCTCCGGCTGTCATTTCTCGAAGACTTCTTCTAGCCGGAGACATTGAGAGCAACCCAGGACCCACCTACACATACATATGTCCAACTTGCTCAAAACCCATCACTTCGAGTCGCCACACTAAGGGTTCAGTTCTCTACAATTCATGCAAGAACAGGACCCACTTCACCTGTACAACACTTGCCTCCAAGAAACACTACACGAACACCTGGACCTGTTCCTCATGCCCCTCCCTCTCCCAGTCAAATCCCTCGCCTAAAACCCGTCCACCTATCCTCCCCAACCCACCTAACCTTCCCATATCATCCACTCCCCCCCCCTAAAACCCGTCCACCTCTTCTCCCTAACCCACCTAACCTTCCCATACCATCCACATCCTCAACTCAACACACCACACCCCATCCTAATCCATTCCAACCCCCATCTCCTGCTCCCCAATCCCCACCCCCACCTCACCAAACCCAACCCCCAGCCCCTCCCTCACCCCCACCCCCCTCCCCTCCTCGTGCAGCAGCACCCAACATACATCGTGCACATAACATTAACATTCTCCAATTGAACATAGATGGCATCAACACAAAGAAACACGAACTCTCACACTTCATCAAACAACACAACATACACATTGCCATCTTACAAGAAACAAAACTCCGCACAACACAAAAAACACCCACATTTCATGATTTCACCACCATCAGACAAGACCGGGCTGTCGGCGGAGGCGGTGGACTCATAACCCTGGTACACAAAGAAATATCATACATAGTTACCAGTGTACAAACCAAATCCCTCCTCCCCCCAAATGATAACACAACAGAAATACAATCATTTAAAATATGTACTGGCAACAACTCCAACATAACCATCATGAACACATACATCACTTCCCAAACATCCCCTACAGTACCAAATGAATACAGACCACACTTACAACACATCACAAACACCCCACACATCATCCTGGGTGGTGACTTCAACGCCAAGACGTCGGCCTGGTTTGTCGACAACCCCAACTCAGACAGAGGGCTGGTACTACAAAACCAAACTGATAACCTCATCATCCTTAACGACATCCATCAACATACCCATATTCCTCACCAAGCCCTCTATAACCCATCATCTCCAGACATCACCTTTGCTCCCCAGAACTCGCCCCCACAACATCCTGGAGGGTGGTCAGAACCTTAGGCTCTGACCACCTCCCGATCATTATCACCACCAAAACCAGACTAACCCCAGCTAGCCACAAACACACATACACCAATTATAAAAGAGCTAACTGGGAAGCATTCACAAATGAGACAGAATAACACTTCACAACTCTAAACAGTACACCCATCACTAACATCAACAATGCTGTACACATTCTCAATAAAACTATCCAAAACGCTGACAAGAAACACATTCCAAGAGGTAACAGAAAAAGACACAACCCCAACTTCACACCAGAAATTAAAAACCTCATCAGACAATGTGACATACTGAAACACTTCCCAGCACCCCACACACAAGACATCACACAACAAATCCAAGCACTCAACACCCAAACTAACAACAAAATACAACAAAAACTAAATTGGAATAACTTCCTACAAACACTTGATCACAAAACAAACCCCAAAAAACTCTACAAAACACTAAACAGCATCACACTTTCCAACAGCAACACAACACAATCACATGCTGCAATCACAACAACAGACTCTACTCCTTCATGTAAACAACAAGCAAACACTCTCATCAATCACTTCTCACATGTCAGCCACCTAAAACCTCAAAAAGACGACCGACGTGTCATCCGACGTAAGAGACAATTCCCCACAGACCCTGACTATACACCCTTCACCAATCACCAGACAAAGCATATCATCAACAATCTCAAGCACTCACCCGCTTGTGGCCTAGACAACATAAGCAACATACACCTCAGACACCTGGGACCACAAGGCATACAAGCACTCACTAACATATCAAACTACAGTTATTCACACAACACAATACCAGACATTTGGAAGCATGGTATCATAACCACATTCCCCAAACCCAACAAAGACCCCACGCTACCCTCCTCGCACCGCCCCATCACACTCCTTTGCTCCCCCTCCAAAGTCATGGAACGCCTAGTATTACAACTAATTACACCCGACCTACCCCTAGCTCCAACACAACATGGCTTTAGGCCACTGCACTCCACAAACACTCTTCTCACAGACCTTACACAAAGAGCTTTTGACGGCATCAACTCAGCTAGACCACCACACAGATCACTATTATTCACACTCGACATTAGTAAAGCCTTCGATGCCATCCCCCGCCACAACCTAACAAACAAAATCTACAACACAAACATGCACAACAACACAAAAAGGTGGCTGGCCAACTTCCTAGCAGGCAGATGTGCACACGTATCTTTTGCCGGTCAGTCATCTAAAATCAGAAACTTTCCAAACGGAGTCCCACAAGGATCCGTCCTATCGCCCGCACTCTTCAATCTGTACATGCACGATATAACTACACCCAATACGCCCCAAATAAACTTAGCTTCCTATGCAGATGACATAACACTCACATGCACACACCATGACCCAAAAGAGCAACAGATCTCCTTCAACCCTATCTCAACACACTACATGGCTGGTGCACTACAAACAGACTTAATCTAGCCCCAGCCAAATCCACCGCAACCCTGCTCACAAGCTGGACAGGAGAACACGAATACATCCCTCAACTCACCATAAACGACACACCCCTAACACATATACACACACCCAAAATCCTAGGAGTAACATATGATACTCATATGACATTCAAACAGCACACCACAAACATTAAAAAGAAACTGACACCCAGACTTAATGCCCTCAGGTCACTTGCTCACACAAAATTTGGACACAACAAAGAAACTACCACCACAGTATATAAACAATACATAAGATCAGTGATGGAATACGCAAGCCCAGCCTGGGCTTCTAACCTAGCTGAAACACATCATAAGACCTTACAGACTATTCAAAACAAAGCCCTGAAGATCATTACAGGCTGCACAGCTACTGCACCCACAGATCACCTACATCAAGAAACCCAAATCCTCAAAGTCAAAGACCATCTGGACATGAGAGGCACTCAATTCCTGGCAGCAGCCTCCACGAACCAAGACCACCCACTAAACTACATGGCAACACACCCACAGACACCAAGAAATATCAAAACAACACCCAGCACACGGTATCACACACAATTACTGTCCTCTCTCCCTCCCTGCCCACCCCGAACCAACTTCCAGAAGCACATCCATACTCATATCTCTCGCCGATCCATCCACTCACTCACAGACAACACGCAGCTGCAAGCACGACCTCCCAAAATCCATCCTTCCGAATCCTCCCTTCCTCGCGAGGACAGAGTCCACCTGGCCAGGCTGAGATGCGGACACCATCCAGCTCTCCTGAGCTATCAGAAGAGACTGGATGACTCCGTTGTCGACGCCTGCCCGGGATGTAACACAGCACCCCATACCATTAAACACATCGTAGAAGACTGCATTTCACACAACCACTTACGCCAACAACACAATCTACACTGAGCCTATTTCACATATCTACGACTCTGTTACGAGAGGCAGATCCCTTACACAGCCAATCTCTCTCTCTTATTTGCACACTGGTACAAAGGAGGCAGATCCTTACACATGCTACCAAGATGAAAATGGGAGTCTGCAGAGAGCCGATTGGCCCACACACGGCAGATCCCTTTCACACCCAATCCATCTCGTCTTATCAAATTTTATGTTGAAGCTCTATTGTCATTGATCCCACTATAGCACTTGTTAGCCTATTCCATCTAAAACTCTTTTACCAAGCGAATAGAGGCAGATCCCTTACATAGCCAATCTCTTTCTCCCTCGCTCTTGTTTGTTTACACACCGGTACAAATGAGGCAGATCCCTTACACATGCAACCAAGATGAAAATGGGAGTCTGCAGAGAGCCAAGTGGCCCACATGAGGCAGGTCCCTTTCACACTCAACCCATTTCATAAACGTTACCTGTTATTTACACTACTTACTATACAACCATGTTATCATATAGCTGCAACCAAAACACAATTGTAAGAAATAGGAACATAAGAAAATGGGAGTCTGTAGAGAGCCAATTGGCCCACACAAGACAGATCCTTTTCACACCCAACCCATCTCATAAAAACTCTCTCTCATTTATCTCTGTCTTCCTTACATTTATGACATCCTAGTGACCTAGTCTCTCTCTCTCTCTCTCTCACAAATGAGAACATAAGAAAACCGGAGTCTGCAGAGAGCCGATTGGCCCACACATGTCAGATCCCTTTCACACCCAACCCATCCCGCACTCTCTCTCTCATATTTATCGCTATCTTCCTTACGTTTACGACATCCTATTCTCTCGCCACACTCCCTCTCTCTCCTTCACAAATGAGAAAATAAGAAAACGGGAGTCTCCAGAGCCGATAGACCTACACATGGCAGATCCCTTTCACACCCAACCCATCTCGTTCTATCTAATTTCAAGTTGAAGCTCTATTCTTCTTGATCCCATTATAGCACTCGGTAGCCTATTCCACATATCTACAACTCTGTTACTAAACTGATAGAGGCAGATCCCTTTAACAGCCAATCTCTCCCTCTCTCGCTCTTGTTTGTTTGCACAATCTGCTCCTTCTGTAGTTTCTCCATGCCCGATAAGTTAAATGATCTTTTGATATCTGTGACACAGCATTTGTATCCAACACAATACCCTGCTTTGCAAAACCGTCGAACCCCGGACAACGTTGCTTGCAACTTTAATTATTATTATTATCATTATTATTATGGTGTTTGTGTTATTGTTGTTGTGTTGGTGGTGATGGTTGGACATGTAGTTGTTGTTTATGGCCCAATATGGGAATGTTTGTTTCGTATTTGGCTATTAATCAGTATAAACAAGTTACACTTCAGCTACAGACATATTAACTGAAGGAAATATGGTGGCTTCGTTTACCCCATACATTCTCTCAAGGTGAGTATCTCTAGGTTACTATTGAAGCCCCCCTCGCTCATCACTTAACACCACCACCACCACCACCACCACCAAAACAAAAAGAGCTACTCAGATTTAACAATACAAATATATATACAGTATATATATATATATATATATATATATATATATACTGTATATATATATATATATATATATATATATATATATATATATATATATATATAGTGTATATTATATATACAGTAGAACCTCGTTTATCCGGCACGAACGGATGGAAGCCGATGCCAGATAACCTATTTTTCCGTTGTTTTAAGAGTTACTCTTATAGAATGGCCAAAACCCTAATAAATACACCCTATCTTACTAAATATTGTTTTATAAGCATAAACTATGATAATGATTACTAAAAATATGCCAGTACTCACCAATAAAGATGTGTAGGGAAGTAGGTAAGTACTGTACAGTACACAGTAGTCAGCCAGTCGATCGTAAGTATATCCAGGGAATCCAAGGTAAGTATGTAGGTATAGTATATCCAGAGTAAGGCACAATAAAGTAGTACAGTAGTTTAGTCATTCAGAGGCACTTATCACTTAATGTTTCTAACTTAGTCCTAAAGTCCTTAATCCTAAAGTCCATGTGCGTGTGCTAGTTAGAGTCCACAGGTGCAGGCTCGTCGGCATCAGACGAGTCCAAGGATACGGGGCACTGGTGGTTCAGTAGGCTCAGCAGATGTCCCTGGCTGTGGCTCGGCAGATGTCCCTGGTTGCGGCTCGGCAGATGTCCCTGGCTGTGGCTCGGCAGATGTCCCTGGTTGCGGCTCGGCAGATGTCCCTGGCTGTGGCTCGGCAGATATCCCTGGTTGCGGCTCAACAGATGCCTTAGCCTGTGCAGCCCTAGCACTGGCCTTGGCAAACAATTTCCTGATGTCGGTCTGTTTAATGGATCTTCTTCGTGCATACATCACCTCATTCCTCATCTGATGAAGGGTCATCACTTCCTGAGCCTTGAAAAATGATTGGCATTCGGCATACTTGATCACTGTTTCCAATGCACCCAAGACCTCGGTAGCTGATGGTGGTGGCTCCAAGTCTTCATCGTCACTTTCCTCCGGTACTTGCTCCTCACCCCTGTTCCGAATGACCTCGATGATTTCATCAGTATCCAGCGTCTGCGTGACAGGTGCATCCTTATCTACGTCAATCCATTCCTTGACCTCGTTAGCAGGGACCTGTGTGCCATCAAACATCTTCATAATGGCTTGTTGTAGCTGCTGAGTCTTTGCTGCCTCGGCTTGTTCAACCTCGTCGAACCCCACAAAGTCATCACTTGGTACCAGCGTAAGGACATCCGGCCACAACTTCCGCCAACACCTGTGCAGGGTTCGATCCTTTACCTGGATCCACACTGCAGAAAGGGCATAGATCGCATCCTTTAGGTTGTATTGCTTCTGAATAGTGACAATATCACCTTCGGAGTTCAAGACTCGCTTCATAAAATCCTTGCGATAGTGCATCTTCATATTCTGGGTTACTCCCTGATCCATGGGCTGGATAATGCTGGTGACATTAGGGGGCAGGTAGACAGTGAAAATGTTTCCACTGACGAGTTCCGCTGTGGGGGAATGTGCTCTGCAGTTGTCCAAGATAAGGGCGACCTTGGAGTCTTATGGCAAGCCCTTTTTCTTGAGGTTAGCCTTAACAGCAGGGACGAAAATGTGGAAGAACCAGTGCTTGAATATTACACAGTCTACCCATGCATTACTCTGGTGATCATAGTGAACGGGAAGATGAACAACATCCTTTAAACACCTAGGCTTAGCGAATTTCCCAATCACAAGCAACTTAATGCGATGCTTTCCTGAGGCATTGGCACAACACATCACTGTTATTCGTTCCTTATTTTGTTTGAAACCATGCGCAGCCTTTTCATTGGAACATCCTAGGGTAGACGTAGGCAAACAACGCCAGAATAACCCGGTCTCATCAGCATTGTAGATCTGTTCGGGCGTCAAGTCATGTTCTAGACTAGAGTAAGTGCATTGAATATTTCTTTGTACTCTGTTGCTGAGGTAATATTGGCAGACAATTTTTCACCACTAAGATCGAGCCTCCTTATCCCATGGCGAATCTTGAAGCGCTGTAGGCATCCTGAAGAAATAGTACAGGGCTCTTCTATACCCAACTTCGTATGGAATTCCCATGCCATCTCCGTCACCAGTGGCTCAGAGATGCAGGCGCCCTCGGACCTTTATAGCTTGAACCATTCAAATTGTCGGGAATTTATATAAAGAGGTTAAATTGCATATCACTGGTACATGAAATATCCCAACAAATAGTTATAATATATTTACCAACGACGTAGTCGATGGGTGTAATCCAGTCACCCACAAACGGCTAATTCAATTGCATGACATGTAGGAATGTTCACATAATACAATATCGATATAATGAACTTAGCTTAGAGGACTGGTGATGTAGGACTGTTGTTATAGATTAGTATTTGTAGCACATGGTGAACTGTGGGTTGAGTCAGAGCAGGGGGGAAGATGTTGGCTGTATGGTGTTGATTGAGAGACTAAAGGGCCGGCGTCACATCGCTTCGCGAAGTTACATATGGCTGCCGGCTCATAATAATTATAACCCATAACTTGGTTTCATGATACATCTAGAGCTGATGTAGATATTTATACATTACAGTTAATATTTAACCTATACTTAAGAATAAACTACAATACACAAAGAACCAGCCGAAATCGTACATGCGATACGATACCGCCAAATTCAAATGTCCTATTGGACCTAAAACTGTCGGGATCATTACCCTATTCCCGACATATTGCCCGCCACCAAAAATTATATACAGGAGCTATATACAGAGAAAAAAAAAAAAAAGGATAATCGAAGTCAGAGATCACCTTGTTTGATCTTTGATCTCCAAAGATCCACGGAACTCATAGCCGCCCTCCTTTTGGGACGAGCGCCACCTGAAGCCTGAGGAGGATCATCCTTCTCATCATCAGCTGCCCCACCTTGAGGAGCACTGTCACCAGCACTCTCCTGCGGAGGGGTATCAGTAGAGATGCCAGGATCATCCGGCAGTTCTACATCCTGCTCCAAGGGATATAACCTTACGACTGGGCGAGTAGTAACCCCAGTCGAAGTTCGTATTCTAGCAACCCTTATAAGACCATCAATGCCCTGGAACAAATCGATAATCCTCCCAAGCTTCCAAAATAACCTAGGACGCTCATCATGAATCAGGACGATATCCCCGATACGAGGCCACCGTTGATTCGTCACTTTGATCTTATTAGAGTGACGCTCGCGAAGAGACAGCAAATATTGTTGGGTCCACCGTTTCCATAGATCGTCGGACACCTTGTTTACATACTAGAAGCGACGACGTGTGGCGTCAGCATTGCCGAACGTAGGGTCATGCAGATCTTAGTCATTTACGGACGATCTAGGAAAGGTATTAAGGGTTCGTCCATGTGTTAGCATAGAAGGCAAAATGGGTAAGAGGTCATCAACATCTGCCGAGGTATAGGTCAAGGGCCTGTCGTTGACTGACATCTCAATTTCTATTAAGATGGTTAGCAACTCCCGTCTGGTCACGAGTGCCCTTCCTAATACCTTCTTCATGGCAGATTTGACGATACCGATAGTTCTCTCCCAAATCGCCCCAAACCATGGTGCACGTGCTGGTATAAATCTCCACTGACAACCCTTTCCAGTGAGGGTAGCCACAACCTGCGGGTCATCCATTAAACTCTGGAGATATTTAGAGGCCCCGACAAAACAAGTCGCATTATCGCTCATAATAATTTGAGGGAAACCATTGCGGCCTGCAAAGCGTCTTAGAGTATGCAAAAACCCCTCACTGGACAGGTCGTCAATCAATTCAATATGAATCGCTCTGGTTACCGCACATATGAATAGAACGGCATATACCTTTATGATATTACCGGGCGATTCTCTAACATGAATCATAAGAACATAGAACATAAGAACATAAGAACATAAGAAAATGGGAGTCTGCAGAAAGCCGATTGGCCTAAGCAAGGCAGATCCCTGTCCCACACAACCCCAATTACAAAGCCCAATTATAGGCTCAACACTCTAATACCCTGAGGATCATCTTACCAAACCGGTTAGAGATTAACGCAGGATTACGGGGTCTGCAGAGCGCTGATTGGCCCAACCCGGCTGATCCCCCTTCACACCCAACCCTTCTCGTCCATATGCTTATCCAATTTTTTCTTAAAGCTCCCTATCGTTCTTGATCCCACTATATCACTTGGTAGCCTATTCCACCCATCTACAACTCTGTTACCAAACCAATATTTGCCTATATCTTTTCTGAAACGAAATTTATCTAATTTGAAACCATTGGTACGAGTTCTTTCGCTATCACTGAGCTTTAGTACATTTGTCATGTCCCCTTTGTTAATCCCACTAACCCACTTGAATACCTCTATCATATCCCCTCTAACTCTGCGTCTCTCTAACGAATGTAAACCTAATTTCTTCAACCTTTCTTCATACGGAAAATTTCTAATATTATGGATCATTTTTGTCATTCTACGCTGAATTCTCTCCAATGAATCTATGTCCATTCTGTAATAAGGACACCAAAATTGGACAGCATAATCCATATGGGGTCTCACTAATGACAAGTAAAGTTTTAAGATAACATCAGCAGTTCTGTTACTCACACTCCTAGAGATGAACCCGAGAATCCTGTTTGCCTTATTACGAACGCTTATACACTGTTTTCTAGGCTTCAAATCATTGCTAACAAACACACCTAGATCTTTCTCGCAGTCTGAATTTTCTAATTCTAAATTAGCTAGTTTATATTTAACATTTGTTTGCATCTTCCCTATCTTTAATACCTTGCATTTGTCAATGTTAAACTTCATCTGCCAATTTACTGACCATTCATGTAAGGTATCTAGATCCCTTTGGAGGCACTCTATATCGCTATCTGAATCAATTGATCTCCCCATTTTAGTATCGTCTGCGAATTTACTTATCCTACTAGTTATACCTAAATCTAGGTCATTTATGTATATAAGAAACAACAGGGGACCTAATACCGATCCCTGGGGGACACCACTTTTGACTGCTCCCCACTCTGACTTGGTACCATTTATGCTGACTCTCTGTTTCCTACCAATTAGCCATGACCTAATCCATCCCAACAACGACCCTCCTATTCCATGTGCCTCAACCTTTCTCATCAATCTCTCATGAGGGACTCTGTCGAAAGCTTTACTGAAATCTAAATATATAATATCATATGACTTGTCACTATCTACTGCTTCATATACCTCTGAGAAAAAGCTAAGCAAATTAGTAAGGCACGAACGTCCCTGAGTGAATCCATGCTGAGAAAAATGTATTAAGTTAAATTTTACTAAGTGGCTTCTAATTTTCTTAGCAATAATAGACTCTAGCAACTTTCCTATGATTGATGTGAGACTAATGGGACGGTAATTGGATGCTATCGATTTATCACCTTTTTTGAAGATCGGAACTACATTTGCAAGCTTCCAAGCTTCTGGAACTAAACCTGTTTCTAATGACTTGTTAAATATAAATGCTAATGGACTACTTAACTCATCTCTGCATTCTTTTAATACTCTAGCATATACCTCGTCAGGACCAGGCGATTTTTGAGGTTTCAGTCTGTCAATTTCCTTAAGCACATCATTTCTACTTATACTAACTGTACTTAACATATTTTCTATACTATCACTATATATCGCTCCGGTGTAGTCTACCCCGGTTACCTGAAATGGTTCAGTCCTTTGTACCCTGAACTCAGGCAAGGGAGGTAGATCTACTGGGGTGTAAGGCTTACCCTGTAATCTTTTACAGATAGTACAGCTATTGTGGATCCCTTTAATTGCTTGTCGCATCTTAGGGATCCACCAACGTTGTCGCATATATGCCAGAACATAATTTACGCCAAAATGTAGGCATGTCCTATGGCATTGGCGAATCAACAGTTTGGTAATCAAATGAGAGGAGCTAAGGAGGACAGGATATTTCGCAGAATCAATAATGTCCGCCTTTTGTATCCTGCCTCTACACTTAATTATGCCTCCTTCCATATATAATCCTAGCTGCCTCATTAAGTTAGAGGGTTTGGCCTTTGACTCCTTGCTCAGGATTTGATGTTCAGTAGGATAAGATTCCCTTTGTACTAAACATATTAGTTTTGCTTCTGCTGATCTCAATTCATGGAGTCTGATATGCTTCGAATCTTCACTAAGGAAAGACCTGTGAGCCCGACTTCTCATGTTGTTAATGAAACGGTATATCCATGCAAATACCCGTATTACTTGATCATAGCTGCCGTAACGTTCCCACTCTACCAACTTGTTATCCTGATGTGTAGTACTCACATTCGAACTACTTAACACATCATCTTGGGGCCGACTTGAAGGATCAGATATGTGTTCCCTGAAATCCTGAGGCCACTCAGTTGGAGATGTAAGCCATGGAGGTCCATGCCACCAAATAGAGGACGACATAAACTGTTGCGCCGAGATCCCCCGGGAAATTATGTCACTGGGGTTATCCCTGGTGCTCACATAGCGAAATTTAGCTGTAGGAACTAAGTTATGTATCTCATCAGTGTGATTAGAGACATAAACAGGTAACACTTTCTGGCTGTGTCCCCATGAAAGTGCTATTTGACTGTCGCTCCAGACAGAGACGTTATTAATCTGTAGTATGTCTGCATAAGCATCCAGTGTAAACTTTATTAGACGAGCAGACAGAAGCAATGTAGTAAGTTCTAATTTAGGAACTGTAATTTTCTTTATTGGGGCTACTTTGGCCTTTGCTATAGCCAGCGTCGCTTCACTACCATTGCATATGTATATGGCAGTACCGTACGCACTATTACTAGCATCAGAAAAGGCATGTAGATCCACCTGTTGACCACTAATAACCTGACGATTAAGTTGGACCTTGCAACATGTGGAAAGGTCCGACCGAATCAACCGCCAAGTATCTTTGTAACTCAGTCGGGAGGGGAGTGTCCCAATCTAGTTTTAGCCGCCACAGTTGCTGTAAAAACATACGAGCACGGATAGTTACAGGCAGCAAAAAACCTAGGGGATCAAACAACCTCGCTGACAAGCTTAAGCAGTTTCGCTTGGTCATAAGCTCACTGCCGCATGGGGTGTGACAGAAGGATATACAATCTGTGGTAGTGTCCCATTTGTGGCCTAAAAACTTCACCTCACTATTCTCAGTACCTACACCGTCAGAAGCAAATTGACCTTTCAAAAGATCACTATTAGTGGCCCATTCTCTCAAGTATAGATGAGCCTTGGCAAATATATCGCGGATCTCCCAGCATCTCTTGAGCAACAAATCTTCATTGTCTCCAGTGCCTTGAAGATTGTCCACATAGATCCCCTGCTTGATCTCATTCTTGAAGTCAGGATCTAGTCCAGCCTCCTCAAGATGTCGCAAGATAGTAGCATTGAGAAGGAACTGGGAACAGGTCGCCCCGAATAAGACGACTCTGAACCTGTAGACCAGATACTCTGAACCTAGATCCATTGGGTCCCGTGGCCATAAAAATCTTGTCGAGTCCCTGTCTTCACGATGGAGTTGAAGCATCAGGAAGGCCTTCTCAATATCGGCGACCCATGCAAACTTATGACATCTGAAGCGCAACATAATTTGCGCGAGATCAGAGACCAGGGACGGACCCGTGTACAGACAATCATTCAGGCTATAGGAGCGATCACTGGATTTAGCAGAGCAATCATACACAATACGAACAGAAGTGGTGGAACTGTCCTTTTTAATCCCATGGTGAGCAAGGTAATGGATGTTATCCCCATACTCACCGAGATCTACTCTCTCCACAAATCCACGTTGTACCTGCTCGTTTAAAACTGCCGCATAAGTCTCGCAATAATTTGGATCCTTGACAAACTGCTTCTGAAGGCCACGTAATCTACCAAGTGCTAGATGGAAATTAGTAGGTAATTTACTCTTGTTATCATTCCAAGGGAGCCTTACCACATACTGACCCCTGCCAGAGTCATACGTTACAGTCTCTTCATACGAGCTTAACGCTAGCTTGGACTCCCGATCAAGTTCATGTGGGTCAATTCCAATATTGTCCAAATCCCATAGCTTATCTATATCAGTACATGTATTATCAGGCACATTTGGCCTAATATATTTATCTATGGGGCTTACTGCTACCTTGAGGGCCGTAACCACCTCCACCTGTGTGTCTTGAGAGGAAGTGGCATAGGATCCAGAAATGGCATACCCTTGGATCGTGGGGAGCATTATTAGCTTATCTACCCGCCGATATCCAGGGTGAACCAGGTCGTAGTAATAATCAGCTCCGACCAGTAGCATAATACCATTGTTAGCAGAGAGTTGATCATCAGCCAGTTTATAACCCTTGCTTCTGAGATATTTCAAATGTGGTTGAATCTCTGATGCTATATAGAAACTGGGTGGTGTGTCGACCACAACAGCCTCGATGGGACATACCTTTCTTCTATAAACATAGGAAATCTCCACTATATCATAGTCACTGGAATCTTTCTCACCAGTGAAACCATGGAGACGCAAATTCTCTTGACCCTTGCTGGTACACTTGAGCTGGGGTAATGATGACCGCAGAACGAATGACCTCTGTGAGCACTGGTCAAGTAAGGTGCGCGTCATTATAGGCTTATTATTACTCCCCACTACTGGCAGCCTCATAGTAGGAAGCAATTGACATTCTCGAGAAGCAATGGACATGGCAGATACTTTATCACCCTCGCTCTTACCTTTCTCATGTGACTTTTTGGGGGTTCTCCCCTTTTCTTTGCCGTCGTGCTGATCAGACTGGGTGCAAAGGGAAAACCAATGTTTCCCCTTGCAATACTTACAAGGTTTGATGTAGGAATTGGTGCAAGTACTGTTGAAGTGGTCTCTTGCCAGACAGCTGGTAAATAACTTAAGAGATTTAGCCTTGCCAATCTTCTGTGTAGCCTTAGGATACTTAGGACACTGGTACCACAGATGACCGTGGACACTGCACAACTTGCAACCTAATGATATTGGCCTTTTCTGTTTAGGAGAAGTCTGTACCGGGAAAGCTGCAGTAGATGGCGACATCTCCACTTGTCGGTAGTGTCCAGTACTCTCCATATTGAAGACTTCAGTCTGGTACACCTGCACCAACGCTTCCAAGTTTAGTGGAGAGTCGCTTAGTTGTCGTCTAACGATTTCCTTTAGGGGAGAGGGTATCTTGTTCAAGATACTTACACTAAATATCTCCTCCTTGGTGATGGCCATTGTCTCCATAGATCGGAGGAGGCTCTCAAAGGAGGCATAGTACTCCTTTAGGTCCGTCACATCATTGGATGGAGGATCTAGTGTAAAGAATTTAGTAATTAACGCGGTCTTGATGACTTCCTCTCTCCCGTAAGTTCTCTTCAGCAACTCCACTGCAGACTCATAGCTTGTAGCTTCTAGTTTGTACCCATCAATCAACTTCAATGCCTCCCTTTTCAATTGGCCACGGAGATATGTGAACCTTTGGATGGATGTGAGTGTTTTATTCTGATGGACGGAACACTCAAAGATATCCCAAAATCCAGTCCAGGTAGCCGAATCCCCGGAAAAGGTAGGCAAAGTAAGCTTCGGCAGGTTAAAGCCAGTCGCCTTTGGTGTACCGGTATCCTTAACAGGGTGTGTTTCTTGTGTGGAAGATAGTCTGGCTAAGGCTGTATTAACGTCCTCAAAGTACTCAATATCTGCTGATATTTCTTCTTCCACATCGTCAGTAATTGTCAATAAACCATATACCTGCTGAGCGTAATTATCGTAAGTGGCTAGCGATTTAGTAACAGTAGCGAATTTACCCTTAATCTGATCAGCTGTGGCACTTAATAAAAATTCATCAAGATCTCTTAACCCAGTGAGACCCAGCGTCGCAATGCGTCGGCAGTGTTTGATCACCAACTCCCAGCGACGCATCATGTGCGTCCGACATATTAAAATCAGTTACGTGGCTCGTAAGGTAGGAAATGGCGGGAGAATAGGAGGGGGAGGTACCGTAGTGTGTGTGGGATCCGGGCCGGTAGGTGTGAGCGGGCCAAGACAGCCGCGCCGGCTGGTGGTGGTGGGCTTAGTGGGGATACTTTACACCCTTAGTTCACCGCCACTTTGAACCTTCATTACTCCGGTCGTATGGGAGCTAGAGGCTTGAGATTTATGTGAGACACTCCTTAGGATGTATGCCGTACAATGCCATACTCAGTTTTTACCCTAGCGCTCCCGGGCGGGTGGTCATGCGGGGGAGACGAACTTTCGACCCTCCCCCTCCCCGCCCCCCAAATGACCAAGGTGAGTTTTTTTTAATTTTTGTCTTCATTTCTCACCATTCTCTTCCATTTTGGCTCAACACATTTTTTTGAGGCCCCCCCCCCCAAAAAAAAATATCCGAGGTGATTTTTTTTTTGTTTTTTTTTCATTTCTCATCCTTGTCTTCCATTTTAGCAAACAAAAATAAGAAGTGAAAATGGCTTGAGACTGGGGTGAACAAAATATTATAACTAGCCGGGGCTCAACGGGTTAAACACCTAGGCTAGTATTAGGCCTAGCCCAGCTGCCCATCCCACGATCATGAGGTCTGTTGGCTGTCAATCGCTTAGGAATCAACAGAGACCGAACCCCATGACCGTAATTAGGCAACTAGGCTATAAAATGTAATTAAATGAGTCACATGAGAACCCTCCCCACCGGCAAAATTAAGAAAAGAGTCTCATAACGACAAAACACAACGAACATCACAGGCCCACCACCTAAGCGAAATGAACAGCTACCACAGACACCTGCAGGCCTAGCCTGCCTAGCCAAGCCTAGCCTAGCCTACGAGCGCGAAATGGTGCCCAACGAAATTACCCCTACCCCAATATCCAGCCCAGCCATCCCACCAAAAAACGCCAAGGATCACACGCCCAAAAAACCCTGGAAACTAGCCCCAAAAATGATAGGGACGGCGCCTAACTGGAAAAAAACAGAGGGAATAAGCCGGGTCTACAATAGGGAAACGGCAGTCGGCCCAACAACGGGCGAGGCGGCAGCCATTTGTAAGCCCACAAGCGTCAAGGAAGTAAACAAAACGGTACTACGGTAAGGAAGCCTTAGGGCACGAAGGACCATTATTTGTCGGGAATTTAGATAAAGAGGTTAAATTGCATATCACTGGTACATGAAATATCCCAACAAATAGTTATAATATATTTACCAACGACGTAGTCATGGGTGTAATCCAGTCCCCCACACACGGCTAATTCAATTGCATGACATGTAGGAATGTTCACATAATACAATATCGATACAATGAACTTAGCTTAGAGGACTGGTGATGTAGGACTGTTGTTATAGATTAGTATTTGTAGCACATGGTGAACTGTGGGTTGAGTCAGAGCCAGGGGGAAGATGTTGGCTGTATGGTGTTGATTGAGAGACTAAAGGGCCGGCGTCCGATCGCTTCGCGAAGTTACATATGGCTGCCGGCTCATAATAATTATAACCCATAACTTGGTTTCATGATACATCTAGAGCTGATGTAGATATTTATACATTACAGTTAATATTTAACCTATACTTAAGAATAAACTACAATACACAAAGAACCAGCCAAAATTGTATATGCGATACGATACCGCCAAATTCAAATGTCCTATTGGACCTAAAACTGTCGGGATCATTACCCTATTCCCGACACAAATAGTGCGTGATCTAACTGCTGTAGCTTGGGTTGTCGAAGCGTCTGCCTTTTCTCCAGTGCCTTGTTATCTTCGGTCTTCGTGAAGAAAGTCTTGAGCTTGGCAGACTGAGCCTTAACGTCGTAAATAGTCGATAAAGAACAACCAAATTCCTCCATTAGCGTATGTCTGGACTCATTTTTCTCAAGCCATTGGCAGATCTCTAGCTTCTGCTTTAACACCTTACGAGCGGCCTATGCGGTTTATTTATATGTACCGCACAGCGGGGTGTTTTTAGCCAAAATAGGGCTGTTTACGTGATCATTTTCATGCCTAAATAAGACCCAGAACGTAAAACAAGTACCTATCCCTGAAAGGGCATAAACAGAGCTTTCGAATGACACCATAACGATCCTTGTATGATGGATAGTTTTCTTGCAATAACCGTGCAACGCGAGTGCAAAAAGCAGGTAATTCGGTAGTTTCGGTACATAATTGAGTATGTAGCGAGTGAGAGAGGGAGGAGGGAGCTGAGATTTGTGTCAGTAGGTTCGCCGCGGTGGTCTGGAGCAGTCATACGCTCGCTAGTCTCCTGCCACCACTTGTCTCTCTCTCTCAGCCACATTACGTGCTGAAATTGCCACTCGACCTATGTCGAGCGCCGCCACATAATCCAGCTTTATTTAACTCGACTTATGTTGCTCGCCGCTAATTAAGGGTTAAGGTAAGCACCTTACGCTTACGCTTCTCGGCAACCTTAGGCATGTTGTTACCGAATAACTTGCCCAATAGTCCTCTGATAACGGCACTTGGAGGTGTAAATATGCGGCACACTACACAGGGTTATGGCGGGTAGACGCGGCGGTAAGACTCTACCATAGTACCACCAGATGGCGCAGGGTTGCCAACCATGCGTAGCACGCCACATTTGAAACATATTTTTTGCCGATTTTCCTTATTTTTGGTATTATTTTACCCTTATTTTGCCTGGGCCGATTTGTGCCGTTGTTTTGAGGGTTCCGCTGTTCTGAATGCTGGATAAACGAGGGTCTACTGTATATATATATTGAGATGATGGGGTTGAGCAGCCACCCCTAGACCAACACCAGAATAGCATTCATCCAAGACAGCAGGAAGAATAGGAGAAGACAGAAGCAGGAGAAGATGAGAGGAAATGAGACCCGACCAGCTTCCCAGGCTTTAATTCCGGCCCGGATACACGAGTCTACCTCTTTTCCCAGAACTACCAATGCTCTAAATTCAGGAGAAATAGATCAGTCTACCCGGAAAAGGAGTTCGAGCCCTGGCCAGTCATAGGGGCCCCAGCTCCTCCAATGGCAGAGGCAGGAACCACCGCCCGAGGCATATCATCAGCTCCAGACCAACTTGCAGTACAGTGAAGAAATGTTTATGCAAGTTAAGCACCAAGAACCTTTCCAATATAGAAATAAGTGGGACCCTCAGTACCCTTCCTATTGTACCTCCCCGGAAGACTGGAAATGAAGGAAATGCAGTGATAGATAAGAAACTTGTGGCAGGCAGAATAAGAAAAGCCAGATACCACGATGGATAGAAAATCACCCATTACATCACCGCAATGCCCTCTAAAAATAGGGGACCAAGATCACGAGATTAAGAATCTCCATGTGTACAAATAAATAACCCCCATGTATATTTAGATTAAGTATTACCTTCACCATAGCCAAAAACAACGATATCCACATGTCCCTATGAACTCGAAAGACACCAAATTGAACCCTAAAAAGAACCCAGATATAGCCTGACTTTAACTGAAGGAAATTAAGCAAATACGATTGTATCATTCGTCTGGTCATGCCGGGAGAAAAACATTGGTATTGCCGCTTCACCAAACGTCCAGTCCGGAACCCCTTCACCTGTACCTGGGAGAGAGGCAGTTCCCCTTGACGCCCAGCCCTGCAGTACCACGAGAGGCAGTTCCTCCTGACGTCCAGCCCTGCAGACCCACGAGACCAGATTCTCGCTTACGGCTCCCTCCACCCCTACCCTAAGTGTCTCTAAGTGTATTAAGTTGTGGCTATTAGTTGTGAAAGTAAGGCAAAATATGTGAATATTCCATTTTTAATTATCTCTAGATCTGTGCCCAGGATCTGTCTTGAATCTGTGTTACCCGTGTGAAATACTAAAGTTTGATCCGTACGAGTGATAAATAAGTACGAGATAATGCCTTGTAAATCTGTGTTAACCCGTCTTAAACTAATTTACCCACACGCTTCATCTTCATATTTTTATCAGTGTTACTTAGCCGGAATATTCGCAGATTTTCCCCTTATGTGTCCTTTATTCTCTGTCTAACGAAGTTGAAGTCAAAGTGTATAACGTGAATTTATTCTCTTCTTAAATCTTCTATTTACCTAGAACCTATGCCCAATTTGAAGATTCTTTTATCTACTTAATTACTATCCAGAGAGCTTTACTATATTACCCCCTTTTATTTTGAAAGTCAAGACCCCTTTCGTTGAATTAGTATTTATTCGTTGACAAGCTCTATTCTATTAATTCTTGTGCGTATTTTTCTTTTTCTATGTGATTGAGGGAGGCAAAAGGCATAACTGCCTATAGCGAGTGCCTCCCCCATAGTTGAAAGAGTGACAGGGCCAAAATCAAGGGACGTTCGAGCCAAATGCCTGGACACACGGAGTTTGAAGCAATTTAAGTCATAGGAAGAGGGAAAGACTGATTCTGGGAGAGAGTTCCAGAGCTCAGCTGTTGAGTAGAAGAATGTTTGAGAGTAACGTTTCACTCTTGGGTTGGAGAGTTGCACAGAGTAGGGCTGGGATTTTGTTGCAAGGCGGGTACTACGTACCCTACGTAGAGGAGGTGGTATACACTGGGAAAGCTCCGAGGAACACTGATTATTGTAGTAGCGATAGAATAGTGAGAGAGATGCAACATTGCGGCGAAGAGAGAGAGATTGCAGAGAGTTGGTGAGTGGACGGGAGTTAATGATACGAAAGGCCTTCCTTTCAACTTTGTCTAGGAGAGCGGTGTGAGAGGAACCTCCCCGCACATGTGAACAATACTCAATACAAGGGCGCATTATGCCCCTGTACAGAGCAAGAAGCTGTGCAGGGGAAAAGAACCCCCTAAGGCGGTTGAGCACACCCAGCTTCTGGGAGGCTGCCTTAGCAAGACTGGTAATATGGTCCTAATCTAATAATATACGTATTTGGATCATATAATTCTTTCCACACGTATCTAGGAATTATGTTTGTTTATTCCTATGTCAAGTTAGCCTACGTTTTGGCTATTAATTTATCTTCTATTGTTTGATTTAGTAATTATTTATTATAACCATCTCAAGGTTATAATATAACGCTACCATAGCTCTACGTTTTAAATAAGAATTTGTTAATTTATTCAGAACTCCTTTTATGCCAAGTTTGGTATTTAATTAGTACAACTTCGTCGTGTACGCCATTTCATATAGCTATTTTATTAAGCTGTTTATTCGCGCTATTTATATCTGCGCTCCTAAATTACTCAGTTAATTTATTCCAACCCTATTACTTCGGGGGGTTATCCATTATCCTTCAGTCACGTTAATTATTAGTGCATCTGAATTCCGTGTGATTTGACTTCATATCTGATCGAAGTATTTTTCTTGTCTTGTTTGAGAGATTATTCACATTTATTCTTAGAGGGTCAAATTCTAATTTAACTTATCTTCCCTCTTAGACTTGAATTATCCACCTAGCTTGAACCCTTAAGTTAACATCGCATTCATTCATATTATTTTCCGTGACCGCAGTCCATCCTAGCTATACCCCCCCCCCCCCTCCCCCCCGAGGCGGCACGTTTGATCCTTTACCTGAGCGCGGCCTAGCTTTCTACCCCCACGCCACGCACTCGCCCCGCGCAGTGAACGATACGTTCCATTGTCTTGCGTAGCTCATTCCAGAATACTTCACGTTAGACGCTTGGCTCCCATATATATTATTATCAAGGTTATTATTCTGTTTATATATGTATCTGTATCATATGCGTATTGTTCCTTCCTTGATTGTCGTGTAACTTAATTTAGTACTCCATTTGAGAGTAAGGTTATTAACTCTCTCCACTGTATTTATTGCTTGCTCCCTGTTTTCCATATAACAGTCGAGTCTAGTACATATACGACCTATTTATGCCTGTTAATAAATAAGAGTGTAAATTACCTTGTGTGTTTATTGTGTTTATTGTTGCCTAATTGAGTTTACTATTATCATAATTATGCACTGTGCTCGATGTGTTCCTGTCGAGGAATATTCCAAATCTAAATACCCTAAATTCGGATTGATAATAGATAATACTGAAGCCTGTTGGATAACAACCCGGCATAACACACACACACACATATATATATATATATATATATATATATAATATACACATATATATATATATATATATATATATATATATATATATATATATATATATATATATATATATATATATATATATATTGAAATGACAGCCCCAGAGGAAAGGGCTCTTCACCAACCTCAACAACCGTGGGCGGAGTGCAGGATTACAACGATAAGGAGACAACAACAAACAAGGGAGTTGGCCCTCGTAAAGAAAGGGAAGACGAATAAAACAGTTCCCCCTATACCTGTATCAACGTCCCCCCTACCTGTATCAACGTCCCCCCTACGGTGGGCACTAATCCGCCCTCATTACCCCCCTCACCAAAAGGAAAATGGCCGACATCTTCCCAGGAACCAGACTTGAATTATGATGAGCATATGTTTATGCAACTTAAGCATCAATCCCCTCCCTATTTTCCCATGCAGCTTTACCACGACAAGACAAAGACAACCGCAGTAACAATGCAGAGAAGGGACAAGCACTATCTTTCTTATTTCCTTCCTAATAAAGATGTCTTGTAACAATTACCAGATAAGGCTTAAAAATACAATAATCAATGAATAAATTCTTACAAATTCCCATACACCATTACCTCATACTATTTAATTGTAATAAATAAAGAATGTGTTTACCTATATAACCATGTATACATTATATTTTTAAGACTGTTAATAACCGGAGCAATATTTAAAAACTAGATTCCTCATTACCTTTTTACCTCGAGAAGCTATACCCGTGACTAAAAATTAAATCGTAATATCACCTCACTGAACCAAGGTTCATCAGGCACACAGTGCTCTCTGAGCTCCCATCCAGAGAGGATCTATTACTCTCTCACCACCAACCTCACCATGACTTGCCCCAACATCTTCATTGGCCATGTCAAATGGTTCAACGTTAAGAGAGGCTATGGCTTCATCACCAGAGATGAAGGGGGGATATTTTCGTCCATTCCAAGGGAATATCTAAGCCAAACCCTCGCCACTCTGTAGCCTCTCTTGGAGCCAACGAGAGGGTATGTTTCACCGTGAGAAGAGCCAGCAAGGGTGACGAAGCCACCTGTGTAACTGGGCCTGAAGGGGCAACCCTGAAAGGCTCCAGGCATGCATGGGGAAAAAAGGAGGAGAAAAAAGACATGATTGACTACCCATCAGCAGGCTGTGGCCAGCCACCATGTGACCACTCCAATATCATCAAGACTATTGTCACAACGGCCATGGCTCTCGCTGGTGGGGACCACAACCTCTTCAGAGATTATCTGAAAGACCTCCTGGAGGCGAATAACCTCCCAACCATCGCCTTCCCCAGGCCTGAAGCACCCAAACCAACCTGGCCCTTGGAGCTCATCCCAACACAAGCTCTGAGGCCCAAAACAACTCCTTCCAAGTGCCTCAACTTGCTTCAATCTCTAAACAGGAGCAATGTGCAGAGGCCGCTTGAAGTTACACCACCATCACCACCAACACCTGAAGAAAGCCCTAGCTCTCCCGCCTCTCTTGACGGGGAGGTAGAGGAGATGGAGCAAGAAGCCACCATTGAACCACCGACAGAAGACCCCAGCCCTCCTGCCTCTCCTAGCTGGAAGAAACCCGAGGGGTATATCGAATCAGAAGACGATGAATACCTACCAAAATACGATGCCAAGGGATTCCTGCTTGCTCAATCGGCCTTGTTCAAAGAAATTATAATTGACAAAGGACACGAACTGGCAAAGAAGGGGATCGGTATCAGCCCACACTTCAGCAAATACGTACCATCCGCATACGAAGGATACATCAACCGATGCAAGGGCTTCAAGAAGAACGGCTGCCATTGTTTCACCCACCAAAAACAGGGTGGAGTCTGGGTATGCCACATAACTGCCAAGCAAGCCAAGAAAAAAGACGGAATACTAAGCCGTGTCACTGCCGAAATGATAGAATACAAAAGGTTATTTAGACAATAATCCTAAACACTGGTGGGCCCGCCTATGGCAAAAGGCCTGTGTAGCACTTACTGTAGGTGCTGCAAATAATAATTAAAAAAAAAAAGTTCATCAGGCAACAATCGGGGCTAATGAGCACACGATCTCACGATCTGTAATCTGTACGCAGCCATCTTTCAGATCTCTATTGTGGTAGTACTTCCGTATGGGGCTAGCCATTCTCCCCTTAAAAGTACACGACGGAGGTGTGTCCCGAGGAGCAGCGAGGCTACCTGTGGGAGGTGTGTGTGTTTCTAGGACTTCCCCCTGGCCCATGCGGTGTGTCTAGGACTCCCCCTTGACCTATGTCGAACCTGGTTACTACATCCGACCAGATCTCTCTCGGGCCATGTCACCTATACCTCTACCCCAAAACTTAAGTGCTTCTCGTTGTGTAAAGTGTTTTGATTTAGATATTGCGAAGGGTGTTTAAGATATGCAGTGTTCCATTTAACGTTAATATCCGAGATAGTCTTAATTTGCTATTGCCCCTCGTATTTAGAGAAACAGTACACACGTCTATTTGCAGGGATTAATGTATGAATAATTCTGTGAATATATCTCTTATATTCTAAATCAGAGATTTACATATATTCGTTCGGGATTTATATACAACGCTCCACACACGTAATTCTTGTGAACACCTGGCAGATCTTAATATTGTGTTTATTGTTAGCTGGGTACGTTCTTACAAGATAAAGTATATACAGAGAGAGTTCTAAGTGCGTCTGTAGAACTGCGTTAAAAGATTTCGCTTCCAAACCTCACTATCCGTTCAACTTGTTTATTATTGACTTAACCATTTCCGGTCAATCCTTCACCACGCTTAAAACCGCTTAAACCGCATCAAGGCGATGTTCAGCCCTACATAGTGGCTTATTTAATTAATCTTCATTGTATGAGTTTATTCTTCAATGCTTTGATTCTTTGAGTTTATTAAGATATTTATCTTCTATATTATGAATTAACGTACGAGTTATTCAGACCTCAGCTAATATCCTAATTTACATAGTCCAAATATATTGTGCATAAGCATCGCAGTAAAAGTGACCTACCTTGTTGGCTAATCCTCTAGCGGTTGCCAATTACCTTCAGGATATTAACCCTCTCACTACCATATGACGCAGAGGTTGCCAGATTAGCAATAATAAATAGAGTTCTCTCACTCTTATAATTACCTCTCCAAAATTAGTTTTCTGCCCACAGCTAACTCAAAGACAACTGCAGAGATTGAAGTAACTGAACTAAAGTATTCTAAATACCCCTGATGGTAACAAAGGCTTTAAAGTATCCCTAATAGGCTCAAAATTGCGTCAAGGACGTGAGAGGGTTAATTATTTGTTGTTGAGACCAAACCTCTCTGTGTTAGTTATTTTGTGATCCTAGAGTAATTCATTACGTTATTGTGTATACGTATTTTGATCTTATTGTGCATCTTTAGTTCACTTATTATACCAAGTGACTTTATAAGTATTTTATAACAATTTTTATGATCCATATTCATTCAAGCTCATTTCTATATAGATGAGACTTGATTCATGTCATATTTGTACCCTAGCTACATAAGAAATAAAACGGGTGAACCACAATTGTGTATTCTATGACTTTGGTAGGCATAGATATCCTTATTGTATTATCCAAGCCAGTTTTGACCCAGTTGGTTAATCTAGGTTCTCAGCTCACGATAGTGAACCTAACGGACCAATCTAAATGCAGAAAAATAAACTACTCGCATAACATATATATATATATATTGAGAATATATCACAAATACACGTGAGCCACTAAATGTTTCTAGTCTCTCAGTGGGGATCGAACCATCGACCATCAGGATGATAGCCGACGCTATATATATATATATATATATATATATATATATATATACAGTATATATATACACACAAACAAAACAAAAAACACAAGCCTCGCGCACAGCCACTCCAGTTTAGACAAGATCAGAAAAATATATAACAGAGTAACGAAATGAGAAAAACAATATTTCACGTTAGTTCACTATGACGTTGCGTGTGTGTGTTGTGGAGGGGAGGGGGGGGGGGGGTGAATAAATGTATACACTTGCCTCACTCCCAGCCACGCCAACATTAGCATCTCGTACATACCTGTAAATAGAGAAACCAACATTAACTCATTGTCATTCATATACTGTATAAGACATCAGTGATTATTATTTAAAGGGGGACCCCTTCTCCCGTATGCTCAGCCCTATTAGTTTTGAGATTTGTAATCATTCACCCCATTTTGTTGTCAATTTTTAGAGCTTTTGTGCCAATTAGGTTAGGTGTCGATTTTTCGTGGAAAGCGATGACGAGCCTGCAATTTTCGAGGACCTACTCTACTCACTAATGGAAGCTACCTACACAAAGGAAAGAAGAATAAATTAATAGAACAAAACAATAAAACACAATGAACACAAACCAAGAGAATACATTAGAAGAGAAGGTAAGCAAATGGAAGAGAAGAGAAACATAGGATAAAAGCAAGACAGGAGAACATAGAAAAGACACGAGGTTACTCAAGGAAGAAAGAGGACAAGTAGAAACATGGAAGAGCAGTGACGAAACAGACAAATCTAGCTAACTCACAACCACTCACATACCAGCATTACCTCAGTGCCCAAGATACACAACATTGATCCCTAACCTACCTGTCTATTCCCTCTTAACTCAACTAAACCAAGTTAAATAGAAACAAAAACAGACAATACAATATAAGCGAGCCATAAGACAAGATAATTAAATAGAAGAGAGGCTATAATATGATAAAATATAAGATAACATACATTAAGAAAAGGCAAAACAAGGCATAATTAGAGAACATAAGGGAAGAATAGAGGACATGCAGGAATGCAAGAGAAAACAACACAAGAAGAGAAATCCTTGTAAATAAAAGTTTAAACCTAGCTCCTTCCCAACCACTCCTGTACCTGCAAGACACCAGCTCAGTGCACATGATATACAACACGCCAGTGATCCCTAACTCACCCTAATGGAGCCTATAAAGGCGCTCGCTAACATACGCACCGAAGAAGGGGAAACAATGTATTGCAATCGGCATTGTTTAATGGCATGCATTTGCGTATTATCTATTCATAAGAATGGCATGCATCTGCGTATTATCTATTCATAAGAAAAAATCTGTTGAATGTTTCACTTATTTTTCTGTAAATATTCATACCTATATTTGTATTTTTATCTTTGTTTACGTTAGCTCTCATTACTTTTAAAATCTTATAATAAAGTGTTTCATAGCGGACCCTACCGATTGCAATCTTCGTACACATACAATAAGTGGACAGGCTGTAAGAACAATAGTACGATAACATAAAAGACAATTTAGTTGAAACATCAATTAATAATCATGCGAATATGTTTACTCTATCATATCTATCTATTTATACCATTATATCTATCTATCTATCTATCTATATATCTATGTATTCCCCTTCGAGATAAATTTGTATCTTTTTTTGGTAGAAAAATGTCCTGGCCAAGGGCCAGTTCCTCCAATAGTTCAGGCTCGCTATGGCTCACCACGAAAACAAAATCGACACCTAAATGGGCACGATCATCTTAATAAAGACAACAAATGGGGCAAAAGTTCTTAAAATAGACAAACTAATGGGGTGAACATCCTAATATCTCAAATCTAATGAGGTTAAAAGAGAGGGAGAAGGGGGTCCAGCAAAAAACAAATACTCCCCTTCAGCTCTCCCTTGTTGAATGGATTCTCCTTATTGATTTTTCCCCGGATGTTTGCATTTCGTAGGTTAGTGTATGCAGTTCGAGGATTCAAAATAGATTGGAAATAATGACCGTGGCTGGACTTCCTTTCTTCCAAGACACCACTACCATCACCTGTACGCGCACTAGGCATGGTTTACCCTCTCTATAGGGTGCTTCTAGTCGTTAATCACCTTTCCATATTTTCCATGCTATGCTTTGCCCCATTATTATGCGTGTTATTTCCAACTACGTGTACCATAATTATAAAAGAAAATCTATCGTTTTACGGATTAAGTTGAGAGCGGCTTATTCAGTTTAATCCGCATTGCGGGAATGTAGTTAATCCTCTTTTAAGGAGTAGTAAGCCTATTGTAAGATATTCTTAACTTGTAAAATGCTGTCATGGAAACACAGATGAAGCATAACAATAATAATTTAGTTCGTCCATTGAGCGAGGAACATATAATTGCTTTTATAATTACTTGTGATAATAGTGAAACATATGGAATATAATATAAACTTAGTGATACAAACAGACCAGGGGAAAAAATGAAACCTATATAAATATTGATTGATATACAGTAGAACCTGTAAAATACAGCCCTAATTACAAACACACTAATTTCTTGAATTCATAAGTTCATACAAACAATAAAACTATGCTCTAGAAGTCTAGATCGATAATCTAGATGTAATAACTAATTCATACTAGAATATAGTTTTATATAATATGAAGCCATTATCATAATCATTAGTAAACATGCAGTGATCAATAATAATACTTCACACAAATACATACTATACTGTACATAATCAAATTAACTCAGTCAAATACACACACACACACACACACACAATCATATCAGCCAAAGTTTCCAACACAAACTATATTCTCTACCAATATTGCGTAAACTATATTCTCTACCAATATTGCGTAAACTATATTCTCTACCAATATTGCGTAAACTATATTCTCTACCAATATTGCGTAAACTATATTCTCTACCAATATTGCGTAAACTATATTCTCTACCAATATTGCGTAAACTATATTCTCTACCAATATTGCGTAAAAGGAAAGTTTGGTAATAATCTTGCAGACCTCTTCCTTCTCAGAGGCGAGCGAAATAAAAAATGTGTCCACAGACAACGTATAGGGGAGGTATTGCAGAGTGGTCTTGCCACTGGACTGGTAATCCAATGGACCCGGGTTCGAATCCCAGTATGTCAAGATACTATTGGGATGGAATTTGTGCTGTACCTAGTTTCAGTGCATTACCACAGCACACCGAAATGCCAAAAAAATACCCTCATTGTTCCCTGACTAAATAAAACTGTATGAATATTCCCATATTCAAAATATGCTACAGGGGGGCAATGCCTAGTGAGTTAATTGCTCAATAGGTGGCGTTCAGAGAGTGAGGGTCTGAGTCTGGGGGATGAGACTGTGAGGCACAGAGGCGAAGCGGCTTCAGAGATGGAGTTGCTTCGAGCCGTGAAGGGGTGCTTCGCATGTCTCACTCCCCAGACTGGAACAAGACCTCACGGGCCTCACCTTGTTCAGCGGTAGAGTGTACAGGTTCTCAGCCTATGCCCGAGGGGGAGTAGTTGGAATATATAAAAAAATATATATATACCGGTATATATAATTAAAAGGATGTCAATAAATTTGGAAGTTACGCGTTTCAAAATATATGTTTACTGAATTCCACAAAGCTAAAGTAATATGTAAATGGAAATAAGTACCAGGTATAGTGTTTCACTAATTGCTGTTAATATATATATATATACATATAGGTTTTTCATGCAGTTATTTATTTATTTATATATATATATATATATATATATATATATATATATATATACAGTATATATATATATATATATAAATCAATAACTGCATGAAAAACCTTGGGGTGCGAGCCATGAAAATGTGACCTTTCCGTGACCCCGAGGTAACATGTTGGTTCAGGTCCGGGGAGACACACATGACCTTTCTTTTGACCTGGTTTGATAATACTGGGCTGCTCTGACCTTCAACTTATGACCCCTTCTAACCTTGACCTCAACTAGCATTTTTTTGTTTCATTGTTTTAATTATTCCTCGCCCTTCCATGCACCAATATCATACTGAACTTTTTGCTATCCCTTTGACACCAATAGTTCCTTTTAAATATAGCATAACAGTTACTAATGACAAAAAAACAGAAAAAAAAAAATGGCGCCCATTGATGCCATCACAGTGCATTATTATATGAATTTCTTGTGAAGACATTCTGTATAAATTAGTGTATCAGTTCCTGTAATTATGGTTTAATGACGTGATCAAACTGCTTGTGAATTTTTCTGAAAGAACTGATATTATTATCATTATTATAACAACGACGATTATACTTACAGCTCATAGCGAACATATCAGGAATACTATGCCAATATGAATAAAATAACTTGTCAGTTACTAGAATACAACAATAGGCCATCGGATTAATAAAATAAATTGTGAATGATGTTTCCGGACAACTGCGTTAGCGGCGGTGGTGTATTGTTCGTGTGGGGTGTGGGGTGGAGATATGGAACTAACATAATTGGGTAGTGGATCATGAAAACAACTTATATGCTGCATTATGAAGTCAGTGTATATCTTTATTATGAAGGGAAGTAGGATATGAATTACATTATGAATTTTTTGTATTGCATTATGAAATCCTCATAAATACAGTAGTGAATTACGAAGACATATTAGCCACTATATTTATAAGACAATGTAGATACTGTAATATTAAGACAAACACATATATAAGTACTGATATAAAAAACAATTTTGATATAATTAAAGACAAATTAGATTAGATATAGAAAAGTGTATTATAAGGACAATTTAGATAGTGCACGAGGAAGACAGTATACACACTGAATTATAGAGCAATAATATTCCTAAGTAATATAGTTATATTGTAATAGGATATACAAATAATGTAAACACTGTACTATGAAGACAAAACAAATACTGCATTATGAAGACACTTTACACACTTTAGGGGCAGGGTTTTAGGTTTTCTGAACCCCCTTCTCCCTCATGCTGAGTCCCATTAGTTTTGATTTTTCAATATGTTTGCACTATTAGTTTGGCGATTTTAATACCTTTCGCCTCATTTTGTTGTAAATATCTTTCGTGCCATGTATGACTAAGTGTCGATATTTTGCTGGCGAGCGATAGCGTGCCTATAATTTAGGAGGAATCGGCCTTCGGCCAGAACATGTTTCTGCCGAAAAAATACAATTTGTCTTGAAAGCATGTCTGGGGGGTATTATTTTGCATGCTTGTTGGAGTCTAGGGAACAAACTAAAAATCTCCCCTTAAAGCATGGATAAGGCCAATTTAGTTTGTTAGTTATAAAGACGTTAAATACTGATGAGTACAAAAACTAGTCCAAGTTTCAGTATAATGTTCCCTCCACTACTATAGGTAGCGCCAACGAACTTGACAACAAATCTCGACCCCTGACCTCTTTGTAACTCAAGTGACTAGAGCAAACTGGCTGTAAATATCCACGCCTATTACCTGGTGGACTCTTCCCAAATGAGAGAAATTTCAGCCCGATTGCTTTCATTAATTTTGAGTTATAAGATAAGGGGTCTAGGTTATTGTCAAGTTCGTTGGCGCTACCTATAATATAACCCAGTTGTCATGGCCCGCCAAATATTCCCTCTACATACAAACACAAGTATAGCGTTTGTCTCTCGCTGATCGTTATTAGTACACTTTATCACCCACAGAGATCATTTTAATGTGGTCCGATAATATGGCTTAGTTAACTTCTCTCGCTCACTCTCACACTCTCTCTTTCTCGGTAAAATATAGGTTATTAAGTCAAGTCTCTCTCACTCTCACTCTCTCTCTCTCTCTTACATACGCACATTGATATTCAAAGACATTTTCCGGTCCGTTGCCCAGTATTCTTGGCCTCATATTATTTTTACAGGAAATAATAAAGCTGTCAGGGATGGTCCTTTTATACGGACACGATATTGAAACATGTATATATACCGGTATACAGTAGATATATATCTATATATATATATATATATATTATAAAAAAGTATTTAGAATTGCCTTACTATTCCGAAAGGTTATATATCAGATGATACTAAAGTGAATGTCGTCTTAGCTACCTCCAGAAAATGTTATTCAAATTACGAATGACCCGTTGGAGTGATGTAATGACCAAGCAGCGACCAAATACAACAGGGGTTGAATCTGATGCTGGTTTCTTGTTTGTTGATCATAGTGTCTCATTCTTCTGCGTTGTCTGATTTGAAGGTGTTGAGAGCTAGAAGGGCTCGCTCTGACTCTGTTGAGATTATGGTGGTGGTCGAAGGCATGATCTTTTGGTGGTAGCTGACATGGAGTCTGTTCCGCGCGGGAAAGGCGCTCTGGGTCTCTGTTATGGCGGCTTCTGTGCCCTGACTTGTAAACACTGCTCTAAGGCCTTGGCAACACTTCTCAGCCCGGACCCAAGCCTGTGGGAGCTAGCTGGGACAGTATTCCGCCAACTTTCGGGGTGAGAGTCTCTTGACTCTGAAGCCATTTTTGCCACAATGCCTGGTACTGGAGGGTACATTTATAGTAATATCCTCTGATACAGTAGGGGTTAATCTCTTTTGCCACAATGCCTGGTACTGGAGGGTACATTTATAGTAATATCCTCTGATACAGTAGGGGTTAATCTCTTTTCGTTGGAAACACACAGACTACGAGGTCAGCTCATTGAATTTAAAAAAATATTTAATGGGTTTGACAATGTGGATCATTGGACAAAATTTAGCCTTAAGGGGAGATGGTTCACTTTTTGGGAGATTTTTGCATGTATTCATTATTTTTCCAGTTTCCTCCCTAGACCTCCATCATATTTAAAAAAAAACATCCATTAAATCCCCCTTCTAGATTAATTTGTACATTTTTAGGTAGAACATTTTTCCGGCCGAAGGCCGGTTCTTCCAACATTACAGGCTCACTATCGTTCGCCAGGGAAAAAATCGACACCTAAATAGCACGAAAGGTCTAAATATTGACGAAGAAGTGGGGCGAAAGGTCTTAAAATCGACTAACTAATGGGGCAAACATCCTAGCATCTGAAAACTAATGGGGCTAAACATGAGGGAGAAGGGGATCCAGAAAAGCGGCCCATCCCCTCTTAATAGGAATACAACATGCAACCATGGATGGAAGCAAGAATTAAAAAGATTCAGCACTAGAATTTTGTGGAAATGTTTTCATATATATAAGATCTGTTTTACATGGAACAAACTTCCCTCATACAGTATATTGTAAACAGTCTTTCAATAGAGCAGTTCAAGAAGAGAGTAGATAATATTTTGCACACTCTGTAATAAACGTAGAACTTTACACAATGTCTCTCTTTCCACTCCAGTATCTCCCCGGAATGGATCGCAAGGTTTTCAAGATACTAACTATTCCTTGTAACTCCTTATAACTCTAACTCTCTCTCTCTCTCTCTCTCTCACTAGGACAGGACTCGTTCCCCCAAATTTTTACTTTCATTCTAAGCCAGCGACAAACATGTTTTTCTCCTTCTGCCTCTCATGAATGTTACCCCCGCCCTTTATCATACCTCACTCATATTTCTCTGCTCTCTTTATTTTCTCTTTAACCCATTCAATCTGATGCCACCTTTTTGTATTTATTTTAGTGACCTCCAACCGATATTACTCCACATATTTACTCTACGCCATGGTTGTGTTAATTCAAGTTATCTCCATACTACATTTATATTATATTCAGGTTAAGTTGTGGGGAGGGGGTTGTTTGCTCCCTGGACCTTTATCAAGCCCCCCTTTTAGATGAACTTATACATTTTTCGATACAAAAATCATAAAATCCCAAATTTCATGCTCGCTATCGATCGCCACGAAAACGTTATACACCTAAATGGCACGTAAGGTCTTATATTAACAAAGAAAAGGGTCGAACTGTCTTAAAATCGTCAAACTAATAAGGCGAACGTTTTAAAATCTAAAATTTAATGGGCCTAAGCATGAGGGAATAGGGGTCCAGAAAGATGCAAAAACTCCCCTTCACAAGACTATCACTTACTCTTCTAATATACACAAATTAACCCTTCATCTTCTCTCAATATTCTTGGTGTAACTTTTTCATCTGACCTTTCTTGGAAGATCATATTACCACTCTTGTTAAAACAGCTTCCCAGAAGTTAGGTGTGCTCAATCGTCTCTGTGGGTTCTTCACCCCTGTACAGTTTCTTGCTCTGTACAGGGGCACTGTGCGCCCATGTATCGAGTATTGTTTGCACGTGTAGCTGCAGGGAGGTTCAAGCTCTAACACAGTATTCCTAGGCGCAAGAAAATCGTCTGGGGGGTGTCTACAGTAGAATAATAAAGGCCTCATCTGAATGAAAGGGTTGATTACATTTGGCGTGTCTCGCTGTTCATATCTCCATCATCTCCACCCTCTATATTATTATAAGGGGAGGATTTGTCTTTTTTCTGAACCCTCTTCTTTCTCATGCATAGCTCCATTAGTTTTGAAATCATAAGGCGTTCGCCCCATTAATTAGGCGAGTTTAAAACCTTTCGTCCCATTTATGTATTCTTGTTCTCTATCTCAATATCGAGCATTCTTTTTCTTCTTAATTTCTATTTGTTTTCTTTATTTCTCTTCTCGGTATGTCCTCTCGTCCTTTGTTATCTCCCTCCATTTTCATGTTCTTCTTTTAATCTCCACTCTCTCTCTCTCTCTCATTTTCTGTATCTTACAGTAATATTCACAGTTCTTATTGTCGTAGTCTATCTCGTGCATGAATCTAATTATCTGTTATATTAGTGTGCCTTTCTCGTTTTTCTTACATATCTCTTTTCTGATTTTTGTTTTAAAAATTACTTATCCTACTGTATATTTCCTTCTGGTTCTTTTAACACACATTCTATTTCTCATTTATCCTATATTTACCTTTTCTCATTTTAGTATACATTGTCTGGTGTATATTAGGTTCCATTCGCTTACATACAAGCAGGCACACGCACCCCCCCCCTTCCCCCCACACACACATTCACTCCCCTTCTCTCTCTCTCTCTTCTTTTCCATCCTTTCCTTCAACTTTCCTTTTCTATCGGATATGACATCTCTACTAGAATTAAGTCCTGACCACCTCGTTTGGATCGTAAGGTCTGTGTGAACAGTGTATATATGTAAATATATATATATATATATATATATATATATATATATATATATCCCAACCATGGATCGTAACAGACTGGTTGCATGATCTGAGCCATAGCTGATGCCACTGAACTTGAAGTGTATGGTGATGCATAACGGCCAAGCATGTCCCAAATCATATGTTTTCACTATTGGGCAAGAAACTAGAAGTGACAAAGAAACTGGATTTGGGTGTTTGTTCTGATTAGCAGGGACTTAAAGAAATAATTAGGCTATACTAAGAAACGCTCTACAACACTCTATTGCGGCCTCTTCTAGATTACGTTGTTCAATTCTGGTCTCAAACACCCAGGAAAGATATAGAATGTCTAGAAAGACTCCAAGCTAGGCCCACAAAGCTTGTTTTATTGATTAGAAGATTGCGTTAGATAAATCTGTTGAGAGTTATCATCCCTTTTTGATTCGTTGGAAACGCATGGAGTACGAGGTTTGACTAGTGGAATATAACAAGTTGTTTAAGCTTAACTTGAAGACACCATGTAACCATGGCTGGAAATAAGAATTGAAGAAGTTCAACACTAGTATATGTGGACGCTTCCTTACATATAAGGTTTGTTCTATTTGGAATATACTTATCCCCGAAGTTGTAAATAAATTATCTGTAGAGCAATTCAATAAGAGAGTAGATAGTATTTAGAACTCTCTGCGATAAATGTAGTGCACTTCACAATCCCTCCCTCAACAGTATCTCTCCTCACTAACTATTCCTGGAAACTCCTTGTACCTCTCTCTCACTCTCTTCCATACCTTCACCCTGTTCCCCTTCCCTCATTTGCATTTAATCTAGGGCCAACAACTCTGCTAACCTCTGTATCTAATCTTTCCCACCAGTCTTCCCCCACTTCTCTCCTGCTCTCTCTCTCTCTCTCTCTCTCTCTCTCTCTCTCTCTCTCTCTCTCTCTCTCTCTCTCTCTCAAAGATACTCAACACGGCTTTCGTAACAAATGCTCCTGCTTAAAAAAACACTTAGACTTCTTCCACGATATCCTCAACTACTTTGATTAGAGTAATGTTGTAGATATTGTATACCTTGATTTTCAAAAGGCCTTTGACAAAGTTCCCCACAAACGTTTGCTGCTAAAACTAAAAGCGCATGGAATACAAGACGGTGTGTTGAAATGGATAGAAAATTGGCTGAGCGACAGAAAACAAAGAGTAGTCATAAACGGTAATGCATCTAAAATCTAAATGGACCAATGTAAGTAGTGGGGTACCCCAGGGATCGTTACTAGGGCCAATTCTCTTCCTAGTTTACATCAACGACATAGACGAGGATTTCACCTGTACAATTTCGAAGTTTGCTGATGATACAATAATTGCAAATAGCGTACTCTCAAAAGAACAAGTTGACGATAAGCAACACAATCTAGCTAAGTTGTCATGTTGGGCCTAAATTTGGCAAATGAGTTTCAATGCGGATAAATGAAAAGTACTCCAAATCAGCAACCAAAATGAGAAAGCAAACTATTCAATGACTGGCACCCAACTTAAGAGTGTAGACAGAGAAATTGATTAGGGAGTATTCAATATCGAGTAACCTAAAACCCAGTCAACAATATACAGAAGTTGTTAAGAAGGTAAACAACATAATTGACTTTATAGGCAGGTCAATTGAGCATAAATCCAAAGAAGTAGTCCTAACTCTTTACAATTTCTTAGTCCGCCCTCTTCCGGAATATTGCATTCAATCCTGGTGCCCTTACTACCAAAAAGATATAGACAAGCTAGAACGAGTTCAACGTAGAGTTGCCAAAAATGATACCTAGCCTAAAGAACAAACCAAAAGAAGAGTGTCTTAGGGAATTAAATATATTTCCTTTAAACCAGCGCAGATTAAGAGGCGACTTAATTCAAGTATTCAAAATCATCAAAGGCATCGGCAATGTGAACTGTAGTAAGCACTTCACTATCGACCAATCTAATTACAGTTAATTAAATGGTTGCATAATTATTGGTAAATCTTTTAACTCACACGAATCTAAGAATTTCTTCTTCAATCAAGTTGTCAACTTGTGGAATGGGCTTCTCCGAGACGTTATAGATTCCATCACCGTTGATTCTTTTAAACTTCTCCTATACAAATATCATGCCTCAAATCTGCGACTGAATGCGTTTGAAAATGAATAACATTATTTGTTTTCACCTCATATTAATCAAGGATCATTGTGTATATACATTACTAAGATGTTACTCTCTTGTTCCCAGATAAACGAAAGATCACTTATAACTGCGTTATGTTACTAACCCAACTGTACTCTACTAACATCTCCTAATCCTGCCACGGGCATTAGTTCATGGGCAGTAGTTCTCTTTCTAATTTTCCCTTGACCACTCTAAACCACTGTTTGGACACTTGATCCTCAGTGTTTTGGAGGCCACGCAGCCTAGAGGGGTCGCAAAAGCTGTTTTTGCTTGATTTCCATTGTACTTCTTTGTACTCACGTTTTTCTCTCTCTCTCTCTCTCTCTCTCTCTCTCTCTCTCTCTCTCTCTCTCTCTCTCTCTCTCTCTCTCTCTCTCTCTCTCTCTCTCTCTCTCTCTCTCTCTCTCTCTCTCTCTCTCTCTCTTTCCAATTCAATCACTCAAACTCTCCTCCTTTTTCTTCCGAAGACCAATCTATTCACTTTCCTTTTTCCACTCAAAATATTTCATCCCCCGCCCCCCTCTCACTCATACACACACAAACACACACGCAAGTGTATACATATATAGACACACACACACACACAAACATACATACACACAGACACACACACACGTGCACAAATACGCACACAATCATGGAGACAGACACACACACACACACCTTCAGACGACAGTCACCCACATCATCAGACCATACACACACACACACCCAGCCAAACCCCTTCAGACGACAGACACCCACATCATCAGACCATACACACACACCCACCCATACCCCTTCAGACGACAAACACCCATATTAACAGACCACACACACCCACACCTCTTCAGACGACAGACATCCACATCATCAGACCATACACACACACCCACCCATACCCCTTCAGACGGCAGACACCCACATCATCAGACCATACACACACACCCACCCATACCCCTTCAGACGACAGACACCCACATTAACAGACCATACACACACACACACACACACAAACCTCTTCAGACGACAGACACCCACATCATCAGACCATACCCACACACCCACCAATACCCCTTCAGACGACAGACACCCACATTAACAGACCATACACACACACACACCCAAACCTCTTCAGACGACAGACACCCACATCATCAGACCATACACACACACCCACCCATACCCCTTCAGACGACAGACACCCACATCATCAGACCACACACATACACACCCACCCAAACCCCTTCAGACGACAGACGCCCACATTAACAGACCACACATACACACACACACCCAAACCTCTTCAAACGACAGACACCCACATCATCAGACCATACACACACACACACCCATACCCCTTCAGACGACAGACACCCACATCATCAGACCACACACATACACACCCACCCAAACCCCTTCAGACGACAGACGCCCACATCATCAGACCATTCACACACACACACACACACACACACACACACACAAACCCCTTCAGACGACAGACGCCCACATCATCAGACCATACACACATCAATCAATAATAAAAGCACTGAACTATCCAGCTCTAGCTCTTCCCAAGCTCTTTGGCACCTAGCCAAAAACCTCTCCAACAATTGTTCTTCCTCGTCTTTCCCTCCCATTTTCCGCTCTGATGACACAACCATCACTTCTTCCTCTAACAAAGCTGAACTCTTCGCTCAAACTTTCGCTAAAAACTCCACCTTGGATGATTCCGGTGCTATTCTTCCCACTCCTCCCCCCCCCCCCCCTCTACCTTGCACTGGTCAACTAGTTTTCCAGAATGCCCCAGCAGGCAATCCCTCAAAACCTCCTGTGATGAATCCATAAAACACTATCTCCTGAATTAACAACCATTTCCAATTGGAACAGAGGAAATCTTGTTACTTTTAATGCTTACAAAACCCAATTTCTCCAGCTATCTATTAGTCAAGAACTCCCATAGGTCTATCCCTTATACTTTAACAATTTAAAAATCAACCCCTCATCTACTCTCAGTATTCTCGGAGTTTCTTTTTCTTCTAATATTTCTTGGAAAGACCATACATTACCAGAATGTTGAAATAACTTAGAAAAGTTGACAGAATGATTATAAACACCAAATGAGGAGGAGCACTTTATTGACAACGTTTCGCAGATAGCTTCTTCAGGTCACTAACATATGCTAGGTCCTTGAACCCTTAAGTATCCGTCATAACTGGTGGGGGAGGCGGAGAATAGGGGGAGGGGGTATGTAGGAGAAGGAGGGGGAAGAGGTTCAAGGACCTAGCATCTGTTAGTGACCTGAAGAACCTATCTGCGAAACGTTGTCAATAAAGTGCTTCTCCTCATTTGGTGTTTATATTCACCATATTACCACTCTTGCTAAAACGGCTTACTAGAAGTTGGGTGTGCTTAACCGCCTTAAAGGGTTCTTTACCCCTGCACAGCCTCTTGCTCTGTACAGAGGCACAGTGCGTCCATGTATTGAGTATTGTTCGCATGTGTGGGGAGGATCCTACCACACAGCACTCCTAGACAAAGTAGAAAAGAAAGCCTTTTGTGTCATTAACTCATGTCCACTCACCGATTCTCTGCAATCTCTCTCTCTTCGCCGCAGTGTTGCATCTCTCTCCCTATTCTACCGCTATTACAATAATCAGCGTTCCTCAGAGTTCACTCAGTGTATACCACCTCCTCTACGTAGGCTACGTAGTACCCGTCTTGCAACACAATTCCACTCCTTCTCTGTGCAACTCTCCAACCCCAGAGTGAAACGATGCTCCCAATCTTTCTTCTATTCATCAGCTGAGATCTGGAACTCTCTCACTGCATCCATCTTTCCCTCATCCTATGACTTAAATTGCTTCCAACTCCTTGTGTCCAGACATTTTGGCTCGAACATTCCTTAATTTTGGCCCTGTTACTCTTTCAACTCTGGGAGAGGCACTCGTCACGGGCAGTTTTGCCTTCTGTTGCCCTCATCCATAAAAAAAAAAAAAAAAAACATTCCTTCAGACGACAGACGCCTACTTCATCAGACCACACACACACACACACTCAGGAACACACATACACACACACACACCTTCAGACGATAGATGCCCACATAATCAGACCATACACACACCATCATACACTCAGGAACACACACACACGCACACACCTTCAGACGACAGACGCCCACACAATCAACTCATACACACATAATCACACACTCTGGAACACACACACACACCCACAGACGACAGATGCCCACACTCCTTAGTTTGCATATCGGGCGCCGTCTTTGACACTCTAACTCCGTATTTTCTTTCCGTTCGATGTTTTTTTTCATTTCAGCTCCCACGTCAATCATCATCTCCAATCATGCCTCGTGCAATACTACACTCATCCGGAATGTTGCTGACTGAATATATCCATGTTGCAGGGTAGATATAATATATCCATGTTGCAGGGTAGATATAATATATCCATGTTGCAGGGTAGATATAATATATCCATGTTGCAGGGTAGATATAATATTTATGCAGTTGTCTTCCTTGACATTATTTTATTCGTGCTGTGGATCAGTAGAGTGCTTGATTCGCGAGCAGAAGGGAATATCATTACCTGCGTTTGAACCTCGGCTCAAGTAAAGAAGGCCACCGTATTATTGACCCGGGCAACCCTACTATCCGGGGGTTCAACATCTATCTATCTATCTATTGCCTGACGCCGTGATCCCCGAAGGGGTGGCCACGAACGAACCGCCCCCATGCACCTCTGTCCCCAGTCAGTCGACGCCCCTCCCCCCAACCAGCACCGCCCTCGTTAATGTACTTCCTCACTCCATCCTTCCACCTCATATTCGGTCTACCTCTCCCTCTCTGTCCCTCCACCTCGCTCTCGTACACCCTCTTAGTCATTCTTTAGTTAGCTTTCCATACGTTCCATATGGCCAAACCATCTCAAGTTGTTCCTTTTCACACTTTCCAGCACATCTACCTCCACACCACACCTCCTTCTTACTTCCTCATTAGTCTGTCTATCCCTCCATGTAACTCCGCACGCACTCCTTAAGTAATTCATTTCCACTGCTCTCACTCTTGGTCTGAGTCTCTCAACCAACGTCCATGCTTCGCTTCCGTAAGTCAGTGTCGGGATTACCACACTGTCATGCAAGGACTTCTTCACTTCCATACTGACCACCCTATTTCTTGTTACTGCTTTTAGCGTTCCTACAACCCTCTTCCCCTGTTGTACCCTCTCCCGCACTTCTTCATCCATAGTCCCATCTTTACTCAACACACTGCCCAGATACTTAAAAGAGTTGACGATCTCCATAGCCTGACCGTTCAGCTTCACCTCACACTCTGTGACTTCACCCCTTTCGAAGACCATAACCTTGCTCTTCCCCGTATTTACCTTCAAATTCCGTTTTTCGCACACTGTTCCAAACTCATTTACCAGACCCTGCAACTCCCATTCATTATCACTCATCAGAACTGTATCATCCGCAAACAGCAGTATAGGTAGCTTCCACTCAATTCCCTCCCTTTTCAGCGATACACCAACATCCACTGCTCTTGATAGTATTTCTTTCATGACTCCATCCATATATACAGTAAACAACCACAGGGACATCACACACCCCTGTTTCAAACCAACATTCAGGTCAAAGAACTCGCTCTGCTCACTCTCCACACGTACTGCCGCCTTTGCACCCTCATACATGCTCTTCACTGCTTTCAGCAACTTGCCCTCTACTCCGTATATTCTTAGTACTTTCCACAAACCTTCTCTATCCACTCTGTCATAGGCCTTCTCCAAGTCCATAAAGGCAACATACACCTTTTGTTTCTTCTCCAGATACTTCTCCACAACACAATTCAGGATAAAAATCTAATCTACACATCCTCTTCCCTTCCTAAAACCTCCCTGCTTATCGCCTATCCATTTCTCCGTTCTCACTCTCACTCTCTCAATCACTACCCTACTGTATACCTTCCCTACTACGCTTAGAAGACATATTCCTCGGTTGTTACCACACACTCCTCTTTCCCCTTTGCCCTTATATAGGGGGACTATTATGCCAGTCTTCCAGTCATCGGGTGCACTCCCCTTCTCCCATGCTAGTTTGCACATTTTCCATACCCATTCTATCACTGTCTCACCACCATACCTCAACATTTCCCCACACACTCCATCTGTTCCTGGTGCTTTCCCCACCTTCACTCTTTTCATGGCTTCCCACACTTCTGACCTCCTGATCCCCACCTCCTCCTCCACTACTTCTCTTCTTCTCCCTCCCATACCATATCCAGCTATGTTTGCTGGCTCTTCATTCCTTACATTTAGCAACTCACTGAAGTACTCCCTCCATCTTTCGACTCTCTCTTGCTTCTCGGCTAGCATCTCCCATTCTTATCTTTCACACCCTTACTGTTCCCTTGCTACCTTCCCTAACTTTCTTGACTTCTTTCCGGAACAGTTTCTTACTCTCCCTCCATTTTACACTCAGATTCCTTCCAAATTCCTCATCTACTCTTCTTACTTTCCTTCACTACTCTCTTCACCACCCTCTTACTCTCCACGTACCTCGTTCGTTTCTGTCTCTCGGAATCTTCATTCCCTCTACTACCCAACCACTCTCTATATGCTTTCTTCTTTTCTTCCACAGCTATTCTTACCTCTTCTGTCCACCATGCTGTACCTTTCACTCCCCTCCCTCTTCTCCTCACTCCACACACCTCCTCACATGCTGCACAGATTTCATCCTTAAACACCTTGCTCATCTCCTCCACTTCCTCCATAACTTCCAGGTCGAACCCACCTAGTCGTCTTTCCACTGCTCTCCATACACCTTGATAATCTCGGAATCCGGAATACATTAAAGGAAGGTTTTTAGTTTGCTCCCTAGACCTCCATCAAGCTTAAACAAATATACTCCCAAGACCCCCATTCGAGATAAATCTGTCCAGTTTATGGAAAACAAAAAATCTGGCCAAAGGTCGGTTCTTCCTAAATTCCAGGCACGATATCTGTCGCCAGGAAATATTCAACACCTTAATGGCACAAAAGGTATTTAGATTGACAGAAATAAGGCGAATCGTCTTTAAGTCACCAAACTAATGGGGCGAACGTCTTAAAATCTCAATACTATTAGGGCTAACCATAAGAGAGAAGAGGGTCCAGAACATATCCTTAAGTGAAAGTCTCCCCCCAAAGCTGGCTAAGACAAAATGAATACAATCCACAGGAAGAAAATCAGTTCTCGGTACCTTTTTGTTATTCTAGTTCCCGTACGTCTATATCACTATCATTTATTGCCATGGTTTACTTGTTTCTATCACTATCATTTATTGCCATGTTTTACTTGTTTCTATCACTATCATTTATTGCCATGGTTTACTTGTTTCTATCACTATCATTTATTGCCATGGTTTACTTGTTTCTATCACTATCATTTATTGCCATGGTTTACTTGTTCTATCACTATCATTTATTGCCATGGTTTACTTGTTTCTATCACTATCATTTATTGCCATGGTTTACTTGTTTCTATCACTATCATTTATTGCCATGGTTTACTTGTTTCTATCACTATCATTTATTGCCATGGTTTACTTGTTTCTATCACTATCATTTATTGCCATGGTTTGCTTGTTTCTATCACTATCATTTATTGCCATGGTTTACTTGTTTCTATCACTATCATTTATTGCCATGGTTTACTTGTTTCTATCACTATCATTTATTGCCATGGTTTACTTGTTTCTATCACTATCATTTATTGCCATGGTTTACTTGTTCTATCACTATCATTTATTGCCATGGTTTACTTGTTTCTATCACTATCATTTATTGCCATGGTTTACTTGTTTCTATCACTATCATTTATTGCCATGGTTACTTGTTTCTATCACTATCATTTATTGCCATGGTTTACTTGTTTCTATCACTATCATTTATTGCCATGGTTTACTTGTTTCTATCACTATCATTTATTGCCATGGTTTACTTGTTTCTATCACTATCATTTATTGCCATGGTTTACTTGTTTCTATCACTATCATTTATTGCCATGGTTTACTTGTTTCTATCACTATCATTTATTGCCATGGTTTACTTGTTTCTATCACTATCATTTATTGCCATGGTTTACTTGTTTCTATCACTATCATTATTGCCATGTTTTACTTGTTTTATCACTATCATTTATTGCCATGGTTTACTTGTTTCTATCACTATCATTTATTGCCATGGTTTACTTGTTTCTATCACTATCATTTATTGCCTTGTTTACTTGTTTCTATCACTATCACTTATTGCCATTGTTTACTTGTTTCTATCACTATCATCTATTGCCTTTGTTTACTTGTTTCTATCACCATAATTTTTTGCCTTGATTATTTGTTTCTATCACGATCATTTATTGCCCTTGTTTACTTGTTTCTATCACTATCATTTATTACCATTTGTTATGTCGGGTTGTAATATTTACAACTCATGATATAGTCTCCTCAAAAATCAAATTTTGGACTTATAGACCTTAATATAGCCCGACAGGGTCACACCGAACACGTTCTTAATAGCACAGAATAGGTATTCAATTAGGATAATACAGAACTCAATAACAACACACATAGAATGTATAAATGGTATTTTAATTCAGATAACGTCTATCTTGAGGAGTCGTAGATCGTCTCAACATAATCATTGCAATCTCCAACTCGCGAATATAGATTCGTAGTCGGGGATGGTTTCTTGTCTGAATCAATAACAATAATAATATGCAAAGAGCAGGGTACATAATTTTATATGTTGAGATTCTTAACAAGATCAAATCATAAACAAATGTGGTTATAGGTATCAGTTAATAAAATAGCAACAAAAGTAGAACATGAACATAGAAATAATAACCCTTAATAATAACAATTGATGTGAGTCGAGTATCTTATGTGAAAATGAAATAAAGTAAAGAAAACAAAGTACAGTCTCAGTATAGGAGACACGGGGGGAGGGGGGGGGGGGGTTGAGAGTAAAATAAACAGCCGGGTAGGCTGGGTGAGTCACACGGTAGAAGGCGCACTACCAGGTAGTCGCGGTATTCTCAAGTGACCTTCCTACTTAGCTAGGGAGGTCAGGTGATGAACTGGACTGCGGTGGTGGAAATTAAATTCAAAGTTAGTGCAACTAGAATGGTAGTTTTAATAATATTATTCTAAAATTGGTGGCAGAATATGAATTAATTAATTGCACAAAAGATTAAGTTCGTAATCTAAATTGTGTAATGTCTAATGAATATCTTATATTCACGTCAACGATCGTATGTAATAATAACGAAACGAGCCGAGGAATTCAGATATAAAGTTTGCGTATAATTATGAATGAACTATAGAATAAATCTATTTAATTACACTGGAGAACAAATTATAATTAACTAAATGAAGTTAGTCAATGAATGCTCTGAAAACGCTTATAATTATTAGCGTGAAAGGATAATTAACAGTATATTAATCAGCAAAAGAACTTGGGCGCATACGACGAAGTTATGCTAAAGAAATACTGATATCAGTATTCTTAACCCTTCTTTGGCGGCGCCCGGCTATAGTCGGACAAGAAAACCTAGGACTATGTGGCGGGGCCCGGCTATAGTAGCATGCAATTTTGAGCACGTAATGTGCTCTGAGAGAGAGCCGAGCGGTGGGAGGAGCATAGATTCCCTCATGACCGCTCGGCACAGCTCCCGCATGACGACTGAGGCCCCCTCCATACACATACACACTCTCTACCTTGCTACACACGTAATTATGTAATGAAATGACCGTATTTTAGCGATTTTGCCCTTCGGTTGCACGATCGTTGCAAGACAACCAGTGATCGTAGAAGGATGGTTCAGGTGTCATTGGAAAGGCCAATTAACGCCCTTTCAGGGATACATAATTGTATTACTCTCTGGCTCTTGTTTATGCATGAAAAAGAGCATGGAAACAAGGCCATTTATGGTAAAAAAAAAAACGCTGGGCGGCACAGTGAAATATACTCCACCACCCGCTCTTATTGTGTTAAGAGGTCTGAATGAGTTAACAGAGTCTTATAATGAACATACACTAGAATAATAGGTGTATAGTAAGTGATGTGGAATTAAGTAACAGAATCTATGCAATGCTGGAATTCCTGAGCATGAGGAATCAGAATTACTTACATCAGTAATCAAATGAACGTTAATACAAATTCATAAAATAATTACAAAGGTGATTATGTAATCGAACGTAATCAGGGAAGCTGGGGGAAAATGAGTTTTCACAGGGAAAGTTGTTAAGGTAAATTCGTTATAAAAATGGGCGTAGGTTCTAGGTAAAGTTAGTTAGGAAGGGAAATCAAATCACAAAATACACTTCGACCTCAACTCACAAAATACATAGCAGAATTCATATATAGGAAGATCTGTGAGCGTGTGGCAAGGTGAATAACTGAGCACAATTATATAACGTATGCGTAGGACGTTCTGTATAAAATTAATCAAATAACAGGGCTAGGACTTATACACAGTTTTAACACAGATGGTATGTAAGGTTGAGAAGGATTAACACAGTACGCAATTAAGGATCTTAGGCACAGATATCAGAGGTAATTAGCACAACACGGTTCACATATCTTACTTTACCTTGACAACAATAACACAACGAAAAATACACAGTAACACTTAGGGAATAATTGGAGGGCAGGGGAAGAGAGTACAGGTCTGGCCAACGTAGGTCATGGGACCGAGGAGCAGCACTTCCGGGGTGTAGGGCGTCACTCGAGCAGCACTTCAGGGTCCAGACTTCAGGTGGGTAGGGCGTCACTCGAACAGAACTTCAGGGGCACTTCAGGTAAGTACACTCTCCGGGCAGGGTAGGGGCAGGCTGGTACAAGCTACAACTGTGGATTAGCTACTCTGTTTCTAGGTAGGTCTAGAATAGTATCATTGTGTGGTTTGCATACTTCACTACAATTTCCTTGAGATAATGTGTGGCTTTTTCCTTGATTCTCGTTTACAGGTTTTAAAAATCAGAGGGATATGGGGAAATGGTTTTGATGAAGTTGTGAGGTAATTGCTTGTCGTAGGTATACATAGTGGTTATTTACATTGTTATATCTATATTAGGTAGTTTATTAATGGCTTGAGTATTAGTTAATTAGCCTAATAATGGAGAAATGGGACGTGTACGGAATCGTCCATGAGCTGCATTCCTAGACAAACATTGTTATAGCTCACCTAAGAGTTGTTCTTGGTAGAGGTTTATTGTATCTCCCGGTTTGTCACAATGTGTCCTCTTGTCTATATCCATTTATATCGGTAGACTTCAGGCCGTTGATGTTTTATTTGCATAAACATTTCTTCAGTGTATTCCATATCCGGGAGCTGAGGAAATGCTGTGCTGTGGTTGGCTATGAGGGTTGGGGGGAGGGCTGGAGAGCAGGGCATTGATTGGTGGTTAGAATTTCCCATTCTCGTGGTGGGTAGCTGTTGTCTTAGAGCACGGGGAAACAGGGGTCGCTTTTGTATTTGCGTGTTGGCCAGAGCATGGGTAAACAGGGGTGGCTCTTGTATTTATCTTCTCTGCTCTCTTGTCTTCTTAGGGTCTTGTAGTTGCAGACTGGCTATTCTGCAACTGTTTTTTGGATGGCTTGTCTTCAGACCCGTCATTTCACCATTGTTTACTTGTTTCTATCACTATCATTTATTGCCATGGTTTACTTGTTTCTATCACTATCATTTATTGCCTTGTTTACTTGTTTCTATTATTATAAGAACATAAGAACATAAGAAAATGGGAGTCTGCAGAAAGCCGATTGGCCTAAGCAAGGCAGATCCCTGTCCCACACAACCCCAATTACAAAGCCCAATTATAGGCTCAACACTCTAATACCCTGAGGATCATCTTACCAAAACGGTTAGAGATTAACGCAGGATTACGGGGGTCTGCAGAGCGCTGATTGGCCCAACCCTGCTGATCCCCCTTCACACCCAACCCTTCTCGTCCATATGCTTATCCAATTTTATCTTAAAGCTCCCTATCGTTTTTAATCCCACTATAGCACTTGGTAGTCCATTCCACCCATCTACAACTCTGTTACCAAACCAATATTTGCCTATATCTTTTCTGAAACGAAATTTATCTAATTTGAAACCATTGGTACGAGTTCTTTCGCTATCACTGAGCTTTAGTACATTTGTCATGTCCCCTTTGTTAATCCCACTAACCCACTTGAACACCTCTATCATATCCCATAACTCTGCGTCTCTCTAACGAATGTAAGCCTAATTTCTTCAACCTTTCTTTATACGGAAGATTTCTAATATTATGGATCATTTTTGTCATTCTACGTTGTACTCTCTCCAATGAATCTATGTCCATTCTGTAATAAGGACACCAAAATTGAACAGCATAATCCATATGGGGTTCACTAATGACAAGTAAAGTTTTAAGATAACATCAGCAGTTCTGTTACTCACACTCCTTGAGATGAACCCGAGAATCCTGTTTGCCTTGTTTCGAACGCTTATACACTGTTGTCTAGGCTTCAAATCATTGCTAACAAACACACCTAGATCTTTCTCACAATTCGAGTTTTCTAATTCCACATTAGCTAGTTTATATTTAACATTTGTATGCATCTTCCCTATCTTTAATACCTTGCATTTGTCAATGTTAAACTTCATCTGCCAATTTACTGACCATTCGTGTAAGGTATCTAGATCCCTTTGGAGGCACTCTATATCTCTATCTGAATCAATTGTTCTCCCCATCTTGGTATCGTCTGCAAATTTACTTATCCTACTAGTTATACCTAAATCAAGGTCATTTATGTATATAACAAACAACAGAGGACCTAATACAGATCCCTGGGGGACACCACTTTTGACTGCTCCCCATTCTGACTTCGTACCATTTATGCTGACTCTCTGCTTCCTACCAATTAGCCATGACCTAATCCATCCCAACAACGCCCCACCTATTCCATGCGCCTCAACCTTTCTCATCAATCTCTCGTGGGGGACTCTGTCGAAAGCTTTACTGAAATCTAATATATTATATCATATGACTTGTCATTATCTACTGCTTCATATACCTCTGAGAAAAAACTAAGCAAATTAGTAAGGCAAGAACGTCCCTGAGTGAATCCATGCTGAGAAGAATTTATTAAATTAAATGTATCTAAGTGGTTTCTAATTTTACTAGCAATAATTGACTCTAGTAGCTTTCCTATGATTGATGTAAGACTAATGGGACGGTAATTGGATGCTATTGATTTGTCACCTTTTTTGAAGATCGGAACTACGTTTGCAAGCTTCCAAGCTTCTGGAACTATACCTGTCTCCAATGACTTGTTAAATAAAAATGTTAATGGGTAACTTAACTCATCCCTACATTTTTTTAATACTCTAGCATATACCTCATCAGGACCAGGCGATTTATGAGGTTTCAGTCTGTCAATTTCCTTAAGCACATCATTTCTACTTATAGTAACCGTACTTAACCTATTTTCTATACTATCGCTATATACCTTACGGACTTCTGGAAACTGTGCCAAATTTTCATTAGTGAAAACGGAAAGAAATTGACCATTTAATGTACTGCACATTTCTAAATCATTTTCTGTCATTTCTCCTATCGAAGTTTTAAGGGGACCAATTACATCTAACCTTAATTTCATAATTTCTTTTTTCTTTCCTAATATCCTTTTTTACCCTCTAAGTTCGTTCATTTTGTTACATAGACTCCTACAGTTTGTGTAATATACTCTCAATTTACTTCTTTTCTTTATACCTAATTTACCTTTGTTTTTAGCGACATTTCCATCTTCTGTTGCACCATCACTATATTTGCATTATAGTCATCATTTTTAGCATGAGACTGAATATCCTTATCGCTTTCGCCTGACGCTAAAATTGTTCCAATTAACCTCTCATTTACACTCTCAATATTTCTGTTCAAAACCCCACAACCACCCTATCTAAAGAACTAGCTAATGTAGAAACCAGTTATCAATGAATGGTATTGCTTTTTCTTTGCAATATTTCTCCAAACGGCAATTGACACTGGATGTCCATTCCTTGGGAACTCCTCTTCTGGGTAGGATACAATGTACTACAGGGATCCCTCCAAGCTAGATTTTCGTCTTTAATCAAATCCAACAACCATCTCCTCTCTTACCTGGAGAATAAGATGATGCAGATCAGTTAGAGACTCGCACTCCATACCTGCCATGATCCCAATAAGCTTAGCGAGGAACAAGAAACTAAGTACAGAACAAGTAAACTAACAGCTAAAAACTGAGCTATAACACTTTTATATAACACGAGTGCACTGCCCCCAAACACAGGTAGGTGTAATGGTCACTAAAGGTCACTGGTAAGTGGTCCGGGCAGGAGCTCAGATTAACACAACCTTCTCTGTCACTGACTGTCACTGAACTGGACATTATAATGTATTTCCTTGTTACTTGTTTCTATCACTATCATTTATTGCCATGGTTTACTTGTTTCAATCACTATCATTTATTGCCATGGTTTACTTGTTTCTATCACTATCATCTATTGCCATTGTTTACTTGTTTCTATCACTATAATTTTTTGCCTTGTTTATTTGTTTCTATCACTATCATTTATTGGCCTTGTTTACTTGTTTCTATTACTATCAATTATTACCCTTGTTACTTGTTTCTATCACTATCATCTATTCCCCTTGTTTACTTGTTTCTATTACTATCAATTATTACCCTTGTTACTTGTTTCTATCACTATCATCTATTCCCCTTGTTTACTTTCCCTTGCTACAAATCTTAAACACCATTCACTCTTCCCGCCGTTCAATTACGAAGCTCCAGCCCCGACACCCGTAATCAGATCTGAGCCGCTTCCCTTCAATAATTTGCATATACACGACCGTATATGCAACAACCTCTCAAACTTTCTTACCCTTCTGCATCCCGTATTCTCACTTTCATTCCCCTACCATTTGCTCCTTAACACTAGCCCATCCGATGCTTGGGTGTTTATTGCGATGTTTTTGTTAAATTACTAATGAGGATATTACTGTGTGGCTATTTCCGAGCAAACTATTTTTAATTTGATCCCATCAAGTAAAAAACGACCCTCAAATCCTTCCTCAAGCTAAATGTGTACTTTTTTTCGGTAGAACAATGTCTAGGTCGAAGACTGGTTTCTCCTAAATTGCCAAACTAACGGGACGAAACATGGGTGGTCCACAAAAGACCACCCCTCGAGTAAATATAGTTAAGTCTTTCAATTAAGGGACGCCTTTTCGTATACTTTATTCTTGCTACCAGTAGATGATTTTATTAAGGGTTGAGTGACTATCAGAGTCCAGGGGTTCAGCATATTCAGTATATTTTGAAACTCTTACATCCAGTTCTTTTTTCACCCTCAACAGAATCACTTGGAAGTAATTATAATAAAACACAAATCGTAGTTATTTTATTAAACAGAGTAGAAAATTATCCGTCAAGTGCCATTCACTTTTTACTAACTCTTTCCAATGTTCCATAATTTCTTCCCCCCATTGTCATATTTGTAAGTCTATCAGAAATATACAGTAATTAGTTTTCCAGTTACTTCTTCTGCCTTTGTCTCATTAATTCTTACAATCAACTATATTTTAGATACCTCCAGACGATTTGTATTGCACTTGGGAATGATCTTGTGGGTTAAAAAGGTTTGCTAGGGGAAGGTGTTTGTTTTTGTAGACCCGCTTCTCCATCATGTTTAGCCCCATTTGTTTCGAGATTTTAAGATGGTTCGCCCCTGTTTTTTTTGGCGATTATAAGGCTTTTCTTTGTCAATATTTTTTGGTGTCGATTTTTTCCAGGCGAGCGATAGCAAGGTAAATTTAAGAGTAACGGCCGTCGGCCTGTACATTTTTTTACCGAACAATGTACACATTTATTTCGAAGGAGGTCTTTGGATTTTTTTTTTTTTTTTTTTTTTTTTTTTTTTCAATTCATGGGGGTCTAGGGTGCAAACTGCAAACCTCCGCTAAAGATGTATTAATGTATTGATCTCCTAGATATCATCCGGTGATAGATAACACAAAATATAAAACACTCGTCATGTGACCAAAGAAGCTATTTTCCTGGTTTAAAAATTCCTCCTCATAACTAAAATTCTACATAAGTTCCTTTCATTCTCTTCATTTCTCTAATCCACAAAATAATTCACCAAAATTCAACAAATTACTTTTTATCCCGTACACTCCCGCACGCCATTATTTGCATGCATAGTGTCCATCTTCTCTCTTTCAATCATTTTTACTCCTGCATAATCTCACATCAATCACGTTTCTTAGTCTCTCTCTCTCTCTCTCTCTCTCTCTCTCTCTCTCTCTCTCTCTCTCTCTCTCTCTCTCATACTCAATCATCCTCATTCACTATATCGCACCTACTGTATATTTTCTGTTATTTGTGCCAATCAGAATACAATATATTTTCATCATTGTTACTATCAGAAGAGAATACGTATATTAAGAAGTTTAAAGAGTTAAAACGGTACTGTAATTTCCCTCTCGATTTAATAGCTTCTTCACAAGCTAAATACAATCGTTTAAAGGTAGCTAGACTAAATATAAAATACTTCATCTGATCGCCAGGGTTAGTCCACTTTTCTATACCCCTTACAGATATACCTCTCATCTACACTTAAGGGGGAATTCGTTGATTGTTCTGGAACCCCTTCTCCCTCATGCTTAGCCCCATTACTTTTGAGATTTTAAGACGTTCGCCCCATTAGTTTGTCGATTTTATGACCTTTCGTCCCATTTCTTTATCAATGTCAAGACTTTTCGTGCCATGTGAGTGCCATTTTTTTCCTGGCGAGCTGTAGCGAGCCTGTAATTTTGGAGGAATCGACCTTTGGCCGGTAAATTTTTCTACCGAAAAATTTACTTATTTATTTCGAAGGGGAATCTTAATAATGTAGGCCTATTAAGCTTCATGGAGGTCTAGGGAGGAAACTAAAACAGTAATCTATAAATTATATAAATCAACTAATAAATAAATCCTACCCACTTAAGTCTGTTGCTCTGTTGCTGGCGGAAAATTGCGATGTTCTAATTTTAATTGTTCAGCTGTTACGAAGTTTTTCTAGCGAAATGTAATGTTAATTATGAAAACTTGCCATTAACGTTTATATGTATCAAGAAATCAGGTGCTAATGGACTAAACTCTTCATCAATTGAAACAAAAATCAAGTATGGGTAAATTGTATATCCATATTTTTGAAACTCAGACGTGTTCATATTTCCCCTTTCTCTTCCAATATATTAATCCCTTCGTCCTTTTCAGAATATCCCTCTTAACCCAAAACCCTACTCCCCTTACACAGCTTCATCTGTATGCAAAGCTATCACCAATGAAACTCATTTATGTCTTCCTTTTCTCTCTCTCACTATCTACTAATTTGAACTACCACTAATCAATATAGAGAATATTTAATATAGAGCATATTTAATCCTTTTAGTTATAAATTCAGTTACACGTAAATTAAAGTCATTATGTACACACTATTTTCCTGTGCTTTATTTTTTATATTTTATTTTTTGTGTTTGTAATCATTATGTGCATGTTTACATTATGTGCATGTTTACATTATGTGCATGTTTACATTATGTGCATGTTTACATTATGTGCATGTTTACATTATGTGCATGTTTACATTATGTGCATGTTACATTATGTGCATGTTTACATTATGTGCATGTTTACATTATGTGCATGTTTACATTATGTGCATGTTTACATTATGTGCATGTTTACATTATGTGCATGTTTACATTATGTGCATGTTTACATTATGTGCATGTTTACATTATGTGCATGTTTACATTATGTGCATGTTTACATTATGTGCATGTTTACATTTCTGTTACAAATTACTTTTGACAGTCACTGTAAGTAAGAGGTTAAAGATTAGGAAGACGTACCAACTGTACGATCCTATATTTATTATAAGGGTTAACTATTAACTCTTAGTAAGGAAGACTAAAAGTGTCTCTCTGTCCTTATGAGTTATATGTTATGTTGTAGTCATAGGTTGTTGTTGTTGTTGTTGTTCCCCAAGCTGCCTGGCCGAACAGCCCCAAGGCCCCGAGTAAGGCCAAGGCCATTAACGAGCGCCCCCACAGAACCCTCCCTGCCGACCACAATAAAGCCTGGGTGACCGAAGCCACTCCATGGCGGGGAGCTGAGAGGGTGGTAGTCATAGGTTGATTGAGTAACCATATTAAAATTATATGAGAGATGGTTATAGTTATTGCATAGAAAATAGTACAATCTTGAGATGTAATATATCTGTAGCTTCTCAATTGACTACTTGCGAGTTTCGTTCTATAAGGAAGTTGGAACCGTGAACATCGATATTAAACAGAAATGCAATAATAATGTACACGTCTGATGGATAAATGGTATGGTGAATTGGGTTTTATGTATTTATATATGTACTACGACCGTATTTTAGCTGTAAATTCTGTTAAATATCGTTGTCTACAGCTCCAACTTACTTATAGAACGAAACTTGCAAGTCGGCAATTAATTTGTTATTCAGCAGACAAATCTTGTGTTGCATTCCATTTGTTTGGGTTACAATTTATGCAATCCCAAACTTTCATATTATCTCACTTCTCACCAATTCCAAAATCAAACTAATGTATCCATATAATTAACTGTCCTGTTTTTCCTCACAAGGTCCTTTCATCCCTCCCCAGTCCCCTCCCCATGACACACTCCATCAGTTACATCTTCATAGTCAGCTTAACTTTTCAACTAACTACATAACTGACTCAGGTATTGTACATGCAATTGCATTATTAATAATACTCTATATGCTAGGTGTTTGTTAAAAGTGTCAATTGCATTATTAATAATACTATATATGCTAGGTGTTTGTTAAAAGTGTCAATTGCATTATTAATAATACTATATATGCTAGGTGTTTGTTAAAAGTGTCAATTGCATTATTAATAATACTATATATGCTAGGTGTTTGTTAAAAGTGTCAATTGCATTATTAATAATACTATATATGCTAGGTGTTTGTTAAACGCTCGCAATTGCATTATTAATAATACTATATATGCTAGGTGTTTGTTAAAAGTGTCAATGCATTATTAATAATACTATATATGCTAGGTGAACTAAAAGACAATAAATAATCTTTTCCTTGGTGTATATAATATAACAACTTTCCCTTGGTGTATATGTGAACTAAAAGACAATAAAACAATCTTTTCCCTTGGTGTATATTAATAAACAATCCTTTCCCTTGGTGTATATTAATATACAATCCTTTCCCTTGGTGTATATTAATATACAATCCTTTCCCTTGGTGTATATTAATAAACAATCCTTTCCCTTGGTGTATATTAATAAACAATCCTTTCCCTTGGTGTATATTAATATACAATCCTTTCCCTTGGTGTATATTAATATACAATCCTTTCCCTTGGTGTATATTAATATACAATCCTTTCCCTTGGTGTATATTAATATACAATCCTTTCCCTTGGTGTATATTAATGTATAAGCTCCTTTTTTTGTCCCGTCCCAAACCAGCATCCATTTTCCAATACCATAATTTGTATCCACTTCAAACCATATATCTTCGTCCTCAAACAGTTTTCTCCTGTTTTAATCACATACTTAATATATGATCACCTATTGTCAACTGTGTTCTTTTTTCTTTATTTACTCTAGCATCCCTTCATTTCTTCCTCTTCATGCTCATCATTAAGCTTTACATCTATTTGCCACCAATTACCTAACAAAAACTAATCTTCCATCAAATCCCAAACCTCTCCCTCCTATAATAATAGTCTCTCCTTCTCTAGTCTAACTCCAATCAATTCCCAAACACCAATTCTCCCTTTCTCAGCTTTCCCATCTCGAATCCCCCTCACTCCCCCCAACACACATTATTCTCCCATGCCCTAAGCCCTTAAAGCTCTATTATTTCCATATTCACTGTCTTCATTGTTACTTCCCAAACATCACTTTGTCTTCTTCGGCATCATTATCATCATCAGCACCATCATCATCCATGATATATACTAAATCAAACAAAATTCCAAACACCTATTTTGTTTCATTAAAGGCCCCACCAACACTCCATAATTTGCACATGCACTGTATGTGCTAAACTCCAAAACAGCTCTACTTCATCATCATTATTCATGATATAAACTAACCTTCATTCAATTTCCAAAACACCTACTCGGTATCCTCCTTAAATGCAGTCATCCACCCCACTCTCCACTTTCTCAACTGTCCATAATCTACGCATTCACAATTTCTGGTGAAACTTCAAATTATATGTATTCTTATTTATCATCATCAACACTATCATTATCATCCACACTATATACAAATCTTTAATCAATTTGATATATTCTCCATCCTTTCAACCCTTCTCCACACTCCTCTCTTTCAACCATTCTTATTCCTTTATTCCCCAAGGCCCCCAACGCTCCATAATTTAAATATTCACTGTCGCTGCTGTAACTCTTATTTTTATTCACTGTCTCTGCTGTAACTCTTATTTATCATCACCATCATCATCCACGATATAAACTAACCTTCAATCAACTCCAAAACACCTATTCTCCATCCTAGCAACCAACTAACCAACCCCCACCTCTCTCTCCCCCCAGCCCCCACCACCCAATAATTTACATATTCACTGTCTCCACTGTAACTCCCCCCAACTTTGTTTTCCGTGGCACTTTGATTAACTTGGGTCTTCCCTGTGGCTCACCTGGCACCGACCCTCCTCCTTCTCACCACTTTGTTATTGTTCAGGCCGCCCCAACTTCTTACCCCCCCCCCCCCCCCACACACACCCGTCGTTTCAGAAGGGGGGGGGGGGGAACAAAAAAATTGCATCAGCAACATGACGAGGCGACTTGGAGTTGAAAAAGTTATCTCGGGCAGTGTCAGATAGTCGGGTTCCGTGTTTAGCTTTTTAAGGGAGACCCACTTGAATAATATATATATATACTGTATATATGTGTGTGTTTTTTTTTCTTTTTCTATGTGAGTGAGGGAGGCAAAAGGCAGAACTGCCCGTAGCGAGTGCCTCCCCCAGAGTTGAAAGAGTGACAGGGCCAAAGTCAAGGGACGTTCGAGCCAAAATACCTGGACACACAGAGTTTGAAGCAATTTAAGTCATAGGAAGAGGGAAAGACTAATTCTGGGAGAGAGTTCCAGAGCTCAGCTGTTGAATTATTATGTATTTTACACCAACCAACTTCACATCTAAACTCAATTAATACAATCAACAAATACATGTGGCACTCCGAGGACTCAAACCCAGGATACTCACATCGAAATTCCGCGCACGATGCATTACGCTATCAAGACAGAATAAATGAAAGACGGAGACTAACGTTTCACTCTTGGGTTGGAGAGTTGCACAGAGTAGGGGTAGGACTGTGTTGCAAGACGGGTACCACGTGCCCTACGTAGAGGAGGTGGTATACACTGGGAGAGCTCTGAGGAACACTTATTATTATAGTAGCGATAGAATAGCGAGAGAGATGCAACATTGCGGCGGAGAGAGAGAGATTGCAGAGAATTGGTGAGTGGACGGGAGGTAATAAAACGAAAGGCCTTCCTTTCTACTTTGTCTAGGAGTGCGGTGTGAGATGATCCTCCCCACACATGTGAACAATACTCAATACAAGGACGCACCGGGCCCCAGAACAGAGCAAGAAGCTGTGCAGGGGTAAAGAACCCTGTGAGGTGGTTGAGCACACCCAGTTTCTGGAAGGCTGCCTTAGCATGACTGGTAATATGGTCCTTCCAAGTGAGAGCAGAAGAAAAAGAGACACCAAGAATATTGAAAGAAGATGAAGGATTGATTTTTGTATTGTTGAGGTATAAGGGAAAGTCTTCTGGGGGTTCCGGACAGGTAGTAAAATTAAGAAATTGGGTTTGGAAGCATTAAAGGTAACAAGCTTTTCTCTGCCCCAATTGGAAATAGTGGTTGGATCAGCGGATAAGTGTTCTATGACTTCATTATATATATATATAAATATATATATATATATATATATATACAGTATATATATATACAGTATATATATATATATATATATATATATACAAGAGTCAGGGCCCGAGTCTAGGAGGTGAGACAATGAAGCACTGGGGCAAAGCAGCTTCAGAGATGGGGCTGCTTCGAGCCGTGACTGAGCAATCCAGCCCCATGCATCCTGCGAAGGCAAGATGGCTGGGGCTGGTTGCAGCTCAAAGTGTTCCACATGTCTCACTCCCTAGACTGGAACGAGACCTCACGGGCTTCACCGTTCAATGTATAATGGATGAATGTACAGGCTGAAAATATATGTATATATATATATGTATTGAGATGATGGAGCCAGTAGGACAACCTCACAAGATAGCCACCGTAAGGGAACCCAGGGAAACCAGAAGAAAAGGATATAGAAATAGATTCATTTCCCATTCTCCAGAGAACGTGAAATTTGACCCCTGTACCCATGCTCTAATTCCACATACAGGCGAGTTACCCCCGAAGGGCAGGTCAAGCCCCCCCCAATCAACACCTCATGCGGGCCCGCTAATCACAGAGCAGGACTCAAATAGCTAAGGCAGAACTTCAACCCGAATACCCCCTCGAGTACTATGATGAAAAAGTGTTTATGCAATCTAAGCATAAAGAGCCCGGGGAGTACTTGAATCGTTGGGGCCCTCCATCCGCAAGAAGCTGCCAGACGAGAAGGAAAGTGAAATGGTGATATGAAGTGCCACAGAAGAAGACAATTACATAAACAGTGCAAATAGCCAAACAAATTAGTGAACAGAAAATCACGAATTACATCATCAGGCTTGATGATATAAGAAAGAACCAAAGGTTAAAAAGACGAGAACCTCAGTGCGATGTCAGTAAGCATCATAATATATTTTTTTTTGTAATTATTTACCGCAACATAGCCCATTTTTATGTATTTACTATGCCCCTATTCACACGAGATCATACAACCTGGCGAAGAGAAATAACCTGAATATGTACTGACCTAACTACAGGAAGTCAGTTCACACTCAGCAGCTTGCTCCGTCCGGATATATGTCCGGGAGTATACCTGCCTAAACGCTCCGTCCGGATGTATATCCGGGAGTTGTTTGCCTGAGAGAGAGAAGGAGCCTGCCGTCCACCTGCCCCCCTGCCCTTGGACCCCTGTCGGAGTTATACCCTGACGTCTGGCCCTGCCCCCTGGACTCCTGACGAGTGGCCCCATTACTCCCAGCTGCCGTGCTGTCCGGACATCTGTGACGCGACGCCCCAACCCTCGTACTTGGCCCTTCTCCTCCTCCACGCAAACCCTAAGTGTTTCTGTGATCTCAATTTAAGGCTATTGTTGCAGGTAAGGTTATATATGCGAGTATTCCAAAAGTATTATTGAGTTGATCTGTGCCAAGGATCTGTGCCAGTTATTTACTTAATTATTTCGGTCTGTGTACACGTTACATAGTAATTTATCCTCCCGTTAAAACTTGATCTGTGCAAGTGAATTTATCGCACTAGATATTGCTACCTTACCCCCTTGCAGTTTATGTCTTGACGTGTTATCGTTAATTATCATTGGCGCACCAGTTATATACATTCATCTCGATCCAGGCTCAAATACGGAATACTCTCAGATGTCACCTATATACAGTATGTTATTTATTCTCTTGTGTATCCAAGTTGAAGTGTAAACATATACCGTGAAGATATTCCCTTATTTACTACCTTTTACCTAGTACCTATGCCCAAATTTTAATCTGTCTATCTTTCCTTACCGAAAAGTCAAGAGCCTCCCGTTGAGTTAATTTTAATTCTATTTATTCGAGCTATCTAGTTTATACCAGTGTTTGTGAATTAATCTGATCTACGTGTGTGGGTAACTAATAATTCTTTTCACACATTTATAATAACTCCATATTCAAGTTATTTATCGTTCGTGTCTCCGTATTATATTAGAGACCATTATTATTTCGATTTTACTATTTCCATAGTGATCAATTAATTACATCATCTGTTTATGTAATTCGCATACGCCATATCTTTGATCCACGTATTGCCATATAGGGATTTGTTAATACATTCAAATTTCCTTTCATGCTATTCTCATAGTATTTTAACCCAGTACAACTTCGTCGTGTACGCCCTTTTGTATTCTGAGTTCTTCCGAAATCTACTTTACTGTGATATTCCAGTCGCATTTTAACTGAGTGTATTTCCTCATTTTATAATTAATATGCATTTATTCTAAAATTTGTTATAGTGATTCATTGACCTTAATTTGAATTTGGATTCTATACTTGTGTGTATTGAACTCTTACCCGGTGTAAATCTATTTTTTGTATCCGTGTGTAGACTCTTTCACAAAAACCGCTTAGATAAGTAAATACCAACTTAAACCACCCTGTCAATTAGCTCTTTAGTATATGTTTAATATTCACCAGTGTCTATTAGTCGCACTACTTCGAATTATAAATTCATACCAAAGCAGTCACTCTGACCTAGGGTCGAACGCACTACCTTTTGTTTATCTTACCTGTGTGACCCTTCCTTTAATCCCCTTGATAGGCGCTCACCGCCCCCCACGCTCTTGAACGCTATTGTCAAGTCAATTCGCCCTATGCTAGAAATCTTTGCGCTAGACGTTACACTCACATACGCATTATCATTTAATTTGATTATCTATGTACATGTGTAACACCATTATTCCTGCATATTAATATTACCTATACTGTGTGTAATTGTAACGTAACTAATTATAATAAAGTTATCACTATAGACCATTCTATATTTGATACGTTACTTGAATACCTTTACTGTCTGCCCTATATGACAGAGCAATATTCTATATACATTAACCTATATCCTATGCATAAACTCAAGTGTGAAATAATATTGTGTTTTTATTGTGTGAATGATGCCTTGGGATAAAGAATTGATGCAAGAATTATAAAGCTCGACGTGACCCTGTCGAGCATATTCCATCTCAATATATCTTAGTATAAGATTGTACGAGATCATAGTTAATCGAGTTGAAATACCAACCCGACATTTCACTGGTGGCAGCGGTGTCTCGATACGGCACATCAGCTTGTCTAATTTGTTTCATATTTGCCTCTCAATCAACCCAATCACCATGGCAGCTAAGTCACTCGATATCCCGGCATTTAAGCCCGAGGAAAATGATATAGGAACATACATGGAAATGGTCCAACCTGTCCTGGATCTGATGTTCCAGGACCAAAAAGCTTCCAAGATTTGCACAGTCATAGTTAAACTAGGTAAATATGCAGGGAAGGTATCAGGGTATGTGCGGGAACAAATGCCTGGTATAACCTGGGCACAATTTGAAAGTTATGTAAAGGCCGCCATTAACCCTGTCCTAGGCCAAATCATTTCGGATAGGCACTTCCACCAAGTTAAATTTAATGGGAATTTAGACGACACGATCAGTGAGTTGACCCAGCTTGCTGTCACCGCGTTCACGGAGGAAACCACCGCCAAAAAGAAGAAGAATGTATTCAGGGCCTTGCTGAGGATCTTGCCTCTGGCGGTGGCCGACCACATCTCTATCGTGGAACCAATTGATTATGACACAGATATGCCGGTCGTAAGGCAGAATGTGACCCTGAGACAAACCCGGGGACAAGATATGGTAGCCGCCATCCAAAAGGCCACCACACACACGCCCACCGTACCTGCTGCCCCTAGCCCCTAGTCAGTGATAAGGCCGAGGAATGGACCAGGATTCGCCCAGCCGACTGGAGACCCTACAATAGTCAATGTTTACTGACGTCGTTGCGGAAATCATTTACTGAGCTGGCGAAGAAAAGGACCAGGTCACCTAGGTGGTGGGCCCAGATCCCCTGGATTAAGCCAAGGCGGATCGCCAGCATAGTAGAAGACAGCACTGCCGGATTTAAGGAAGGCCCCAAAGAGGATCAGAGAGAGGACTTCGAGCCAGAATTTGAGACCACACAAGGCCTGGATTCTTAGGCGGCCCCCGTACACAAATCAATGTAAAAATGGTGGGGGCACATAAAGAAACAGAACCAGGGGAACTACTCATCTACAGAAAACTCACTCTGAATGGGGTGAAAATCCGCCTACTGATCGATACGGGAGCATCCCGATCATGCCTTTTCTCTCCCTTCTTCAGAAAACTCCAGGAAGCTTTAGGCACCATCCAACCTTCCTCACAAAGTCATTGATAACATTGGCCAGACACTCCCCCTATATGTAAATACCCCTGTTCCTCATCTCGGAACCAACCATTCTTTTGTGGTTTATGATCCCAAGGAGACCCTATACGATGGATATTTGGGTCTCGATCTTCTCATAATGCTAAGTGCTTCCATCGATTGTGGGAAAAGAACACTGACGTTCTATCCCTTCCCCCCCCCCCCCTAGTAAACCGAAAGAAAAACAACCTGGTACCTCTAATGGAGGCACCTAACCAAAAATCCAAACTAGAGACATCCCCCGACTTTGCCCACTTTCTACCAAATCTGTACCTTTAACCCAGCCCATTCCTACCCTGACACCACCCAATCCTATTCCCTCCCCTCAGACTCCGATTTCCCCCCCTTGCATAATGCCCATCACTCAAGCAGTCACTGCCAAACTCGTGACACTCCCCCCTCATCATGAAAAGTGGATCCCCATTGTACCCACCTTACCCGGGGATGCCATTATGACCCCTCACCTCCAAAGCCCCTTTAATAGGGACTGCCTAACCTCTCCTAGTCTAATTTCTGATAAACTAAATTGCATAAAGATAGCCAATATATCAGACCAGCCCATTACCCTACCAAAAGGTTTAACCATCGCAGAGGTCAAAAAACACCCACATTTCATAATTTCACCACCATCAGACAAGACCGGGCTGTCGGCGGGCATCACCCTGGTACACAAAGAAATATCATACATCAACAACTCCAACATAACACATACATCCCTCCCCAAACATCCCCTACAGTACCAGTCGACAACCCCGACACAGACAGAGGGCTGGTACTACAAAACCCTCATCATCCTTAACGACATCCATCAACATACCCATATTCCTCACCAAGCCCTCTATAACCCATCATCTCCAGACATCACCTTTTGCTCCCCAGAACTCGCCCCCACAACATCCTGGAGGGTGGTCAGAACCTTCTCAATAAAACTATCCAAAACGCTGACAAGAAACAGACACAACCCCAACTTCACACCAGACATCACACAACAAATTCAAGCACTCAACACCCAAACTAACAACAAAAACACTTGATCACAAAACAAACCCCAAAAAACTATACAAAACACTAAACAGCATCACACTTTCCAACAGCAACACAACACAATCACAATGGTATCATCATCACTTCCCCAAACCCAACAAAGACCCCACGCTACCCTCCTCGCACCGCCCCATCACACTCCTTTGCTCCCCCTCCAAAGTCATGGTACCCCTAGCTCCAACATCTAGCCCTACTGCACCCACAGATCACCTACATCAAGAAACCAACCTCCCTTCCTCGCGAGGACAGAGTCCACCTGGCCAGGCTGAGCCAGCTCTCCTGAGCTATCAGAAGAGACTCCGTTGTCGACGCCTGTCCGGGATGTAACACAGCACCCCATACCATTAAACACATCATAGAAGACTGCATTTCACACAACCACTTACGCCAACAACACAATCTACACTCAATGAGAGCTCTGTGGGAAAGCCCGATCGTGGCCATGGCCTTTCTCAGGGACTCGGGGCTGTTCGGCCAGGCAGCTTAGGGAACAACAACAACAACAACAACAACCATCGGAGAATTAGAGCCTTATGCAGAAGAACTATCCATTCCAGCTGATACTCCCTCTAACACTTCTTTACCCCTACCCTCTATTCCTTCTCATCTAACCCCCCAACAACAAGCCAACCTGAAGAACCTATTAACCACCTACCAAGACATCTTCGCCACTTCAAATCGAGATGTGGCGAAAACCAACATCCTCCATCACCCTATCCACACCGTGGGACATCCCGTCAAGCAACCCATCAGATGGAAAACTCCCATTCAACGACAAGAGGAAGAGTCCCAAGTACAAGACATGTTGGCCACCGGAGTGGTCCGCCCTTCGACAAGCCCTTGGTCATCCCCAGTAGTACTTGTACGGAAGAAGGACGGGACCACCAGATTCTGCATAGATTATCGCAGACTCAATGACGTCACGATCAAAGATGCCACTCCCCTTCCTCGGATTGATGATTCCCTAGACTCCCTACTTGGAGCTAAATGGTTTACTACCCTAGACTTGCAAGCCGGATGTTGGCAAGTACCAGTCCTTCCCGAATATCAACAGATGAATTTACCGTATTGCCTTTCGGTTTGTGCAATGGACCTGCCACGTTTTCTAGGTAAATGAAATCCATATTACAAGGATTGACTTGGGAAACCTGCCTGGCTTATTTAGACAACATCATCGTGTTCGGAAAAACCTAGGCTGAACACCTACAACGCCTCCAACAGGTTTTCCAAAGGATACAAGAGGCCAACTTAAAACTAAAGCCCTCCAAATGCACGTTGGCCAAGACCGAAGTACAGTTCCTGGGCCACATCGTATCCGACCAAGGAATTGCACCAGACCCCCACAAACTGGATGCCATTGGGGGGAAAAAATCCCCCTCCCCCCCCCCCCCACTAACGTAAAAGGAGTCCGAGCATTTCTCGGGCTAGCCTCCTACTATAGAAGATTTGTAAAAAAAATTGCCACCATCGCTAAGCCTCTTCATGACCTGACCAAGAAAGATGAACCATTCCTATGGACTCCACCACACCTGCAGGCCTTCAATACCCTGAAGGAATTGCTGATTGCCTCACCAGTTGTCTCTTTCACCGACTATACCCAACCCTTCAGATTATACACAGATGTCGCCCAAACTGGAATAGGTGCCGTGTTAGGACAGACACGAGAGGGCAGAGAACACATCATAGCCTGTGCCACCCGAACCCTAAATCCAGCAGAAGTAAACTACCCTGTGACTAAAAGAGAATGCCTGGGCATCATCTGGGCCCTACAACACTTTAAGGCCTATTTAACCGGGGTAAAAGTCACCATCATCACCGACCACCACGCCCTGCAATGGTTAAGGAAATCTGACACCAAAAACGCCTTAACTGTCAGATGGAGAGAAAGTTTGGAAGAATTTGACTTTGAGATAGCTTACAGACCTGGGAAGCTCCACACTAATGCTGACGCACTGTCCTGACTACCCACTGTTTCCACACCAGAGACCCCCTCCACCTCCGTGGAGATACACCCCATATTAGCCGTCCACCATTAAGATTCCGCAGATCAAGAGCAACAACTACTCAAGCAATTTCAAAGACAAGAAAAACCTGACTGGATGCCCCGAACCATGTTCTCCCAACTCACTCGACGAGGAGATAATCTGTTCACACCCGAAGGAAAAATTGTAATAACCCCAGCCACTGCCCTAGCCACTATGCAATCCATCCATATGCATAATGGCATCCATTTGGCCCAACGGAAGCTGGCTGCCACCTTCCAAAAGGTGTACTGGACCGCTTCCCCCTACATCACTGCCAAACGGATCACCGAAGCCTGCCGCGCCTGCGCCCTAGGCAAGGACAGGACCCACAACCCAGGACCTTCCGGAAAATTGGTAGCAACTAAAGCTTGGCAACTTTTAGCCGTTGATGTGATGGGTCCCTTAGAAGGAAGTCAAGGTTTTAAATACATGATTACCTTCGTGGACACATACTCCAAATATGTGATCGCCTGCCCTGCTAATGAACATTCTGCAATAGCCGTGGCAGAAGCCATGATTCAACATGTTTTCCCATATTTTGGTTTGCCAGAAGCCATGCAGTCTGACAACGCCCAAGAATTTACCAGCCACATCTGGTCCAAACTCTCTCAAATGTGTGGGTATAAGATCAGCCACTCCTCCCCATACTGGCCCCAAGGAAAATCTGTGAGCGAAGCCACCGCACCATTGCCAACCAAGTCCGGACAAGATTGCAACAGATGAACACAAAGGATTGGCCCAGCCAAGTAAAAATAATTCAATGGGGGATAAATACTTGCCCCAGGAAAGACGGGATCTCCCCCCATGAACGCATATTCGGAGTGCCTCCCCTATTACTCCCATTACGTCATCTAGCTGTCCCCTATTAGCCTTCATCTAATTTTGATCAGTCCCTGGTTCATTTGAAAAATCGACTGAAACAGCTCCAATATCTGCAAAATTTAAAACCTGACGAAACCACCAAGGTAAGTCCTCATCACGTTGGTGACCTGGTGATGGTTGCTCAACTGCCCGTGCCGTCCAAATTGAAACCCAGATATCAAGGTCCATTTGAAATTCTAACTGTTCCAAATTGCTACCAGGTAACCATAAACTATTTTGGCGAGTCCCGCACATACTGAAATAGATATGTACGTATGTTACAACCCTTAGATGAGAATGCCATTATGCTTGCAGATGCCCCTGATAAAGACATGTTACCTTTGACAAATGACCAGAAATTAGGGACCTCAGATTCCCCTCCTTCCCCCCTTTCTTCCGTTTCCCCTCTGCCTCCCTTAAGAGAGGAACTCATCCGCCAACTTCTTCCTCCTATACCTAAAACTCATAACCGCACAAATCCCCTTCAACTCAATCTGCCCTCCAGATCATTTGGATCTGTCAGCCTCCAGCCTCCTCCCGAGTTGTCTACTCCAGCCATCATTAATACCACCAGAAACCCCCCCTTCCCTTGCCCCCCATCTCCTTCTGTCAGTCTACCGATTTTCTCCGAATCAACTTGCACTCTTCCTAGCTCACCAATAATAAAAAAATATCCCCCCTTTACAACAACAATCCAACTCTGACATCATCACCCCCTCCTCCCCCTTACCTAATGCTACAACCAGCACCTCCATCCCCCTGAATAGTACCCCTGCTCAGAGGAGACCTGACCAGGCCCTTCTGTCAAATACAACTACCACACCCCCTACTCAGTCAGCCACCTCTCCCATCCTGCCTAATTTACTGTCACACAAACTTTCTAACTTTCCAAGAACTGTCTCTACTTCACCTCCTACTAATCTTTCCATAACCCCCAGAATACTAAATCACCCAACCTAATACCACCCTTATCTAACCCCCCATGTACGAGATCAGGGCGTCGTGTGAAGCCACCGCAGAGATGGGCCCCCACCTTCCAGCCAACCTACAAGCGGCGGCACATCAAAGGCACCGCCCATTCTACTGCGAGGTTAACGAACCAGCCTGTGTCACACCCTCACACCTGTGACACAGGGCCCCTCACCGCCAGAATTCACCCCACTGAGAGGACCACTTCCAACACTCCTACAGTGGCCACTACCCAAGCAACTCCTCCACCAGCAACAACTCCAGCAGCCCTGAAGCCAGGAGAAAACATGAAGATCAACAGTGTGTTTGTTTCCTCCAGTCGGAATCACCCTAAGGCCCTCACGTCCCCGGACCATCTCCTTCAGGTTACGAATGACTCGAAGACACCCCTAGAGGTTACTGTAAGGACGGACCCCTCCATTCCTCCTGACAGCACTACAACCCTCTGGTGTTTGGTACTGGACCGGTTGACGAGGACCCTCACCACACCCAACTGCCGCAAATATGTTATGAGGTCTCGAGGTCGAGACTTTGTTTTCGTAGAAGGTGGTGAAATGACGGAGCCAGAAGGACAACCACACAAGATAGCCACCGTAAGGGAATCCAGGGAGACCAGAAGAAAAGGATTTAGAAATAGATTCATTTCCCATTCTCCAGAGAACGGGAAATCTGACCCCTGTACCCATGCTCTAATTCCACATACAGGTGAGTTACCCCCGAAGGGCAGGTCAAGCCCCTCCAATCAACACCTCACGTGGGCCCGCCAATCACAGAGCAGGACTCAATTAGCTATGGCAGAGCTTCAACCCAAATACCCACTCGAGTACTATGATGAAAAAGTGTTTATGCAATCTAAGCATAAAGAGCCCGGGGAGTACTTGAATCGTTGGGGCCCTCCATCCTCAAGAAGCTGCCAGATGAGAAGGAAAGTGAAATGGTGATATGAAGTGCCACAGAAGAAGACCATAACATAAACAGTGAAAATAGCCAAAACAATTAGTGAACAGAAAATCACGAATTACATCATCAGGCTTGATGATGTAAGAAAGAATCAAAGGTTAAAAAGACGAGAACCTCAGTGCGATGTCATTAAGCACCATAATATATTTGTCTTGTAAATATTTACCGCAACATAGCCCATTTTTATGTATTTACTATGCCCCTATTCACACGAGATCACACAACCTGGCGAAGAGAAATAACCCGAATATGTACTGACTGAAACTACAGGAAGTCAGTTCACACTCAGCAGCTTGCTCCGTCCGGATATATGTCCGGGAGTATACCTGCCTAAACGCTCCGTCCGGATGTATGTCCGGGAGTTGTTTGCCTGAGAGAGAGAAGGAGCCTGCCGTCCACCTTCCCCCCTGCCCTTGGACCCCTGTCGGAGCTATGCCCTGCCCCCTGGACTCCTGACGAGTGGCCCCATTACTCCCAGCTGCCGTGCTGTCCAGACATCTGTGACGCGACGCACCGACCCTCGTACTTGGCCCTTCTCCTCCTCCACGCAAACCCTAAGTGTTTCTGTGATCTCAATGTGTGGCTATTGTTGCAGGTAAGGTTATATATGTGAGTATTCCAAAAGTGTTATTGAGTTGATCTGTGCCAAGGATCTGTGCCTGTTTTTTACTTAATTATCGGTCTGTGTACACGTTACATAGTAATTTATCCTCCTGTTAAAACTTGATTTGTGCAAGTGAATTCATCGCACTAGATATTGCTACCTTACCCCCTTGCATTTTATGTTTTGACGTGTTAATTATCGTTAATTATCATTGGCGCACCAGTTATATACATTCATCTCGATCCAGGCTCAAATACGGAATACTCTCAGATGTCACCTATATACAGTATGTTATTTATTCTCTTGTGTATCCAAGTTGAAGTGTAAACATAATACCGTGAAGATATTCCCTTATTTACTACCTTTTACCTAGGACCTATGCCCAAATTCTAATCTGTCTATCTTTCCTTACCGAAAAGTCAAGAGCCTCCCGTTGAGTTAATTTTTAATTCTATTTATTCGAGCTATCTAGTTTATACCAGTGTTTGTGAATTAATCTGATCTACGTGTGTGGGTAACTAATAATTCTTTTCACACATTTATAATAACTCCATATTCAAGTTATTTATCGTTCGTGTCTCCGTATTATATTAGAGACCATTATTATTTCGATTTTACTATTTCCATAGTGATCAATTAATTACATCATCTGTTTATGTAATTCGCATACGCCATGTCTTTGATCCACGTATTGCCATATAGGGATTTGTTAATACATTCAAATTTCCTTTCATGCTATTCTCATAGTATTTTAACCCAGTACAACTTCGTCGTGTACGCCCTTTTGTATTCTGAGTTCTTCCGAAATCTACTTAACCCGGGTTCGAATCCCGGTGGATCATATATACTTTAATTAATTTCATTGGGGGTGTGGTGGTGAGATTAATAAAAATAATATTATTGTGATATTCCAGTCGCATTTTAACTGAGTGTATTTCCTCATTTTATAATTAATTTGCATTAATTCTAAAATTTGTTATAGTGATTCATTGACCTTAATTTGAATTTGGATTCTATACTTGTGTGTATTGAACTCTTACCCGGTGTAAATCTATTTTTCGTATCCGTGTGTAGACTCTTTCACAAAAACCGCTTAGATAAGTCAATACCAACTTAAACCACCCTGTCAATTAGCTCTTTAGTATATGTTTAATATTCACCAGTGTCTATTAGTCGCACTATTTCGAATTATAAATTCATACCAAAGCAGTCACTCTGACCTAGGGTCGAACGCACTACCTTTTGTTTATCTTACCTGTGTGACCCTTCCTTTAATCCCCTTGATAGGCGCTCACCGCCCCCCACGCTCTTGAACGCTATTGTCAAGTCAATTCGCCCTATGCTAGAAATCTTTGCGCTAGACGTTACACTCACATACGCATTATCATTTAATTTGATTATCTATATACATGTGTAACACCATTATTCCTGCATATTAATATTACCTATACTGTGTGTAATTGTAACGTAACTAATTATAATAAAGTTATCACTATAGACCATTCTATATTTGATACGTTACTTGAATACCTTTACTGTCTGCCCTATATGACAGAGCAATATTCTATATACATTAACCTATATCCTATGCATAAACTCAAGTGTGAAATAATATTGTGTTTTTATTGTGTGAATGCTGCCTTGGGATAAAGAATTGATGCAAGAATTATAAAGCTCGACGTGACCCTGTCGAGCATATTCCATCTCAATATATCTTAGTATAAGATTGTACGAGATCATAGTTAATCGAGCTGAAATACCAACCCGACATTTCAGATATATATATATATATATATATATATATATGTATATATATACAGGGTGTCCCAGGAGGAAAGGACATAACTTTGGGAAATGATAGAACAAGGAATTCTAAGCATAAAATATTATATAACAAAAAGTCCAAATTTCAACAGTTAAAAAGATATTGAAGGTTTTATGTAGTGCCCTCCCCTGCATCACTGTAGTGGACTCTTCCATGTCAAATAGTTTCCAACTACTCCAAAGTGAGCTAATATGTCTATAATCATTTTGCAACTTACAGAATTATAGTATCTTTAAAATAACATGGTCAAATAATTGCAGAAAGATGGAGGTGTAGTAGGCACTAGGACAGCTAGGCCAGCCTTATGGCGAAATACTGAAGAAAATACCATTTTCAAAATTCAATATCTCTATACAGGTCGAGATTTGGACTTTTTGTTATAGAACATTTTAGGTTTAGAATATTTTGTTCTATCACTTCCCAAAGTTATGCCCTTTCCTCCTGGGACACCCTGTATATACAGTATATATATATACTGGTATATATATATATATATATATATATATATATATATATATATATATATATATATCTCGACTAGGAGTTTCGACCTTGGCCAGCTCACTGGACAAGATTGTTGCGGGGTTTCGTTAAAAAAACCTGGGTGTGTAAGTAAAATACTGTCTCCATATGGAGCAGGTACTTCATGTGACAAACCAGTGAGTAAAATAGAAATAATCAGTCAAGATAGTGCGAATATAGTGATGTGTAATAGTAGTATCGATAACACTACACATGTAACTGATAGTAAAGATGAGATTACTGATAGAGTAGAATTTCCGTCTAGAGCTAGTAGTTCAACAGGAAATAATAAGTTAGCTAAAAACAATAGAAAATTAGTTGCAAATAAAAGTAATAGGTTGAGGGTATATTATACAAATTGTAGGAGTTTATGTAACAAAATGAACGAACTTAGAGCACTCGTTAGCACAGAAAATATAGACATAATAGCGCTAACTGAAACGTGGATTAATACAGAATCTAGGCATTTTTTAGCAGAATTTGATATTCCAGGATATAAGAACATAAGAACATAAGAAAATGGGAGTCTGCAGAAAGCCGATTGGCCTAAGCAAGGCAGATCCCTGTCCCACACAACCCCAATTACAAAGCCCAATTATAGGCTCAACACTCTAATACCCTGAGGATCATCTTACCAAACCGGTTAGAGATTAACGCAGGATTACGGGGGTCTGCAGAGCGCTGATTGGCCCAACCCGGCTGATCCCCCTTCACACCCAACCCTTCTCGTCCATATGCTTATCCAATTTTTTCTTAAAGCTCCCTATCGTTCTTGATCCCACTATATCACTTGGTAGCCTATTCCACCCATCTACAACTCTGTTACCAAACCAATATTTGCCTATATCTTTTCTGAAACGAAATTTATCTAATTTGAAACCATTGGTACGAGTTCTTTCGCTATTACTGAGCTTTAGTACATTTGTCATGTCCCCTTTGTTAATCCCACTAACCCACTTGAACACCTCTATCATATCCCCTCTAACTCTGCGTCTCTCTAACGAATGTAAACCTAATTTCTTCAACCTTTCTTCATACGGAAAATTTCTAATATTATGGATCATTTTTGTCATTCTACGCTGAATTCTCTCCAATGAATCTATGTCCATTCTGTAATAAGGACACCAAAATTGGACAGCATAATCCATATGGGGTCTCACTAATGACAAGTAAAGTTTTAAGATAACATCAGCAGTTCTGTTACTCACACTCCTAGAGATGAACCCGAGAATCCTGTTTGCCTTATTACGAACGCTTATACACTGTTTTCTAGGCTTCAAATCATTGCTAACAAACACACCTAGATCTTTCTCGCAGTCTGAATTTTCTAATTCTAAATTAGCTAGTTTATATTTAACATTTGTATGCATCTTCCCTATCTTTAATACCTTGCATTTGTCAATGTTAAACTTCATCTGCCAATTTACTGACCATTCATGTAAGGTATCTAGATCCCTTTGGAGGCACTCTATATCGCTATCTGAATCAATTGATCTCCCCATTTTAGTATCGTCTGCGAATTTACTTATTTACTTATCCTACTAGTTATACCTAAATCTAGGTCATTTATGTATATAAGAAACAACATCTCTCTCGACTAGGAGTTTCGACCTTGGCCAGCTCACTCGACAAGATTGTTGCGGGGTTTCGTTAAAAAAACCTGGGTGTGTAAGTAAAATACTGTCTCCATATGGAGCAGGTACTTCATGTGACAAACCAGTGAGTAAAATAGAAATAATCAGTCAAGATAGTGCGGATATAGTGATGTGTAATAGTAGTATCGATAACACTACACATGTAACTGATAGTAAAGATGAGATTACTGATAGAGTAGAATTTCCGTCTAGAGCTAGTAGTTCAACAGGAAATAATAAGTTAGCTAAACACAATAGAAAATTAGTTGCAAATAAAAGTAATAGGTTGAGGGTATATTATACAAATTGTAGGAGTTTATGTAACAAAATGAACGAACTTAGAGCACTCGTTAGCACAGAAAATATAGACATAATAGCGCTAACTGAAACGTGGATTAATACAGAATCTAGGCATTTTTTAGCAGAATTTGATATTCCAGGATATAGTTTGTTTAAATATGACCGAACAAGTAGGAGGGGCGGGGGTATAGCAGTGTTTGTCAGGAGTACATTAAAAAGCTGTATTAAATCAGGTATTAGACTAAATAATGATAATGAAAGTGTTTGGGTAGAAGTTAACGAAGGTAGTGAGACCATAGTTATTGGAGTTATATATAGACCGCCTAATATGAGTAGAAATGGCGGAAAATCGTTATGGGAGGAAATTAAAATAGCATCAAGGTTTAGCAATGTGTGCATTAGGGGGGTTTAAATTTTTCGAACATTGATTGGCAGCACCAAATAGGCGACTCCGATTCAGTAGAGTTTATAGAGGTAGTACAAGATAGTTTTTTATTTCAATTCATAGATACGCCGACTAGAGGTATTAATATTCTTGATTTAGTTTTCAGTAACAATGAGCATATGATAAATAATGTAGAGATTGGTGACCACCTAGGAAATAGCGATCATAAATCTATTTATTTTAATATACAATGGACAGGGAATGCTAAAGAGAATACGACACTTATCCCAGATTTCAGAAAAGCCGATTATGGTGGGCTAAGAAGAGACTTAAGGGTGGACCCTATTGTTAAGCGATTAAGTCAGGATATGCCAGAGTTAAACTTGCCACCTACATATAACCAGTTTATTGCTTCACTCCACAATGCTCAAAATAAATATATCCCTAAAAGAAGATTTAGATCGACGCAGAACCAACCAAAATGGATGACTAATAAGCTAATAGATCTTATAGGAAAAAAGAAAGGAATATATCGAAAAATAAAGAAAGGTGAAAATCATTTACATATATACTATCAGACTCTATCAAGACAGGTCAAAAAGGAAATCAGGAAAGCAAAAAGAAATTATGAAATAAGGATAGCCAGCGACTCAAAAAATAACCCTAAAGCTTTTTACCAACTATATAAATCTAAAGTTAGAGATGAAATAGGCCCCCTAAAAACTTCAATAGGAGAAATAACAGAACATTATTTAGAAATGTGCAGTACATTAAATAGTCAGTTTCTTTCCGTTTTCACTAATGAAAATTTGGCACAGATTCCAGAAGTCAATATGGTATATAGTGATAGTATAGAAAATATGTTAAGTACAGTTAGTATAAGTAGAAATGATGTGCTTAAGGAAATTGACAGACTGAAACCTCAAAAATCGCCTGGTCCTGACGAGGTATATGCTAGAGTATTAAAAGAATGCAGAGATGAGTTAAGTAGTCCATTAGCATTTATATTTAACAAGTCATTAGAAACAGGTTTAGTTCCAGAAGCTTGGAAGCTTGCAAATGTAGTTCCGATCTTCAAAAAAGGTGATAAATCGATAGCATCCAATTACCGTCCCATTAGTCTCACATCAATCATAGGAAAGTTGCTAGAGTCTATTATTGCTAGGAAAATTAGAAGCCACTTAGTAAAATTTAACTTAATAAATTCTTCTCAGCATGGATTCACTCAGGGACGTTCTTGCCTTACTAATTTGCTTAGCTTTTTCTCAGAGGTATATGAAGCAGTAGATAGTGACAAGTCATATGATATTATATATTTAGATTTCAGTAAAGCTTTCGACAGAGTCCCTCATGAGAGATTGATGAGAAAGGTTGAGGCACATGGAATAGGAGGGTCGTTGTTGGGATGGATTAGGTCATGGTTAATTGGTAGGAAACAGAGAGTCAGCATAAATGGTACCAAGTCAGAGTGGGGAGCAGTCAAAAGTGGTGTCCCCCAGGGATCGGTATTAGGTCCCCTGTTGTTTCTTATATACATATAGTTTGTTTAAATATGACCGAACAAGTAGGAGGGGCGGGGGTATAGCAGTGTTTGTCAGGAGTACATTAAAAAGCTGTATTAAATCAGGTATTAGACTAAATAATGATAATGAAAGTGTTTGGGTAGAGGTTAACGAAGGTAGTGAGACCATAGTTATTGGAGTTATATATAGACCGCCTAATATGAGTAGAAATGGCGGAACATCGTTATGGGAGGAAATTAAAATAGCATCAAGGTTTAGCAATGTGTGCATTATGGGAGATTTTAATTTTCCGAACATTGATTGGCAGCACCAAATAGGCGACTCCGATTCAGTAGAGTTTATTGAGGTAGTACAAGATAGTTTTTTATTTCAATTCATAGAAACGCCGACTAGAGGTATTAATATTCTTGATTTAGTTTTCAGTAACAATGAACATATGATAAATGATGTAGAGATTGGTGACCACCTAGGAAATAGCGATCATAAATCTATTATTTTAATATACAATGGACAGGGAATGCTAAAGAGAATACGACACTTATCCCAGATTTCAGAAAAGCCGATTATGGTGGGCTAAGAAGTGACTTAAGGGTGGACCCTATTGTTAAGCAATTAAGTCAGGATATGCCAGAGTTAAACTTGCCACCTACATATAACCAGTTTATTGCTTCACTCCACAATGCTCAAAATAAATATATCCCTAAAAGAAAATTTAGATCGCCGCAGAACCAACCAAAATGGATGACTAATAAGCTAATAGATCTTATAGGAAAAAAGAAAGGAATATATAGAAAAATAAAGAAAGGCGAAAATCATCTACATATATACTATCAGACTCTATCAAGACAGGTCAAAAGGGAAATCAGGAAAGCAAAAAGAAATTATGAAATAAGGATAGCCAGTGACTCAAAAAATAACCCTAAAGCTTTTTACCAACTATATAAATATAAAGTTAGAGATGTAATAGGCCCCCTAAAAACTTCAATAGGAGAAATAACAGAAAATGATTTAGAAATGTGCAGTACATTAAATAGTCAGTTTCTTTCCGTTTTCACTAATGAAAATTTGGCACAGATTCCAGAAGTCAATATAGTCAATATAGTGATAGTATAGAAAATATGTTAAGTACAGTTATTATAAGTAGAAATGATGTGCTTAAGGAAATTGACAGACTGAAACCTCAAAAATCGCCTGGTCCTGACGAGGTATATGCTAGAGTATTAAAAGAATGCAGAGATGAGTTAAGTAGCCCATTAGCATTTTTATTTAACAAGTCTTTAGTTCCAGAAGCTTGGAAGCTTGCAAATGTAGTTCCGATCTTCAAAAAAGGTGATAAATCGATAGCATCCAATTACCGTCCCATTAGTCTCACATCAATCATAGGAAAGTTGCTAGAGTCTATTATTGCTAGGAAAATTAGAAGCCACTTAGACAAATTTAACTTAATAAATTCTTCACAGCATGGATTCACTCAGGGACGTTCTTGCCTTACTAATTTGCTTAGCTTTTTCTCAGAGGTATATGAAGCAGTAGATAGTGACAAGTCATATGATATTATTTATTTAGATTTCAGTAAAGCTTTCGACAGAGTCCCTCATGAGAGATTGATGAGAAAGGTTGAGGCACATGGAATAGGAGGATCGTTGTTGGGATGGATTAGGTCATGGCTAATTGGTAGGAAACAGAGAGTCAGCATAAATGGTACCAAGTCAGAGTGGGGAGCAGTCAAAAAGTGGTGTCCCCCAGGGATCGGTATTAGGTCCCCTGTTGTTTCTTATATACATAAATGACCTAGATTTAGGTATAACTAGTAGGATAAGTAAATTCGCAGACGATACTAAAATGGGGAGATCAATTGATTCAGATAGCGATATAGAGTGCCTCCAAAGGGATCTAGATACCTTACATGAATGGTCAGTAAATTGGCAGATGAAGTTTAACATTGACAAATGCAAGGTATTAAAGATAGGGAAGATGCATACAAATGTTAAATATAAACTAGCTAATTTAGAATTAGAAAATTCAGACTGTGAGAAAGATCTAGGTGTGTTTGTTAGCAATGATTTGAAGCCTAGAAAACAGTGTATAAGCGTTCGTAATAAGGCAAACAGGATTCTCGGGATCATCTCTAGGAGTGTGAGTAACAGAACTGCTGATGTTATCTTAAAACTTTACTTGTCATTAGTGAGACCCCATATGGATTATGCTGTCCAATTTTGGTGTCCTTATTACAGAATGGACATAGATTCATTGGAGAGAGTACAGCGTAGAATGACAAAAATGATCCATAATATTAGAAATCTTCCGTATGAAGAAAGGTTGAAGAAATTAGGTTTACATTCGTTAGAGAGACGCAGAGTTAGAGGGGATATGATAGAGGTGTTCAAGTGGGTTAGTGGGATTAACAAAGGGGACATGACAAATGTACTAAAGCTCAGTGATAGCGAAAGAACTCGTACCAATGGTTTCAAATTATATAAATTTCGTTTCAGAAAAGATATAGGCAAATATTGGTTTGGTAACAGAGTTGTAGATGGGTGGAATGGACTACCAAGTGCTATAGTGGGATCTAAAACTGTAGGGAGCTTTAAGATAAAATTGGATAAGCATATGGACGAGAAGGGTTGGGTGTGAAGGGGGATCAGCCGGGTTGGGCCAATCAGCGTTCTGCAGACCCCCATAATCCTGGGTTAATCTCTAACCGTTTTGGTAAGATGATCCTCAGGGTATTAGAGTGTTGAGCCTATAATTGGGCTTTGTAATTGATTTGGGGTTGTGTGGGACAGGGATCTGCCATGCTTAGGCCAATCGGCTTTCTGCAGACTCCCATTGTCTTATGTTCTTATGTTCTTATATATATATATATATATATATATATATACAGTATATATATATATATATATATATATATATATATATATATATATATATATATATATATAATATATACTGTATATATCAATTACAAAGCTAGGAAAGGTAATTATTAAGAAAATAATGATTATATATAGGAAATTGTTATGGAGGTTTTACGTACATACAATAATATAACAGAGTAAACTTAATAATACAACACGTTCTTGTGAGTGCCACGCAAACTAAACTTTTATGCTTAAAACAGAAGTTGTGACTTGAAAAATATGATATGTAAATGGAGAGAGAGAGAGAGAGAGAGAGAGAGAGAGAGAGAGAGAGAGAGAGAGAAAGAGAGGGGAGGGGGGGGGGGAGGTGAAAGAAAAACTCTACAGTCCATAGAGTTACGTAATTACTTTCTCCCTAATTTGGGTTACACACCCACCCTCTTGCGTAATTCCACCTAGGCCTCTCAACAAAATAAGTAGACTCCCAAGTTCCTAATGTTATTTGGAAGTTATTTAGTTAGGTTCCTATTACAATTTTTTTAACAAATTAAATAAATACACAAAAATATATATAAATATAAGAATAGACAAAGGTTTTCTCCAAACAATCTACCCCCCTCCCCTCCCCCCCTGCCCTGGTAAAATGATGAATGGGAGGAAGAGAAGGAAATAAAACAGAAGTGTTGGGAAAATAATATTACTGAATTATGATGATGATAAAAAATATGATGATGGTGGTGAAGTAGATGTGATTATAAAATGTGATGATGATAGTAATGACATGATAATTTGTGGCAGTGAAGATGATATATGATAATGCGATGATGATGATAATGGTATTGGTGGTAATAATGTTATGTCCTGATTATAATGATGAATACGCGTGATGATTGTGATAGTGATGGTCGTGGTGATTAATTAGCTACTATTAAGAACTTTATTGGTAAAGCTATGATTCTTACATTGATTCCTATTATACCCTTTTCAATTTTGACTTGGGGTTTCATTTAATCACGTCCATTCTCTCATCCTCCTGTTTTTCCTCTGTCACCTCTTTCTCCTCACTTTTCCTCTTCCTTCGTCTTCCTCTTCTCTCTCTCTCTCTCTCTCTCTCTCTCTCTCTCTCTCTCTGTCTCTCTCTCTCTCTCTCTCCATTTACATATCATATTTTTCAAGTCACAACTTCTGTTTTAAGCATAAAAGTTTAGTTTGCGTGGCACTCACAAGAACGTGTTGTATTATTAAGTTTACTCTGTTATATTATTTTATGTACGTAAAACCTCCATAACAATTTCCTATATATAATAATGATTTTCTTAATAATTACCTTACCTAGCTTTTTTTGTCTTCTTTAAACTGAGTATTTTAGATCTCGAAAATTAATTTACACTATTACCATTCCTTTTCATAATTTCTTCAACATAATTCCCAGAATATTAAAAGTGTCCAATCTACTGGTTAATTATACTATAAAGCAAAATATTTATAATTTCATAGGAGGTGTTCGGTGTTGTGGTGAAATTAATAACAAATTGATAATTTATAAAAGTCCATCTTCTACTCTTTATCAATTCTCTCATATTCAATATTTCCGACAGCGACATCTACGGCTTAGATTATGTGATTGGCGTTGTCTATCTGTGTGTCTGTTTGCTGGTTATTGGGATTTATCAACATATTATGAATGGAAATGAACCAAATTTGTTGATCACCTACAACTGGTACCCCCATATAAGCCCTAGGTTATCGCCTTAACGATGTTTTACACACAACCCCTTTTACCATCCTTCAAACAGCCATTACACAATGTACCTTAACATGATCGTAATCAGATTATACTTTATACTCATGTTACTCACTGTTCTATAGTTACTGATTACTCCAAGAGCTCACACGCAGTTTTTGAGCAACCAGTATTCTTCGAATTACTGAGGGTCCCTTTACCTTCCCCTCTCTTCAATTAATAAAATATGGTTTGCTAACAGGTTATGTAAACATACTTTATAACAAATATTTGAGCGAGATTGAGTCAATAGAGTAAAAGCAGAAATTCTCCGTAAATTACAAATTAACCGCCTATTTCAATTTCATCTTTAGAAGTCCACCTACGCTGGCTTTATAAATTGTAAAGAACCAGCAAAGGCCTAAAACTTCTACTGGATTTGAATACAAGGATATGATCCAGATCACCTCCTAAATTGAATCACTTCTCCCTTTGCGCAAATCCCATCTGCCCACCAAATTTCGTGAAAATCTTCGGATCGCCTCCTACACTGAATAATTTCTTCCTTGGCGCAAGCCCTATCTGCCCACCAAGAGATGGGATGTACGCAAGGGATGGGGTTCATCTTTCACGGTTAGGGGTTTCTACATTAGCTAGTTCTTTAGATAGGGTGGTTGTGGGGTTTTGAACAGAAATATTGAGAGTGTAAATGAGAGGTTAATTGGAACAATTTTAGCGTCAGGCGAAAGCGATAAGGATATTCAGTCTCATGCTAAAAATGATGACTATAATGCAAATAATAGTAGTGATGGTGCAACAGAAGATGGAAATGTCGCTAAAAACAAAGGTAAATTAGGTATAAAGAAAAGAAGTAAATTGAGAGTATATTACACAAACTGTAGGAGTCTATGTAACAAAATGAACGAACTTAGAGCCCTTGTTAGCAAAGAAAATATAGACATAATAGCGCTAACTGAAACGTGGATTAATACAGAAACCAGGCATTTTTTAGCAGAATTTGATATACCAGGATATAGTTTGTTTAAATATGACCGAACAAGTAAGAGGGGTGGCGGTATAGCAGTGTTTGTCAGGAGTACATTAAAAAGCTGTATTAAATCAGGTATTAGACTAAATAACGATAATGAAAGTGTTTGGGTAGAGGTTAACGAAGGTAGTGAGACCATAGTTATTGGAGTTATGTATAGACCGCCAAATATGAGTAGAAATGACGGAACGTCATTATGGGAGGAAATTAAAATGGCATCAAGGTTTAGCAATGTGTGCATTATGGGGGATTTTAATTTTCCGAATATAGATTGGCAGCATCAAATAGGAGACTCTGATTCTGAGGAGTTTATAGAGGTAGTACAAGATAGTTTTTTTATTTCAATTCATAGATACGCCGACTAGAGGTAATAATATTCTCGATTTAGTTTTCAGTAACAATGAACATATGGTAAATAATGTAGAGATAGGGGACCACCTAGGAAATAGTGACCACAATTCTGTGTATTTTAATATACAATGGAAAGGTAATACCAGAGAGAATACAACATTAATACCTGACTTTAGAAAAGCCAATTATGGTGGGTTAAGAAGAGCCCTATTAGCGGACCCTATGGTCAAAAAATTAAGTCGATCCAGGTGTCCAAATGAGTGTACCCCTTCTCAGGCACCTGTCATCTTAAGTCAGGAAGAGACGTCAACCTTGGTAGATACATACGATAATTTTATCAAGTCAGTATTCAATGCACAAAATAAATACATCCCCAAAAGAAAATTTAGATCAACACAGAACCAACCCAAATGGATGAATAATAGACTATTAGATCTTCTAGGACAAAAGAGAGGAATATATAGAAAAATTAGAAAAGGCGAAATTCACCTACTTGCTTACTATCAGAATCTATCAAGACAGGTAAAAAAGGATATTAGGAAAGAAAAAAGAAATTATGAAATTAAGGTTGCCAATGACTCAAAAAATAATCCTAAAGCTTTTTACCAACTATATAAATCCAAGGTTAGAGATGTAATTGGTCCCCTTAAAACTTCGATAGCAGAAATGACAGAAAATGATTTAGAAATGTGCAGTACATTAAATGGTCAATTTCTTTCCGTTTTCACTAATGAAAATTTGGCACAGTTTCCAGAAGTCCGTAAGGTATATAGCGATAGTATAGAAAATAGGTTAAGTACGGTTACTATAAGTAGAAATGATGTGCTTAAGGAAATTGACAGACTGAAACCTCATAAATCGCCTGGTCCTGATGAGGTATATGCTAGAGTATTAAAATAATGTAGGGATGAGTTAAGTTACCCATTAACATTTTTATTTAACAAGTCATTGGAGACAGGTATAGTTCCAGAAGCTTGGAAGCTTGCAAACGTAGTTCCGATCTTCAAAAAAGGTGACAAATCAATAGCATCCAATTACCGTCCCATTAGTCTTACATCAATCATAGGAAAGCTACTAGAGTCAATTATTGCTAGTAAAATTAGAAACCACTTAGATACATTTAATTTAATAAATTCTTCTCAGCATGGATTCACTCAGGGACGTTCTTGCCTTACTAATTTGCTTAGTTTTTTCTCAGAGGTATATGAAGCAGTAGATAATGACAAGTCATATGATATAATATATTTAGATTTCAGTAAAGCTTTCGACAGAGTCCCCCACGAGAGATTGATGAGAAAGGTTGAGGCGCATGGAATAGGTGGGGCGTTGTTGGGATGGATTAGGTCATGGCTAATTGGTAGGAAGCAGAGAGTCAGCATAAATGGTACGAAGTCAGAATGGGGAGCAGTCAAAAGTGGTGTCCCCCAGGGATCTGTATTAGGTCCTCTGTTGTTTGTTATATACATAAATGACCTTGATTTAGGTATAACTAGTAGGATAAGTAAATTTGCAGACGATACCAAGATAGGGAGAACAATTGATTCAGATAGAGATATAGAGTGCCTCCAAAGGGATCTAGATACCTTACACGAATGGTCAGTAAATTGGCAGATGAAGTTTAACATTGACAAATGCAAGGTATTAAAGATAGGGAAGATGCATACAAATGTTAAATATAAACTAGCTAATGTGGAATTAGAAAACTCGAATTGTGAGAAAGATCTAGGTGTGTTTGTTAGCAATGATTTGAAGCCTAGACAACAGTGTATAAGCGTTCGAAACAAGGCAAACAGGATTCTCGGGTTCATCTCAAGGAGTGTGAGTAACAGAACTGCTGATGTTATCTTAAAACTTTACTTGTCATTAGTGAGACCCCATATGGATTATGCTGTTCAATTTTGGTGTCCTTATTACAGAATGGACATAGATTCATTGGAGAGAGTACAACGTAGAATGACAAAAATGATCCATAATATTAGAAATCTTCCGTATAAAGAAAGGTTGAAGAAATTAGGCTTACATTCGTTAGAGAGACGCAGAGTTAGAGGGGATATGATAGAGGTGTTCAAGTGGGTTAGTGGGATTAACAAAGGGGACATGACAAATGTACTAAAGCTCAGTGATAGCGAAAGAACTCGTACCAATGGTTTCAAATTAGATAAATTTCGTTTCAGAAAAGATATAGGCAAATATTGGTTTGGTAACAGAGTTGTAGATGGGTGGAATGGACTACCAAGTGCTATAGTGGGATTAAAAACGATAGGGAGCTTTAAGATAAAATTGGATAAGCATATGGACGAGAAGGGTTGGGTGTGAAGGGGGATCAGCAGGGTTGGGCCAATCAGCGCTCTGCAGACCCCCGTAATCCTGCGTTAATCTCTAACCGTTTTGGTAAGATGATCCTCAGGGTATTAGAGTGTTGAGCCTATAATTGGGCTTTGTAATTGGGGTTGTGTGGGACAGGGATCTGCCTTGCTTAGGCCAATCGGCTTTCTGCAGACTCCCATTTTCTTATGTTCTTATGTTCTTATGTTCAAATGTCATGAAAATCTGTCATAATTTTGTGAAATATCTTGTTTACAGACAGACAACTTTGTTGGCGGAGGTAATATAGGAATCAGTAAGACAATCATTTTGTAATACCTTAAAAATAATATAGGTATGAATCAATAGACACATTGCATATTCTGTTCAGGTAACTGGTTCATTTTCCTCACCTACTATTGGTACCCATATTAAAACAATAAGCTGCAGTTATGTATTAATGAACACCATGTTCCCTCACCCTCCTTAGATGGCCTGAATGGCCATGATATGTTTTCTCAATTTCACGACACTCAGTATGCAAATTCCTGTTACAAGTTACTCAAAATAAATAGGACACACGATATGGTTGTGATTTGATGACCCCTTCCCTTCCCACCCCAGCAACTACCCAAAGAAATCCCTCAAAATATACCAATGCTCAATATTCACAACACTCATGCTAAAATACCTTTCACTCAAACTTCAAGTCATGAGCTATGCTTTCCAAAACTGAACATGTGTTCCGGGTTTTGTAGCCTATCTCTCTCTCTCTCTCACTCTCTCACACACACACACACACACACACTCTCTCTCTCTCTCTCTCTCTCTCTCTCTCTCTCTCTCTCTCTCCAATCTCTTCCTATCCCTGTCTCCTCCAATCCTTCACTGCATTTTTAACCACTTTAAAGTTATCTGGGCTATTAGGCTCACTCTCCCCTTCTCTCACTGACACTCTCACTCTCCTCCTTGCTCTCGCTTTCACTCTCTCTCACTCTCACTCACTCTCTCAAACTTAAAACCATGTCAGCTACTGGTACTTCAAAACTCAAAGCAACCTGTGCTAAGTTCAAGAAGTTAAAGTGGGGCATTGACTTCAAAGAAGGTGCATGTGCCAGCATCCACCATGATAGTCTCTGTCTCTTTTGTGAGATAGAAGGCAAATTCATGAAGGATGTAGCTGGTATTATGGAACAATTAAAGCAAAGAGACACAGAAAATACAATTCTAAAGAACGAAGTTTTTGAAAAAAGAAAATAAATATACAACAGTTAAACAAGGTAATAGATAGCATTAGAAGTGACGCTAATTTGAGAGTTGCAGCTGTTCCATCAAACACCAGCACAAGTCATGCAGGTGCAAATAAGCAAATTAAGCATGTAGGGCCAGTCAAGGAGGCAACAATTGAAGCAGCAACCTCGGAAAAGGCTGCGATTCCTGCTACAGCTAGTGCTAGTGATCCTCGCTATGCCTGGAGAGAGGCCAAACACAAAAACAAGAAAAAGACCAGACAGGAATATGAGGTTAACACTTCAATTAGATTCAGTCCTCTAGACCATGCCAAAAGTCAGTAAGACATGCTTATGTCCTCACAGAACAGAGGAAAGAAGGATAGTCAAGTGCAGAGTGGGCAGCAAAATGTTAAGCCTACTATGCATCATTAAAACAAGAATGGGACCAAACTTAACATATCAAGCAGGTTTGGTCTTGTAGTGACAATGAGACAAAAACAAAAATATTGGGGATTCTCAGGTCAGAGGCCAAGAGTCTCACTATGTTAAGTTCGGCCGAGATGTGAGAAAGGTGAAGAGCCTCACAGGTGCAAGGACTTCCCAGATCACAAAGGAAGTGGAAAAAGTCTGGTCCAAGACTAAGGGATGGCAATAATAGCCCAGGTCAATGGTAATGACCTGTTCCTCATGGGAAATAAAGTCGGTGCTACAGAGTCGATAAGAGGAGAGGTCATGACTGGCTGATGAGCTCCGACTCGAGACAGACAGAGGTATGACACTTAGTATTTTTCCTAGGATGTATGGAGGGGATTGTGCTACCTGCAAAGTAATAGGCTTAAATGATAGGTTAGTTGATCTGTGTACCCAGAAAGCGGTGAGATTTGTGGACCCATTCGATGTGTTCTATGGGATGCGCAACCTCTACCTCTGTGACAGTGTACTGTACAATTAAGCATTAGCGGTAAAATCAAACTTAGTGATTTCCTAAATAACCATCTTTACAGCTTGCTGAGGGCAAACCAAAATGTAGAGAGCACCCCCCAGCAGGAAAAATGCAAACCTTTACCAGCAGCTGATCTCAAACTTCCAAAAAGAGGTCCCACAAAAGGAGTTAGTCCCTCCGAGAGCAAGAATACCTCTCAACAAATGACAGAGTTCCCTAGTAGATTGAGTGATGACCTGCAACTCCCTCTAGACTCTACACCTCAGTTGCCAATTTCTGAACCACTAGATAGTGGTTCTTCTACCCCAGGTGAGGATTCACCAAGTATAGGAGATTGCAACACCTCTGACAGTGTACAGAGAAATAGTGTGCAAGAAAATGCACTACCCCCAGAGACCCCATTCTCTTTTGAAAATGGGGTAAACTAAGGGGTTCTAACAACAAACTGAATCCCCTTAAGGTAGTATTATTTAATGCCAAGTCAATCAGGAATAAATTCTCTGAACTTCGGGCATTATTGTCAACAGAATCTTGGATTCACAGTCATACCAGAGATTATGTTGAGGACTTTGAAATGCCTGGTAATAGAATGTTCCATAAAGGCCGGACTATGCAGGAATGGGGCGGAATTATTTTGTACATCAGAGATTTTCTAAATCCAATTGACTACAAGATTAGGTCAGAACATGAACTCCTTGGAGTAGACTTCAATCTAGGTAACTCTATCTATAAGATTATCCTGTTGTACAGGCCTCCACATCAAAATGTTGAAAAGGATGAACTTCTGCACACAAGACTGAGTTTTTATCGAGGGTAAAACCAGTGTGATCTTAGGCGACTTCAATTGCCTAGTAAACTGGGAAACAAGAACTGCCGATGCTGAACGTAGGCGTCTTGTGTACTTTGCTAATGATAACTTTTTGACCAGTGGGTGAACGAGCCAACTATAATAATCAATGTTCCTCAGAGCTTTCCCAGTGTATACCACCTCCTCTACATAGGTTACGTAGTACCCATCTTGCAACACAATCCCACCCTTACTCTGTGCAACTCTCCAACCCAAGAGTGAAACGTTATTCTCAGACTTTCTTCTATTCAACTGCTGAGCTCTGGAACTCTCTCCCAGAATCAGTCTTTCCCTCTTCCTATGACTTAAACTGCTTCAAACTCTGTGTGTCCAGGCATTTTGGCTCGAACGTCCCTTGATTTTGGCCCTGTCACTCTTTCAACTCTGGGGGAGGCACTCGCTACAGGCAGTTCTGCCTTTTGTCTCCCTCACTCACATAGAAAACACAAATATATATAATAGATCTTGTGTTCACCAGTGAAGATGAAAGTGTGACCAGCTTGTCTTTTGGGGAATCACTCGGAGGTAGTGACCACAATCTAGTTAGGTTCCCTCTTCGCACCTTTAGCAGCAGACCCACCAGTCCTCAGAGTGCAAAACTAGATTTCCGTTGTGAAAATTTTGAAGGCCTTCGGGGAAGCTTATCCAAGATCAGACTTGAGTGTGAGAATGTTGATGCAAATTGGTGCTCATTCAAAGAGCAGTTTATTGATTGAAAAAATTTATTCTTTCCTACTAAACTTACCAAATCAGGTTCAACCCAACCAAAATAGTTCACAAGTGACAGCTTCAGCAATTAGAAAGAGAAAGGTTGCATACCGAAAGGCCAAAAGAAGTCGAGACTAAAGAGATTTAGACACCTTCAAAAATATGTGTTAAAAAAATAAATTTCATATAAAGGAATCAAAGCGGAATGAAGAGCTCAGGGTTGAAGCCCTCTGCAAAAATAGTCCTAAAGAGTTCTTCAGCTATGTGAACAGCAGGAACCCATTCAAAAGTAGCATTGGACTAAAGGATCCAACAGGCAAACTACAAACCTCTGACACTGATATAGCTAAATCCCTAAACTATTATTTCACAAGAGAAAATACCAGTGACATGCCAAGTCCAGGATTAGTACATGAGGGTGAAGTTCTTAGCAGAATTAGATGTACCCCAGAGGAGGTAGCAAAAATAATAGATAAGGTAAATAGTTTCAAGCGATCCGACCCAGATAGCTTTCTTCCCCGAGTTGTACGAGAAGTTTGAAATGAAATCGCACCTTTCTTGGCAGTCATCTTCAATAAACCACTGGAAAATGGAGAGGTCCCTGAAGACTGGAAACTAGCCAATGTGACCCCAATCTTTAAGAAAGGGGACCACGAGTGTCCTAATAACTATCGGTCAGTTAGCTTGACTTCTATCATAGTAAAACTCTTAGAAGGGATACCAGTAGACAAGATAGTTGACTACCTAGAAATTCACAATTTAATTACAGGTTCCCAACATGGATTCAGGCGGCAACGATCATGTCTTATCAATTTGCTGGAATTTTTCCATGAAATGCTGAGTGAGTATGACAAAAGTAGAGTCATAGACATTCTTTACTTAGATTTTTAAAAAGCTTTTGACAAAGTGCCTCATTGCAGGCTAATGTCAAAAATAACTGAACTAGGAATCAATACAGAGGTCACATATTGGATACAAAGTTGGCTAACGGGTAGACAACAACGAGTGGTAATCAATGGTGTTCTGATTAGTAGTGACCTAAAATTTTCCAAACAGTGCATTGAAGTAAAGAAGAAAGCTCAGAAATGATTGGGCTATATTACGAGGCAATTTAAGTATAGAAATAAGTAAATAGTCCTCACACATTTCAACGCTCTGATACGGCCTCTCCTGGAGTATGCTGTTCAATTCTGGTCTCCACCACTCAGGAAAGATATAGAGCACTGGAAAGAGTACAAGCTAGGGCTACACAGCTTATTCCATCACTTAGAAGAATGAGCTATGAGGACCGGTTGAAAACTCTTGATCTCTTCCCGTTGGAGACACGCAAACTACGAGGTCAGCTCATTGAAGTTTTTAAAATATTTAATGGGTTTGACAATGCGGCTTATAGAATTTTGTTTAGCCTCAATATGAGTACAACACGCAACCATGGCTAGAAATTAGAATTGAAAAGGTTCAGCACTAATAATTATGGAAACCTTTCACAAACCTGGAACAAACTTCCCTCCGAAATTGTAAACAGTTCTTCAGTAGAACAGTTCAAGTAGAGAGTAGATAGTATTTTGCACACTTTGTAACGAGTGTAGTGCACTAAACAGTCTCTCATTCTACTTCGAGTATCTCCTTGGAATAAATCGCAAGGTCTCTGAGATACTAACTATTCCTTATAACTTATTGTAACTCTCTCTCTCTCTCTCTCTCTCTCTCGCGCGCGTGTGTGTGTGTGTGTGTGTATATATATATATATATATATATATATATATATACTGTATATACAGTATATATACAGTATATTTATCCCTCTAACTCTCACTAAAACCACGAGTGAAGGTATTACACAAAAACGTGTTTAGTATTTTTTATGTTTTGGCCTATGAAGGAGACAAAGGCAATGCTGTCTGTAACAAGTGTCCCCACCCCATTGTTGGAAGAGTGACAGGGAGTAAAATACAACGTACGTTAAAGTCAAAATGTCTGGACACACGGAGCTTGAAGCAGTTTAAGTCATAGGATGTGGGAGAGACAGATTGAGGGGGAGTGTTCCAGATTGTTTATGTTGAATAGAAGAAAGACTGAGAAAATCAGTTCACTCTTAAGCTAGAGAGTTGGACAGAATAGGGGCGGGAATATGTTGTAATGCGGATGCCCCCCACTCTCCGTAAGGGAAGAGAGCTCTGAAGCACACTGATTAATGCAATACTGGTAGTAGAGTGAGAGAGATGCAACATTGCGGCATGCAGTGAGAGGTTGTAGGCCCGTTAGGGAATTAGTTAGAGGAGTGGAGGTGAGTTGATGAGACGAATTGCTATTATTGTACCTTTTCGAGAACTGCGGTATGGAAGGAACCTTCCCACACATTCGAAAAGTACTTGATACATGAGTGCACTGTGACCCTGTACAGAGCAAGAAGTTGTGCAGGGGTAAAACATCCACGGAGATGGTTGAGCATACCTAATTTCTGGGAAGCTGTTTTAGCAAGAGTGGTGACATGGTCTTTCCAAGAAATATCAGAAGATAAAGGGATACCAAGAATATTGGGTTGATTTGAGAGTTGTTGAAGAGTATGGCATAGTTTTGTGGAAGATTATGATGGGTAGATAGATAGAAGGAGGAATTGTGTTTTGGAAGCATTGAAAACAAAATATTCTCTACCCCAATCGAAAATACTTGATAGGTCAGAAGATACGCATGTAGATAACTATGGGTAGCGCCAACGAACTTGACAATAATCTTGAACCCTTAACTTCTTATAACTCAAAATGTGAGCCCCCCGAGATTTTTTGAATTTCACTACTTAATTGACTCAATCTGAAGCCATGTTTTTGTTATAAATAGCACATTATCAAACTAATGATTCTAAGGAACTCCTCTTTGATTTTATCTTTAGCTTTGTCTATATGGTTAATCATTAGCCTATATTGTATTAAACTCAACTAGCACTAACTCAATTTACATAACCAATTTGGTATATAAATACTGTAAACACACAATCCTCCCAGAGCTTTATTAAACACTTGTGCTGTATACTTGTGGACAGACATTTTGGAAATTAGAAGCTAATTCGCATAATTGAAACTGAACCAAAGAATTTAATCTTGTGAGACATAATCAGAGGAATATCCTTTACATACAAAAATTACTACTGCATAATCTAAGGGAGGGTTGAAGGGAGAGCTTTATTGATTCACTTAAGTTATGAAAATAGTAATGTACAGTACTTGCAGGATTAGGCTATATATTGTATTGATATGGTGTACTGTATAGGCCTAATCTCTATATTTAAAGTTTAGTGACATTATTGTGTTTACACAATGCCTGCAAATTATTTTAGAGTTGAATAGATAATAAGACATAATGATAATTGTTCAAGAAATGCCACAAACCAGAAACATTTCTTACCTAAAGTGTCCTCCCTCGTCCCTCTTTTCACCACGCAGCAATCAGCTGAACGATTAAAAAAAAAAAAAATCCTAGCATTCATTCGAGTAATAATTTTCTTTTGTAGTAATATTTTGTTTTCTTTCTGCCTTAATTAACTGAACATGTTTAAACTTTATATATTAAGAATAAGAAATAGTTCAGATATAACATTACTATTCAATTTTCCAATCTAGGATGGCTGAACAATCAGGTGATAGTAACCGAGTGTACAAGATATAATGAGGAGAGAGAGGAGTTGGAGAGGTACATGAGGAATAGAGTTGGGGAGAGGGGGTGGGGGGAGATTAAGCAGAGGGAAGATAGAGGGGTGGGGGCGCTATTGGGGTTAACACAGGAGATGGAAACACAAAACATGGAGATGATGAAGAGGATATTGGAGAAAATGTGGAGGAAGAGAAATGAGTGAGGGGGGGGGGGGGGGGGGGGGGGTGGGGGGGGGGGTGGGGGGGAGCGGAGGTGAGGGGGAGGGGGGAGGAAGTGAGGGGGGGTTTATACAAACAAAACAAAAACTGTCTCTTAAACTATCCTTCTACTCTAAACTTTCCCTCCTACTAACGTTTCTGAGCCAGTACCGATACAAAGGTCAGCCCTGCGAATCTGCACGGTCTGCGGGCGGGTTCAAAAGAAGAAGAAGAAAGAAGAAGAAGACAGGTGACGGTATTGAGGGATAAGCCTTTACAACGGTACCTCATTGCTACTTTCTAATTTCCTAGTTTTCTGAAGAGCGTAGAGAGGGGAGAAGGGGTGTTGGAGAGAGAGGAAGCTGTTGGAGTGGCTTTGTTGTGTGTGTTATTAGTCTGTAATCAAAGCTCCAACAGGTATGAACACGAAAGAAAACGAGCCTCCAACCGATGATTAAGGCGGTAACTATCATAATGTTATACTCCTTTACAAATGTTCACTGTTACTGCTGTTGGTGGAGTGATAATTTTAAATGGAGATACTTATGATCTTTCTATCTATATCTATCTATATGCTCAGGCCCCAATCCCCATTTTGTGGGTAGCCGACTCAAGACAGAGCAAGAACAGGGAAAACACAAAAACAACATAAAACAACAAATAAACACAGATAAAAAGCGCAAACTCACACACATCCAGGTCACCCAGGAGAAGACCCAGAGACCAGGGTCACCAAGGTCGCTCCAGCACTCCCCCGGCCCCCGACCACCCGGAGAGGTTCCAATCTCGGCAGGCAGACATGCAGCGGAGCCAAAGCCACAAGCCCTCCCACCACACTTCCAGGCGCACCCTTCATATTAATCGTCTCCCCGGGCCAGGCGCCTGATGGACTATTATCTAGTCCAACTTGCGCCCGACCCCTTACTCCAAATGACCACGTGTTCACTCAACTATTCACAAGCATTCTCCATTCACTCCTGTCTACCACCACTTCCCCTGCCTGATCTATAGTCATTCCTCTATCATCCAAAGCCTTTCTTACACAGTCTCTCCATCTCAATGGGGGTCTTCCTGCCCTTCTATCTCCCCTTGTACCTGACTCACATATTCTCTTTGTAAGCCTTTCATCTCCCATTCGTTCAACCTGACCATACCAGCTCAGCACCCTTCTGTCCACTCTGGCTGACAAATGTTCCTGCTGCCCCACTCTCCTACGTATCTCTTCATTCCTCAATCTTATGATCTTTAATAATTTTAATTGTTGTTTTAGGTGGTAGTGCCTTCTATCCAAGAGTTCCTAATTTCCTATTGAATACAAATTAACAATAACAAAATAGGTATACATGTAGGGCTGTGGTGTCTGGTGGGGGTGGGGGGTGGGGGGTACCTGGGGGGGGGGGGGGCACAGGTTTCTCATGGGGGGGCATGCCCTCCCTTGGCTACGCCACTGGCGCTACTTTTTTGTTTATACTACCTCTTTCTCCTTTTGTTATTACTTTCTCATTGTATCTTTAATGTATATTACTGTGTATACTTATTGAATTCTTTGCAGTTATTAGTTAATCTTCTTTTTCATATGTTAATAATGTTTCCCTCCAACTATAGCAACAACCGGTCTCTCTCTCTCTCTTCATTACTACCGGTATTGCCTGGAAAAGATGGCTTACATCTGCAAGATGTAGTACTACACTGCAGGCAAGGGGTTTCTTAATATTCTACTGATATGAATTCAATAATACCTGCTAAAGGTCAGAGATCTGAGCAATCTGGTATCACACTCAAGGAATTAAAAATTGACCAAATTCAGGCACTCTGTTTTCTTGTGGAATTCCAGTTTGACTTTCGAAGTCAGAATTCTTTAGGTTAAAGGTCTCTTTGACTCACCCTAACATTCAAACAGCTGGTATCTATACCAAAGAACAGCAATACGGATCTTCTAGACACTGACACTCCTTGTCTTAATATATGGTTGAAAGGCTTGAACATGCAACTGTGACATGAAAGGACTTATCAATTCCCTTGGTAATAAAAGTCTTAGCAGTATCATCAATACCAACATTTTAGCAGGGTCATTGGCTACCGCTGGTATTGTATAGTTGCCATGTGTAGCTACAGCAACCTTGATAATCCTTTCTTGCACAAGGATGTAGAATAAACGTCCAGGGGTAAGTTTGTAGGTACTTATATTAGCCAAAGAGATACAGAGCTGTTAGCTGAGTGCTGACTGGTGTGTACTGAGGAAAACATGTGCAACGTTGCCGGATATATTTGGTGCAACGTTGCCGCTACTAAAGAGTACGGTACATTATCATGGCACATGAAACAATGGTAGCATTGCCCTGAAAGTACATGTGTGTATGTTGCAATATGATTAAGGCATGTGTACACTCTGTATATTATGTTATGTGTGCACTTAACCTATATCAACACCTCCCTCCCCCTTCAAGCTCGCAATACGTTGTCGAGCTGACTCTTGTTCTAGGAGCCTTTCAGACCTACGTGGGGCCATGGGGGAAGTGAAGGACTCTCTTTCCGGGTCCGTGCAAGACACAGGGATCTCAGGGTTGTTATGGGGGAGGGGGTTAACACCAGGGGAATTCACTGGGCGGAGGAAGCGACGGTTCCGCCAATATATCTGACCACTGGGGAGACGAACCTCATAATCCCTGGACCTGCCGCAGCCCATGACGACCCCAACCTTGTCCCAGCAGTGAGAAGTCGGGTCTTGGATCCTCACTGTGGTGCCGACTCCCAACCTGGGAAGGGGGCGTGCGTGCTGGTCATAGTTTCTCTGCACCAGCGCAGTGTGGGCGGCTGCACGGCGGTTGCAGTCCTCGGCCTTGGCTTGCCACTCTGCTGCAAAGGACTGGGGATGAGCAGGGACACAAGACCGTAGTGGGTGGCCATACAGGATTTGTGCCGGGGAGCGGCCTGTGAAGTTCGGGGTGTTGCGGAGAGCTCAGTCTGGCTGGAGCCGTTGGAGGGGGAGGGTGTGCTACTCCACGCTCTTGTCCAGCTATGTTTTGGCGGCTATAACCCTCACAGCAAGTCGGGAATGGGCACAAATGATACGGGACATATAATAAAGGCACTGCACTTCACTCTTAAGCACTTCACTGCTCTATAAGGCACTTCACTGCACAATAATAAATCCATGTGGGGGATGGGGTGAGGTGTTCCAAGATGGCTAGCTGGGTACCCGGTCTTTGCTCGTATCTCCTGGCTTTAATAACACACTGCGCCATGTATGGTTGCCATGTGTAGCTACAGCAACCTTGATAATCCTTTCTTGCACAAGGATGTAGAATAAAAGTCCAGGGGTAAGTTTGTAGGTACTTATATTAGCCAAAGAGATACAGAACTGGGGGCACTGTTAGCTGAGTGCTGACCGGTGTGTACTGAGGAAAACATGTGCAACGTTGCCGGATATATTTGGTGCAACGTTGCCGCTACTAAAGAGTACGGTACATTATCATGGCACATGAAACAATGGTAGTATTGCCCTGAAAGTACATGTGTGGATGTTGCAATATGATTAAGGCATGTGTACACTCTGTATATATGTTATGTGTGCACTTAACCTATATCAACAGGTATGATCACGTATTGCAAGAGTGTTTACCCTCTGAAATGATTTTAAGGCATACTGGTTGTATGGTTCATGAGTGCCAACTTTGGTTCGCCTCTGGTTTGGTTTGACTTCTCATGCGATGGCCTTTATGGGTGATTCTAGGAGAGGACCAAATGATTCATGGTTGAGACAAGTTAAACGATCATTTCATATGGTACTTAAGGATCGACCCATCTATTGACCCATCAAATCAATCACATATCCATCTATGTAATTTTCAAATCATCCCTCCATCTATTCATGAATCGATCAATGTAGCCATCAATCTGCATCTTCCACCAATATTGGTTTTACAAAAATATGTTCCTCTTCCTTAACATTATTTCATCTTCCTTTACGTCTCCTCATCTTCTTCAATCAATCCCATATCTTCCTCTTCCCTCCTACATTTGTATCTTCCCTCCATCCACCTCCCTATTCCTTCCACTTCATCATTATACCTTCCCACTTCTTCCTTCATCCTCCAAATGTCCCCCTGTTCTCCCTGCTACCCTCTTCCTCCCTCCCGTCCTGGTCTGCTGCCTCCCCCCCCCCCCCACCCCACCCCCATCCTCGTCCTCCTGTTCCATCATCTTCCCTCCCTGCTACCTAAACCCCTCTCTATTGAATTAGTGGCTGTATGAGATGGTTCGGCCATATGGAACGTATGGAAAGCGAGAGAATGACTAAGAGGGTGTACGAGAGCGAGGTGGAGGGACAGAGAGGGAGAGGTAGACCGAATGAGAGGTGGAAGGATGGAGTGAGGAAGTACATGAACGAAGGCGGTGCTGGTTGGGGGGACAGGCGTCGACTGACTGGGGACAGAGGTGCATGGGGGCGGTTCGTTCGTGGCCACCCCTTCGGGGATCACGGCGTCAGGCAATAGATAGATAGATAGTTCAAAAAGGGTAGTCTTCTCTCATCAACATCACCCTCTCTCTCTCTCTCTCTTTCTCTCTCTCTCTCTCTCTCTCTCTCGCTCTCTCTCCTTGTGTATTATCTGTGTTTGTTCTTTCTTTTGTATTTATTGTTTCGTTCTCCCTGTATATCTTTATACATTTAGTCATTTATCGATGGTATATTTATTTCATAAGTGTATTTTTGTCTATGTGTCTAGGCAAACTTGCCTGTGACGAGTGGCTCTCCCAGAGTTGAAAGAGTGACAGGGCCAAAATCAAGGATTTCCGAGCCAAAATGTCTCGACACATGTTGTTTGAAGCAAATTAAGTCAAAGAATGAGGGAAATATGGATTCAGAGAGAGAGTTCCAGAGCTCAGCTGTTGAATAGAAGATAGATTGGGCGTATCATTTCACTCTTGGGTTGGAGAGTTGCACAGAGAAGGAGTGGGATTGTGTTATAACACGGGTACTACATACCCTACGTAGAGGAGGTGGTATACACTAAGAGAGCTCTGAGGAACACTGATTATTGTAATAGCGATAGAATAGCGAGAGATATGCAACATTGCGGCGAAGAGAGAGATGCAGAGACCCGGTGAGTGGACGTGAGTTAATGATACGAAAGGCTTTCTTTTTTACATTGTCTAGGAGTGCTGTGTGAGAGGATCCTCCCCACACATGCAAACAATACTCAATACATGGACGCACGTCTGTGCCCCTGTACAGAGCAAGAAGCTGTGCAGGGGTAAAGAACCCCTTTAGGCGATTGAGCACGCCCAGCTTCTGGGAAGCCGTTGTAGCAAGAGTGGTAATATGGCCTTTGCAAGAGAGGAAAAAGCGACTCCGAGAATACTGAGAGAAGATGAGGGGTTGATTTTTGAATTGTTGAAATATAAGGGATAGTCCTCTTGGAGTTTTTGAAAAGTAAATAAATGGAGGAATTGGGTTTTGGAAGCATTGAAAGTAACAAGATTTCATATGCCCCAATTGGAAATGGTTGTTAGATAAGATTTATGGATTCATCACGTGAGTTTTTGAGGGAATGTTCGCTGGGGCGTTCTGGAAAACTAGTTGAATAGTATAAGGTAGAGTCGTCAGCATATGAATGGATAGGACTGTAGGTACAGTCGAGAAGATCATATATTAATATTCGAAAGAGAATTGGAGATAGGACAGAATCCTGAGGAATACCTGAGTTGATAGGATGAGGAAGTGAACGATGGCCGTCCACAACTGCAGCTATGGAACGGCCAGAAAGGAAATTAGAGATAAAGGCAAAGATGGAGGGATTGAAACTATAGGAGGGTAGTTTGGAAATTAGAGATTTGTGCCAGACTCTGTCGAAGGCCTTCAATAATGTATAGCGAAATGAAAAAGGTCTCACCGAAGTCCCGAAAGGAGGATGGCCAAGAGTTCGGAAGTTATGAACGAATATCACCAGTAGAGCGACCCTTAAGGAAGTCATGCTGGTGATCTGAGAGTTGATTATGAGAAGAAAAATGCTTAAGAAATTTTGAAGTAAGAATAGTTTTAAAAACTTTAGAAGTGCAAGAAATGAGAGCAATTGGACGATACTAATGTTGTTATTATTTTGTTAGTTTCCTCCATAGACCTCCATCAAGCTTAACAAAACACTACCCTCCACCCAAGTTCCTCATTTAAGATAAATGTGTAAATTTGTGTTATAGAAAAATGTCCCGGCCGTAGGCCGGTTCCCTAAAATACAGGCTTGCTATTGCTCGCTAGGTAAAAATCGACACCTAAATGACACAAACAGTTTTAATACTGACACAGAAATGGGGCAAAAGGTCTTAAAATCACCAGACTAATGGGCCGATCGTCTTAAAATCTGAAAACTAATGGTGTTAACCTAAGGAAGAAGGGGGCCCAGAAAAACGACCCATCTCCCCTTAATTCATTCATAATTTTCATCTTCGCTTTCCTGTCATCCATTTATTTTGTCTTCTATTTTCCATATTTTGTTTTCCTTTTACTTCATCTAGATTCTCTACAAACTACTCTAGTTTCTTATTAATGGCAATCCCCGGGATATATCTGATGAGCTTCACAACAAATACAGTCGTGGTAGGAATGTTTCAGTACCTCCTAATGATAAAAACAAGGTGGGCTTAAACTAGGGAATCAGAATAATTTGACCATTGTGGCTCAAACAGTTCATCAAAATAGTTTGCCAGTATATCACAACTGAAACTCTAAATTTTATTCAGACATTCCTGTCCACGACTGTACAATAAATAAACAGTTATGGATCTGATGTGAAAGACAATAGGTCTGTAACTGATACAATTAATGGTCATTGTTGTTATTGTTGTTATCGTTGATTATGTTCTTCAATGTGGTTGTACTAGAGATCCATTGACGGCGCAACGTTCTTTGAATGGCATATATATATATATATATATATATATATATATATATATATATATATATATATATATATATATATATATATGTTTCTAATCTCTCAGTGGGGTTCGAGCCGCCGACCGTCAGGACGATAGCCGACGCTTTAATCAATTACACCACGGCAGCCCCACTGAGAGATTAGAAACATTTAGTGGCTCACGTGTATTTGTGATATATACTCAATATATATATATATATATATATATATATATATATATATATATATATATATATATATATATATATACCCAGGAACATACCCCATTGCTGGGAGTGGCCGACACGAGACAGAGCCTGAACAGAAACAATATTTAAAGTACTGTATATATATATATATATATATATATATAGTATCCATATATTCCTCTTTTCACTCTGTAGAACATGCCACGATATTCCCTCTTCCCTGGTTTTAAAACTTTGTACATATATTTCCTGGATTATCATTTCGAACCCCCTTCCTTCACAAACAGGACAACTTTTCTCCTCCTTCAGCCACTTCACATTCATAATATCGAGAGGAAATTTTGGGGTGCGGTCGTAACTATCCATTGTGATGATATACTGTACTCAACACTATCTTTCTCTCTCTCTCTCTCTCATTCCACCAAACCGTCCATACGAACAACTTTGTTACTTTACCTCTCACATCCTTTCATCTTTCACGCCCTCCTATGTCTCTCTTTCTTTCTCCCTCCTTTGCTTTTTTTTTCTCTCTGTTCGTTAGAAAGCATATATTGAACGGTCAACTTATTGACGTAATTGAAATAACGTATGCTTTTGATAAGATAAAGAAGTCTCTCTCTCTCTCTCTCTCTTGCCCTCCTTTATCCTACCCCCCTCCCCCACCTCCTCCAAACTCCCCTCCCGATAAATTTTCTCTCATCCCTCCTTTACGCGATTCACTCATAAATTTTCCTCTAAAGATGTAATAATTCTCTCCTCCTCCTCTATTTCTTCTTTCCTTCTTTCTCTACATGACCTGCTTTCCCCTCTCTGTATTTTTCCATTCACACATTTCTTCAGTTTTCTACGATCCATGTTTTACTTCCACTATACTTTTATTTTCTCTTTGCTTGGGTACCTTCCCTATCTGTGTTCCCCTCTATTTGTTCTTCCCAGGATTATTTGTTTTCTTATTTTTTCTACTACCTCAATTTGTTTACTTCTAGTCTACGTGTCATTTTTCTTGTTTCTCTTCTCTCTTTCATTTTCTACCTGGCCTATTTCTATTCTCCCCTTTTGTTTGATATCTCCATTTCAATTGTCCTCTCTTTTCTTTTTTATCTTTTCTGCATTTGATAATACTCCTGTTAGGTTTTGTCTCTTCCTCCTCCTCTTCTTCTTCTTCTTCTTCTTTTACCTGATTTGTTGTTTATTTTTCTCCTCTGAAACTGTAATTCCACACTCATTTTTCCAGTTGTTTTTATTTTATTTTCATTTTTATTATTTTAATTACTACTTGGTCTTACATTTCCCCTCTTCCTTCTTTTCCGCCATTTTCTTCACTCCTGCAAATTGTATCGGGTCGATTTACTCCTACCCTATGTTGCATCTCTCCTACATCATAATTATTTTCTTCTCTTCTCTTCTTCCATTTCCTTTGTGTTTCATGTCTACTTGTAATTTTATTCCATTCTCCTCTTCCCACTTATCTCATAAAGTCATGCTTCTTCGTACGATGTTTTAAATATTTCGTCTTTCTTCCTGCTGCTCTTCTCTTCTTCCCCATCTTGTCTTGACCTATTTCCTCCTTCTCTTTCTTTCACTCTTGCTCTAGTTATTTTTAGAATTTTCGTTTTATTCTCTATATATTAATAATTCCCTAACACCTCGCCCTCTTCTCTCATCTCATTTTGTCTTTTGTCTCTTTCCCTTATTCCTTTCCCTTACTACATGCCTCCGTTCCGTCTTGTTAATGTCTTTCTTGTTCGTCCCATTCTCACCTTATTGGTCCTCTCTTCCTCTCTCTTTCTCTTCTCTTCTCTTCATCTTATCTTCCAGGTGTTACACCGAGGTCAGTGTAACCCAAGTGTCTGACAGGGAAGGTGAAGAGGGCTCTGAACAATTAAATTTTACTTATAGTAAGTTTATCGCCTCATTACAAAATGCACAGGACAAATATATTCCCAAAAGAAAATTTATATCAATACCGTACGTACCAACTAAGTTGGATGAATAACAAACTTTGAGATCTTCTAGGGAAAAAATAAAAGGAATATATAATAATATATATATACGGAAAGAGGAAAAACACTGACTTGGATACTTTCAGAACCTATCAAGGATGTGTGAGTAACAGAACTACTAACATTATCTTAAAACTGTACTTAGCATTGGTGAGACCTCATTTGGACTACGCTGTTCAGTTGTGGTGTCCTTATTATAAAATGGATATTGACTCTCTGGAGGCAATCCGAAGAAGAATGACGAAAAATATCCACAATATTTGAAATTTATCAAATAAGGAGAGCCTAAAAACCCTTGGATTGCATTCATTAGAAATTAGTAGATCTATAGGAGGTATGATACAGGTATTTAAGTAGATGAAAGGTATAAATAAGGGAGATATTAAGAAGATATTAAAGTTTAGTAACGGCGAGATAACCCGTTCAAATGGCTTCAAATTGGATGCGTTTCGCTTTAGAAAAGATGTACTTAAGCATTGGTTTGGAAACAGAGTTGTAGATGTGAAGAATAGATTGACTAGTGCAGTGCTTATCTCAGGAACGGGGATAAACTTCCAAGAGCAAACTGGATAGTCACATGAATGATATGGATTATGGTGAAATGGGATTTGCCTCGTGTGGGCCGGTCGGTCTTATGCAGATGTTCGAGTTCTTCTGTTCTTATGTTCTAACCTCCTACTCCTATCTAGCCATGACCTATTTTCACCTAGCCCCTGTTTCGTCTTTCTTGTCTCGTACTATACTGCTCAACCTATTTTATTGTAAAAGAGAATATTTGACAATGTATGAGAGAGAGAGAGAGAGAGGTAATTTAGGAGTCAAATTAAAGGTGAAGGGAGGTAAAAATTACTCATCTCCCAGGCTATAGAAAGGGGTATGAAGGGAAGAATAGAGCAAAGGAGAGAGAGAGAGAAAAAAAGAGAGAGATGCAAACGAATTACTAGGAAATCGAAATGCAAGAGAGTGTCAATATAATGTCATATACATAATTATACACCATGGTGAAATGGGTTAAAGCATGGACACTCGTCCTGACTGTAGGGGGTTCGAGACCGGTTGGGAGTATAACATTACTTAGTAGCTCACGTGTAGTTGTGAGATATATATATATATTCTCGTTTAAACAGACGAGGTTAAAGGCAACAGCAGTTTCAGCATTCAGTATTTTATTGTTACAGATTTCAATATTTCTAACAATTTTCCTCTGGGGTTCAGAGATGAGGTACAACAGGTTAGCAAAATTCATGGTGGATCCAACGTTTCACAAGTAAACATCTTGCATCTTCAGGGAAAGGGCAGGTAATGATTAGAATAAGGACAAAGCAACATATTTATACAAAATTCGAGGATCAAGAATAGGTAGGTGGGCGGAGCTACTGGGTGTGGGGTGGCTGTTCATTGGTGGAAGGCAGTCTATTCGCGAGACGGGCACTAAATCTTATCGGTGGTTGGTTGTTGGCTGTGGGTGGCTGTGATTGGTTGGTGTTGTCAGTAGTGTGCTGATCGCGGAAAGGTACGGGAGGGGGGCACAGGGCGAGAGGAACGAGGGCAGTATGCCTGTAGCGCTTGCCTGAAGGAAGAATTTGAAGGTCTTGTGTTTGGTTGTTGATGCTGGGGTTGAGCGTTTGGATATATAGAGCTTCTAAAATAGCTAGTCTTCTGGAGTCTCCAGACCCCAGAAGACTAGCTATTTTAGAAGTTCTATATATCCAAACGCTCAACCCCAGCATCAACAACCAAACACAAGACCTTCAAATTCTTCCTTCAGGCAAGCGCTACAGCCCTGTGCCCCCCTCCCGTACCTATCCGCGATCAGCACACTACTGACAACACCAACCAATCACAGCCACCCACAGCCAACAACCAACCACCGATAAGATTTAGTGCCCGTCTCGCGAATAGACTGCCTTCCACCAATGAACAGCCACCCCACACCCAGTAGCTCCGCCCACCTACCTATTCTTGATCCTCGAATTTTGTATAAATATGTTGCTTTGTCCTTATTCTAATCATTACCTGCCCTTTCCCTGAAGATGCAAGATGTTTACTTGTGAAACATTGGATCCACCATGAATTTTGCTAACCTGTTGTACCTCATCTCTGAACCCCAGAGGAAAATTGTTAGAAATATTGAAAGCTGTAACAATAAAATACTGAATGCTGAAACTGCTGTTGCCTTTAACCTCGTCTGTTTAAAAGAGAATCTATTACCTGGCTATACTAACATATATATATATATATATATATATATATATATATTTCTTTAACTCAGAAAATTTCTCCATTCTTGACACAGCCACTGACGATGTTGCACGTCGTCTAGCGGAGTCCCTTTTGGCTCAGTATCATAAACCCACTCTGGGTACTCAAGACTCCTCCATTCCACTACTATGTTATTAATGGTATGTTTTGTTTTTGTATTTTTGTTTTCTCTCTTAGTTTGCATGTATTTTTGTGTCAATTAGTTAGGATTATTAGGTTTAGTTCCAGTATTAGTTACTAAAGCTACCGGTATTGTATATTAGTTACTAAAGCTACCGGTATTGTATATTATATCAAATGTGAACCTTAGATATTAATAGTTTGTTTTTACTTCATTTTAGGCTTGACAATGACCCTTTGTATGGGGTCGAAACGTTGCCCAATAAAGATGTTCGTCACAGCGTTGGTTTTGCTGCTTATATATATATATATATATATATATATATATATATATATATATATATATACTACAGTAATAGACACATTGAAATAACATATTTGGAGAGATAACCTGCCAACATTGTTCTTCCTGAGTGCAAGGATTAAACAAAAAAATAAACCACTCCACCTTCCACCGTTCTCCACTCTCTATGTCCGTCGAATGTTCTACTTTAACTCAGAAAATTTCTCCATTCTTGACACAGCCACTGACGATGTTGCACGTCAGTGCCACATGTGTTTGTAAATTTCATTAATCGATTTTAGGAGTATAGTTGGTTGTTGGAAGGAACATAATAATTATCATATGGGCACCTGCATCCGATAATCAGAATCAGAGTCTGGTATCCGCAAGACTTTAATAGTCTATATTTTAGTATTTGGGTAATTCATTCATGTTTTAAGATGTTTGTTCATGATTTGAAGCTACAAACGTTAAAGTAACGTAAAATAATATACTAACCTTTTCGTTAGTATAATTTTGTTATGCCACTTACAACATAAATAGCTGCCCTCTCCATCACAATAGCTATCAGACCAGAATGACAGAAGCCGCCATAACAGAAGCACAGAGCGCTTTTCACGCGTTAAACAGCTTCCGCGCCACTTACCACCTTCTACCACCACCAATATCATAGTCAGAGCGAGCCCTACTAGCTCTGAACACCTGTAAACTGAACAACACAGAAGAACGAGACACTACGAGCAATAAACAAGCAACCAGCATCAATTACACCCCTCTTTGTATTTGGTCACTGCTAGGTGTGAGACTATAGCATTGCTAAGTTTGATACTAGCACTGTCAGGTCCACGACTGACCGGTCCCCTGCTAGGTGTGATACTAGCCCTGCTAAGTGTGATACTAGCTATGTAAGGTCCAAGACTAACCCTGACAGGTGTACTGGCAATAAGTCATGTGTGACACCGACCAAGTGTTGCATGTAGTACCAGTGAGGCAATAATCTGACACACCATGACATAGGCTGGTCGCACCACATCCATCCACTATCTATTACCACCAGTCAACATCCATCCACTATCTATTACCACCAGTCAACATCCATCCACTATCTACTACCACCAGTCAACATCCATCCACTATCTATTACCACCAGCCAACATCCATCCACTATCTATTACCACCAGACAACATCCATCCACTATCTATTACCACCAGTCAACATCCATCCACTATCTATTACCACCAGACAACATCCATCCACTATATATTACCACCAGTCAACATCCATCCACTATCTATCACCACAAGTCAACATCCATCCAATATGTATTACCACCAGCCAACATCCATCCACTATCTATTACCACCAGTCAACATCCATCCACTATCTATTACCACCAGACAACATCCATCCACTATCTATTACCACCAGCCAACATCCATCTACTATCTATCACCACCAGTCAACATCCATCCACTATCTATTACCACCAGTCAACATATCCACTATATATTACCACCAGTCAACATCCATCCACTATCTATAACCACCAGTCAACATCCATCCACTATCTATTACCACCAGTCAACATCCATCCACTATCTATTACCACCAGTCAACATCCATCCACTATCTATTACCACCAGACAACATCAATCCACTATCTATTACCACCAGTCAACATCCATCCACTATCTATTACCACCAGACAACATCCATCCACTATATATTACCACCAGTCAACATCTATCCACTATCTATTACCACCAGACAACATCTATCCACTCTCTATTACCACCAGTCAACATCCATCCACTATCTATTACCACCAGACAACATCCATCCACTATCTATTACCACCAGTCAACATCCATCCACTATCTATTACCACCAGCCAACATCCATCCACTATCTATTACCACCAGTCAACATCCATCCACTATCTATTACCACCAGACAACATCCATCCACTATATATTACCACCAGTCAACATCCATCCACTATCTATCACCACAAGTCAACATCCATCCAATATGTATTACCACCAGCCAACATCCATCCACTATCTATTACCACCAGTCAACATCCATCCACTATCTATTACCACCAGACAACATCCATCCACTATCTATTACCACCAGCCAACATCCATCTACTATCTATCACCACCAGTCAACATCCATCCACTATCTATTACCACCAGTCAACATCTATCCACTATATATTACCACCAGTCAACATCCATCCACTATCTATAACCACCAGTCAACATCCATCCACTATCTATTACCACCAGTCAACATCCATCCACTATCTATTACCACCAGTCAACATCCATCCACTATCTATTACCACCAGACAACATCAATCCACTATCTATTACCACCAGTCAACATCCATCCACTATCTATTACCACCAGACAACATCCATCCACTATATATTACCACCAGTCAACATCTATCCACTATCTATTACCACCAGACAACATCTATCCACTCTCTATTACCACCAGTCAACATCCATCCACTATCTATTACCACCAGACAACATCCATCCACTATCTATTACCACCAGTCAACATCCATCCACTATCTATTACCACCAGACAACATCTATCCACTATCTATTACCACCAGTCAACATCCATCCACTATCTATTACCACCAGACAACATCCATCCACTATCTATTACCACGGCCAGACAGCCTGGGGAACAGCAACAACAACAACCAGTCAACATCCATCCACTATCTATTACCACCAGTCAACATCCATCCACTATCTATTACCACCAGACAACATCCATCCACTATCTATTACCACCAGTCAACATCCATCCACTATCTATTACCACCAGCCAACATCCATCTACTATCTATCACCACCAGTCAACATCCATCCACTATCTATTACCACCAGTCAACATCTATCCACTATATATTACCACCAATCAGCATCCATCTACTATCTATTACCACCAGTCAACATCCATCCACTATCTATTACCACCAGTCAACATCTATCCACTATATATTACCACCAGTCAACATCCATCCAATATCTATTACCACCAGCCAACATCCATCCACTATCTATTACCACCAGTCAACATCCATCCACTATCTATTACCACCAGTCAACATCCATCCACTATCTATTACCACCAGACAACATCCATCCACTATCTATTACCACCAGCCAACATCCATCTACTATCTATCACCACCAGTCAACATCCATCCACTATCTATTACCACCAGTCAACATCTATCCACTATATATTACCACCAGTCAACATCCATCTACTATCTATCACCACCAGTCAACATCCATCCACTATCTATTACCACCAGTCAACATCTATCCACTATATATTACCACCAGTCAACATCCATCCACTATCTATTACCACCAGACAACATCCATCCACTATCTATTACCACCAGACAACATCCATCCACTATCTATTACCACCAGACAACATCCATCCACTATCTATTACCACCAGACAACATCCATCCACTATCTATTACCACCAGACAACATCCATCCACTGTCTATTACCACCAGTCAACATCCATCTACTATCTGTCACCACCAGTCAACATACATCCACCATCTATTACCACCAGTCAACATCTATCCACTATATATTACCACCAGTCAACATCCATCCACTATCTATTACCACCAGACAACATCCATCCACTATCTATTACCACCAGACAACATCCATCCACTATCTATTACCACCAGACAACATCCATCCACTATCTATTACCACCAGACAACATCCATCCACTCTCTATTACCACCAGTCAACATCCATCCACTATCTATTACCACCAGTCAACATCCATCCACTATCTATTACCACCAGACAACATCCATCCACTATCTATTACCACCAGACAACTTCCATCCACTATCTATTACCACCAGTCAACATCCATCCACTATCTATTACCACCAGTCAGCATCCATCCACTATCTATTACCACCAGACAACATCCATCCACTATCTATTACCACCAGTCAACATCCATCCACTATCTATTACCACCAGTCAACATCCACTACCAATTATCACCAATAAATGTAAGGGTCCACTATCTATGTCCATTCCACCCATCTTCCACCTACTATCTGTTACACTTTGTCTTAGTGTCCCCTCTTGGCCTTCCCTCACCACCTCTATTCCCCTCCTTCCCCTTCCTCTTGCCTCCTCTAAAATAGGCCACTCAGCTGGAGGCCCCCTGTGTCACCTGAATACTGATCTCTCTCTCTCTCTCTCTCTCTCTCTCTCTTTCTCTCTCTTTCTCTCTCTCTAATTGCTATTGCCAAAAGCGAGTGCGCTAGGTATTAATACAAATTGGATAGAAAGTTGGCTAACAAGTAGACAACAACCAGTAGTAATCAATGTTTTTTCTTCTGAGTGGACTGAAGTCACTTCTGGAGTTCCAAAGGGATCGGTCCTTGGCCCACTTATGTTTATCATATATGTCAAATTACATGATATTAGTCTGTTGAGTGTGATCTCAAAGTTTGCAGATGAAATCAAACTTGGAATGAATGTGAAAAACCCCAAAGGGGTTGAACAGCTCAGGATAGATCTCAACAGACTGGGTGGATGGTCGGAGACATGGCAGATGCCTCTAAACTTGGAAAAGTACAAGGTGATGCATATCAGCCAAGCTATTGGGAATGCCTCTGGAAGTGACTGATTTGGAAAAGGATTTGGGTGTTCTGATTATCAATGACCTAAAGTTTTCCAAGCAGTGCATTGAAGTAGAGAAGAAAGCTCAGAAATTATTGGGCTATATCAAGAGGCAATTTAAGTATAGAAATAAGGAAATAGTTCTCACACTTGACACAACTCTGATACAGTCTCTCCTGGAGTATGCTGTTTAATTCTGGTCTCCAGCACTCAGAAAAGATATAGAGCGACTGGACAGAGTACAAACTCTGGGTACAAAGCTTATTCAATCGTTTAATTAGAAGACTGAGCTATGAGGACCGGTTGAGAGCTCTTGATCTCTTTCGTTGGAGACATGCAGACTACGAGGTCAGCTCATTGAAGTTTTGAATATACTTAATGGATTAGACATTGTAGATTATAGCAAAATGTTTAGTCTAGATATTAATACAACACGCAACCATGGCTGGAAATTCGAATTGAAAAGGTTTAGCACTAATATTTGTGGGCACTTTTTCACATACAAGATCTGTTCTACCTGGAACAAACTTTCCTCCGAAGTTATAAATAGTTCTTCAGTAGAGCAGTTTAAGAAGAGAGTAGATAGTATCTTGCACACTCTGTAATGAGTGTAATGCACTAAACAGTCTCTCTCCTTCCACCTCGAATATCCCCTAGGAATGGACCGCAAGGTCTCTGATATACTAAATATTCCTTGTAACTCTCTCTCTCTCTCTCTCTCTCTCTCTCATACATATAGACCCCTTTAAAATTAACAGTGATGTGAGTCTATTTCTGTGTTTACTGCCACGGTTGAGGCTAATTAAACTCCGAGGGACCTAACATTTAATGATAAAAATATTTATATATTTGCATTTTGTTCCAATTAATGTTAACCTTGGGGATTCGTTTAATGATCAATTATGTATATGTATATGAATTCATTCTGAGAATGTACTCTAATGGTTTCATGAATTGCTCCAGGTTTTTATCATGTATCGTATTTTAATATAATATAATATACTGGAATATTTTCTGATTAAATACATGTAGGAGGCTGGTAATGTTAGGTAAGTCAGCATGGAAGGTAAGGTAAAAGGAAAATGTATATAAGCGTTCAAATATTACAGGGACAATATATTTTTTTTCCCATAGTTTTGTAGGAAGAACTTTAATCCAACTTTATCCCCTCATCGCGATCACAAGTTTTTCTATTAATATTCTAGTTAACTTAAAATTATTGTATTCATCTTCGATAAGGCGATTTAATGTGCTGAAATCCTTTTGAATGTAAGCAAATTATTTATCTTTAAAGGTGAGATTTTTCAAATATAAGTTACACTTGAGACATTTCATTGGATATTTCTAATTTATAAAAGCATGCTCAGTTTTGAAGCCCGTGATGAAGTGGTAAATAATAAGAACACACCTTATTCAAACTTAAAGCTAATAAAACTACTTGCCCAGATATAATCCCCCCCCCCCCCCCATCCCCACCCGTGTCCTCAAATAAATAAATAATATTATATTGCTAAACCATTACCTTTACTATATAACAAAACAATAAAGAGTGGCATCGTGTCAGACGAATGGAAACTATGTAATGTAACACCCATCTTTAAAAAAGGAAACAAATCTTTACCTAGTAACTTGTCCTATAAGCTTGACTTCTATAATATGTAAATTACTTGAAACAATTATTAGAGAAAAATTAGTATTTCATCTAGAAGAAAAAAACATTATATAAAAGATTCCCAGCATAGTTTCCGAAACAAGCGTTCATGCTTAACAAATCTTCTTTTTTCGATTATATTTTCAACAAGTACAAAGAAACTAAAGCAGTTGACATAGTCTACCTTGACTTTCAGAAAGCCTTTGATGTAGTTCCCCATAAGCTTCTCCTGATAACACTAGAAGTTCATGGTATATAAGGGCGCGTGCTCCACTGAATCGGAAACTGGCTAACTGGGTGAATGCAACAAGTAGTAATAAATGATAAATTATCATACTGAATTAATGTCACAAGTGGTGTACCCCAAGGGTCAGTGCTCAAACCAGTCCTCTTCATGATATATATAAATGACATCGATGTGATATTTCAAATTTTGAAGTTGACAAACAAGCAGCAAGCACAGTAGTGTCTCCAACTAAAATACAATACACTACAAATAATTTAGATAAACTGTCTAACTGGGCTCAGACTGGGCAAAGGAACTTCAATATTGATAAATGTAAAGTACTCCATGTACTGCAGGTTATTGGAACAATAAGGCAAGTTATTCAATAGGGTGTATTAAACTTAAAAGTGTAAATTAAAAATATTTTAAAACTGGGCCAACAATGAGCTGAATCAGTAATAAAAGCAAATAAAATTATTGGATTCATTGGTGGGTCTTTCGAATACAGATCCGAAGACGTTATTATCACCTTATATATTTCATTGGTTCGACCTCATCTAGAATACTGCATTACATTTTGGTATCCTTACTAACAAAAGGATATAGAAAAACTTGAAAGAGTACAGTGAAGAATAAAAAAATTATACCTTTGTTTACATACTGCAATTTATAGCAGGAAATATATGAAGGTCAAACAATTACATCCACGCTTCGCTTCCTTTGTGTGTACACTGTCTATATTACCTCAACCTTACTGTCATCACTGTCAACATTCTCACCCCTCCGTCAATAGTCCCACGCCTTGTCCGTGTTTCCCGGGAACATATCCATCAGCTCTTCTCGCCGTCACCCACAATAATTATCCCACGCCCTCGTCAGCTTTCCCACGGTAGGTGGAGGCTTGTGGGCCGTGATTTGACGACCCCGCCCTTACCACCCCTTCCTCTCCACTGCTGACACCCGTGATTCATGTCCCAATTAACCGTTTCAGTATACTATGCCCATTCTCTAATTTTATTTTGGCTATTACAAACAATTGTGTTCAGCTTAGAAATTAGTTGTGGAAATAATAGGTATAATTGAAATGGCTTGCACACCTTTTAATATTACAAGTCCTTCCTAAGTTGTATACAATTGCATACTATTCCCCCCCCCCCCAAAAAAAAAAAAAAAAAAAAAATCTGAAAGGGTTAACTAGCCTAGTCGGTAGTAGGAATTTCCGTCAATCCACGAATCCCTAAAAACGAGGTAAGGGAGGATTAGCCATTCATAACACACACACACACACACACAGCTCAATGGTACCGTCCCTGCCTGCAACCCAGCAGACCGGGGTTCAAATCTCGCTCAGGTTGATGAAGGTTTTCTGAGACATAGCCAGCGGAGATGGGTAATTGTCATTTATAATAATGTCTAGGAAGCGGGATAATACGAGCCAAAAACTCAATTCCTGTCCAACTACAATTATGAATACAATTATGAATACACACAAAAAAACACACACACACAGAAGGAAGAGAGAGAAAGGGGAAAAAAACGCCTGCGTAAGACAAGCAATGGGGTTCATTGTCCCACGAAATTATGTGATTTACATGACATGTTTCAAAATACCCACAGCAAAATACATGACAACATCTGGGGTGGAAGTATTTGAAATGTATTTATTTAAACAAAGTACGAAACCCTCAAACATTTCCTATTGCAAACTTTCTCCACGTATTCATATTCATATAATTGGCCATTTCACTCGTTTCATCTAACAGTTGATCTGATATTTCTATCATTTGGGAAGAGTCTACCAGTAAATAGGTGTGTAAATCTAAAGCCCAATTGAACGGATCATCCATCTCTGAGTCACAAAAGGGTCGGGGTTAATTTTGTTAGACTGTTTTTATCTTATAGACTACAATCACACGGCAGCAATATCTCAAAACTACTATCTTCCATCTTAGAAGGGGGGGGGGGGGGGTCTGGACCCCTTTCTCCATCATGTTTAGTCTCATTATTTTTGAGATCTTAAAATGTTAATTTTGGCTATTCCTAAACCTTTGGCACTATTTATTTGTCAATGTTAAGACCTTTCATGCCACTTACATATTTGTTAATGTTAAGACATTTCATGCCACTTACATATTTGTCAATGTTAAGACATTTCATGCCACTTACATATTCCCCTGGTGAAAGATAACGGGCCTGAAAGTTAGGATGAACCGGCCCTTTGCCGAGGCATTTTTCTACCAAAAAATGCACACATTTATATCAAAGAGGAATCTTGTGGGTATTTTTTAAGGTTAATGGCGGTATAGGGAAAAATAATATCTCCCCTTAATTAATTCAACATCATATCTAAATTCCTCATTACTCACGATAATCTGTATTGCTGACGGAATCTGCATACAAACATTAAATAATTAATTTATACTAATCTTACTGTCAACTGAACTTACACGAAAACCAATGTTTCGCTGACTCAATTACTGCTAACACTAATACCATATATATATATTAAACGAATTCAGGTTGCACATTTCCACTATTTAAGCTTAATACAATTTTACATGATTAATGCACATTTTACCAATTTTGAATGCGGTACTCCTTCATTTACATGTTGTTGTTGTTGTTGGTGTTCCCTAAGCTGCCTGGCCGAACAGCCCCGAGTCCCTGAGAAAGGCCATGGCCACGATCGGGCTTTCCCACAGAGCTCTCATTGAGTGTAGATTGTGTTGTTGGCGTAAGTGGTTGTGTGAAATGCAGTCTTCTATGTGTTTAATGGTATGGGGTGCTGTGTTACATCCCGGGCAGGCGTCGACAACGGAGTCATCCAGTCTCTTCTGATAGCTCAGGAGAGCTGGATGGTGTCCGCATCTCAGCCTGGCCAGGTGGACTCTGTCCTCGCGAGGAAGGGAGGATTCGGAAGGATGGATTTCGGGAGGTCGTGCATGCAGCTGCGTGTTGTCTGTGAGTGAGTGGATGGATCGGTGAGAGATATGAGTATGGATGTGCTTCTGGAAGTTGGTTCGGGGTGGGCAGGGAGGGAGAGAGGACAATAATTGTGTGTGATACCGTGTGCTGGGTGTTGTTTTGATATTTCTTGGTGTCTGTGGGTGTGTTGCCATGTAGTTTAGAAGGTGGTCTTGGTTCGTGGAGGCTGCTGCCAGGAATTGAGTGCCTCTCATGTCCAGATGGTCTTTGACTTTGAGAATTTTGGTTTCTTGATGTAGGTGATCTGTGGGTGAAGTAGCTGTGCAGCCTGTAATGATCTTCAGGGCTTTGTTTTGAATAGTCTGTAAGGTCTTATGATGTGTTTCAGCTAGGTTAGAAGCCCAGGCTGGGCTTGCGTATTCCATCACTGATCTTATGTATTGTTTATATACTGTGGTGGTAGTTTCTTTGTTGTGTCCAAATTTTGTGTGAGCAAGTGACCTGAGGGCGTTAAGTCTGGGTGTCAGTTTCTTTTTAATGTTTGTGGTGTGCTGTTTGAATGTCATATGAGTATCATATGTTACTCCTAGGATTTTGGGTGTGTGTGTATGTGTTAGGGGTGTGTTGTTTATGGTGAGTTGAGGGATGTATTCGTGTTCTCCTGTCCAACTTGTGAGCAGGGTTGCGGTGGATTTGGCTGGGGCTAGATTAAGTCTGTTTGTAGTGCACCAACCATGTAATGTGTTGAGATAGGGTTGAAGGAGATCTGTTGCTCTTTTTGGGTCATGGTGTGTGCATGTGAGTGTTATGTCATCTGCATAGGAGGCTAAGTTTATTTGGGGCGTATTGGGTGTAGTTATATCGTGCATGTACAGATTGAAGAGTGCGGGCGATAGGACGGATCCTTGTGGGACTCCGTTTGGAAAGTTTCTGATTTTAGATGACTGACCGGCAAAAGATACGTGTGCACATCTGCCTGCTAGGAAGTTGGCCAGCCACCTTTTTGTGTTGTTGTGCATGTTTGTGTTGTAGATTTTGTTTGTTAGGTTGTGACGGGGATGGCATCGAAGGCTTTACTAATGTCGAGTGTGGCTAATAGTGATCTGTGTGGTGGTCTAGCTGAGTTGATGCCGTCGAAAGCTCTTTGTGTAAGGTCTGTGAGAAGAGTGTTTGTGGAGTGCAGTGGCCTAAAGCCATGTTGTGTTGGAGCTAGGGGTAGGTCAGGTGTAATTAGTTGTAATACTAGGCGTTCCATGACTTTGGAGGGGGAGCAAAGAAGTGTGATGGGGCGGTGCGAGGAGGGTAGCGTGGGGTCTTTGTTGGGTTTGGGATATGTGATGATGATGCCATGCTTCCAAATGTCTGGTATTGTGTTGTGTGAATAGCTGTAGTTTGATATGTTAGTGAGTGCTTGTATGCCTTGTGGTCCCAGGTGTCTGAGGTGTATGTTGCTTATGTTGTCTAGGCCACAGGCGGGTGAGTGCTTGAGATTGTTGATGATATGCTTTGTCTGGTGATTGGTGAAGGGTGTATAGTCAGGGTCTGTGGGGAATTGTCTCTTACGTCGGATGACACGTCGGTCGTCTTTGTGAGGTTTTAGGTGGCTGACATGTGAAAAGTGATTGATGAGAGTGTTTGCTTGTTGTTTACATGAAGGAGTAGAGTCTGTTGTTGTGATTGCAGCATGTGATTGTGTTGTGTTGCTGCTGGAAAGTGTGATGCTGTTTAGTGTTTTGTAGAGTTTTTTGGGGTTTGTTTTGTGATCAAGTGTTTGTAGGAAGTTATTCCAATTTAGTTTTTGTTGTTCTTGTATTTTGTTGTTAGTTTGGGTGTTGAGTGCTTGAATTTGTTGTGTGATGTCTTGTGTGTGGGGTGCTGGGGAGTGTTTCAGTATGTTGCGTTGTCTGATGAGGTTTTGAATTTCTGGTGTGAAGTTGGGGTTGTGTCTTTTCCTGTTACCTCTTGGAATGTGTTTCTTGTCAGCGTTTTGGATCGTTTTATTGAGTATGTGTACAGCATTGTTGATGTTAGTGATGGGTGTACTGTTTAGAGTTGTGAAGTGTTGTTCTGTCTCATTTGTGAATGCTTCCCAGTTAGCTCTTTTATAATTGGTGAATGTGTGTTTGTGGCTAGCTGGGGTGAGTCTGGTTTTGGTGGTGATAATGATCGGGAGGTGGTCAGAGCCTAAGGTTCTGACCACCCTCCAGGATGTTGTGGGGGCGAGTTCTGGGGAGCAAAAGGTGATGTCAGGAGATGATGGGTTATAGAGGGCTTGGTGAGGAATATGGGTATGTTGATGGATGTCGTTAAGGATGATGAGGTTATCGGTTTGGTTTTGTAGTACCAGCCCTCTGTCATGTTGTAGATAATAGTGATCTAAGGCAGAAAGAAGCTTAAAAAAGGATGCGGTAATTGCAAAGAAGAACATTTAATAGGAATTGAACGAAGTTTGCATTTATTGTGTATTAAATTGTTACATTAAGCTGTTGTTGTTGTAATGTACCCGAGGAGTTTAGTGACTGGGAGAAGACAAATGATTAGGGCAATGATTGCTTTAATCAGCATCAGAAATTGAGTTTGGAAGCAGTGAGAGGATTACATGAGCTAGTATTAGCGTTAGCAATGATTGAGTCAGCGAAACATTGGTTTTTGTGTAAGTTCAGTTGACAGTAAGATTAGTATAAATTAATTATTTAATGTTTGTATGCAGATTCCATCAGAAATACAGATTATCGTGAGTAATGAGGAATATATATATATATATATATATATATATATATATATATATATATATATATATATATATATATATATATGAAAGACTATTCCAATTGTTGGTGACTGTGTGGATCAGTAACAATATGACTAATACCAAGAGTAGCCTTACTAAGAATAACATGTATGCGTAAGTGTTTAGAAGTAACAATGACAGTAGGAAACTTGCATGAGCAACACACAAATACAAACAGAAGCAACAACGTGATGCTAGAAGGCTGCCAGAGACCTAACTACTATGGAATACACTAGAAAGTAAGTCTTGGGGTGTGGCTCAGAGAAGGTGGTGGGGCGGTACAGGGGGTAGGCTTTATTTATTAGTTATTTATATATATGTTTTTTTGTATTTCCTCGCTAGAACTCCATCAAGCTAGCTAGTAGGTATCCTCAAGATCCCCCTTCGAGGAACCGGCCGAAGGCCAGTTCCTCCAAAATTGCTGGCTCGCTATCGCTCGCCAGGAGAAAATAGACACCTGAATGACACGAAAGGTCTTGATATTGATAAATAAATGGGACGAAAGGTCTGTAAATTGACAAACTAATGGGTTGAACGTTTAAATAAAACTAATGGGGCTAAACATGAGGCAGAAGGGAGTCCATAAAAATCCACTAGCACCCCCATAATGGAGGACTGGAGGCTAGGAAAGTTAGCCACAGCTTGAAGGATGTTACTGGCCCCAGAATTGAGATGGAATGTTTATGGCTTTGTGGTTAGATAATAGTGTTCAGTCAGGCTCAAAAGTGTTGGCTTTCAGCTTCAGAGCTTCAGAACTATATTTTCCGCTCAAACAAAATAAGAGTAATATTCCTCAACAAAGCCATATATATCTTGAATTTAAAGGATTTGTTTATGTATTCAAACATTATTGTTAACTACAGAGATAACAAAAGTTGAATGTATGGGGTAGGGTTCAAGTTTACATATTGACTTTGGACACGGACATTAACGAGAGACTTTAGAGCATGACTTTACAGATTGACTATTGAGATTGACCTTAGAGACTGACTTTTAGATTGGCTTTACAGAATGGCTGTATAGAGTGACTTTAGAGTGACTGTATAGAGTGACTTTAGAGTGACTGTATAGAGTGATTTTGGATAATGACTGTATAGAGTGACTTTATAGTGTGACTGTATTGAGTGACTGTATAGAGTGACTTTAGAGTGACTGTATAGAGTGACTATAGAGTAACTTTAGAGTGACTGTATAGAGTGATTTTGGATAATGACTGTATAGAGTGACTTTATAGTGTGAATGTATTGAGTGACTGTATAGAGTGACTTTAGTGACTGTATAGAGTAACTTTAGAGTGACTGTATAGAGTGACTTTAGAGTGACTGTATAGAGTGATTTTGGATAATTACTGTATAGAGTGACTTTAGGGTGACTGTATAGAGTGACTTTAGAGTGACTGTTTAGAGTGACTGTATAGAGTTATTTTGGATAATGACTGTATAGAGTGACTTTATAGTGTGAATGTATTGAGTGACTGTATAGAGTGACTTTAGAGTGACTGTATAGAGTGACTTTAGAGTGACTATAGAGTAACTTTAGAGTGACTGTATTGAGTGACTTTAGAGTGACTGTATAGAGTGACTGTATAGAGTGACTTTAGAGTGACTGTATAGTGATTTTGGATAATGACTGTATAGAGTGACTTTATACTGTGAATGTATTGAGTGACTATAGAGTGACTTTAGAGTGACTGTATAGAGTTACTTTAGAGTGACTGTATAGAGTGACTTTAGAGTGACTGTATAGAGTGACTTTAGAGTGACTGTATAGAGTGACTTTATAGTGACTGTATAGAGTGACTTTCGAGTGACTATAGAGTGATTTTGGATAATGACTGTATAGAGTGACTTTATAGTGTGAATGTATTGAGTGACTAGAGTTACTGTATAGAGTGACTTTAGAGTGACTGTATAGAGTGACTTTAGAGTGACTGTATAGAGTGACTTTATAGTGTGAATGTATTGAATGACTGTATAGAGTGACTTTATAGTGTGAATGTATTGAGTGACTATAGAGTGACTGTATAGTGACTTTAGAGTGACTGTATAGAGTGACTTTAGTGACTGTATAGAGTGACTTTATAGTGTGAATGTATTGAATGACTGTATAGAGTGACTTTAGAGTGACTGTATAGTGACTTTGGATAATGACTGTATAGAGTGACTTTATAATGTGAATGTATTGAGTGACTGTATAGAGTGACTGTTTAGAGTGACTTTAGAGTGTGAATGTATTGAGTGACTAGAGTGTGAATGTATAGAGTGACTGTATAGAGTGACTGTATCGAGTGACTTTAAAGTGTGAATGTATTGAGTGACTGTATAGAGTGACTTTAGATTGTGAATGTAGCCTGTAGAGTGACTGTATAGAGTGATTTTAGAGTGTGAATGTATTGAGTGATTGTACAGAGTGACTGTATGGAGTGACTTTAGAGTGTGAATTTATTGAGTGTCTGTATAGAGTGACTGCATATAGTGACTGTATAGGGTGACTTTATGGAGTGACTATAGAGTGTGAATGTATAGAGTGACTGTATAGAGTGACTGTAGAGTGTAACTGTATAGAGTGACTTTAGAGTGTGAATGTATTGAGTGACTGTATAGAGTAACTTTCGAGTGTGAATGTATAGTGACTGTATAGAGTGACTGTAGAGTGTAACTGTATAGAGTAACTTTAGAGTGTGAATGTATAGAGCGACTGTAGAGTGACTGTATAGAGACTTTAGAATGTGACTGTATAGTCACTGTATGGTGACTTTAGAATGTGATTGTATAGAGTGACTTTAGAATGTGACTGTTTAGAGTGACCTTAGAATGTGACTCTATAGAGTGGCTGCATAGAGACTGTATAGTGACTATAGCGTGACTGTATATTGATTGTACAATGTGGCTATAGTGAGTGATTGTACAATGTGACTACTGTATAGTAAGTGATTGTACAATGTGACTATAATGAGTGATTGTACAATGTGACTATAGTGAGTGATTGTACAATGTGACTATAGTGAGTGATTGTACAGTGTGACAATAGTGAGTGATTGTACAATGTGACTACTGTATAGTAAGTGATTGTACAGTGTGACTATAATGAGTGATTGTACAATGTGACTATAGTGAGTGAATGTACAATATGACTATAGTGAGTGATTGTACAGTGTGACTATAGTGTGTGATTGTACAATGTTACTATAGTGAGTGATTGTACAGTGTGACTATAGTGAGTGATTGTACAATGTGACTACTGTATAGTAAGTGATTGTACAGTGTGACTTTAGTGAATGATTGTACAATGTGACTATAGTGAGTGAATGTACAATGTGACTATAGTGAGTGATTGTACAGTGTGACTATAGTGAGTGATTGTACAATGTGACTATAGTGAGTGATTGTACAATGTGACTACTGTATAGTAAGTGATTGTACAATGGGACTATAATGAGTGATTGTACAATGTGACTATAGTGAGTGATTGTACAGTGTGACTATAGTGAGTGATTGTACAGTGTGACTATAGTGAGTGATTGTACAATGTGACTACTGTATAGTGAGTGATTGTACAATGTGACTATAGTGAGTGATTGTACAATGTGACTATAGTGAGTGATTGTACAATGTGACTATAGTGAGTGATTGTACAATGTGACTATAGTGAGTGATTGTACAGTGTGACAATAGTGAGTGATTGTACAATGTGACTACTGTATAGTAAGTGATTGTACAGTGTGACTATAATGAGTGATTGTACAATGTGACTATAGTGAGTGAATGTACAATATGACTATAGTGAGTGATTGTACAGTGTGACTATAGTGTGTGATTGTACAATGTTACTATAGTGAGTGATTGTACAGTGTGACTATAGTGAGTGATTGTACAATGTGACTACTGTATAGTAAGTGATTGTACAGTGTGACTTTAGTGAATGATTGTACAATGTGACTATAGTGAGTGAATGTACAATGTGACTATAGTGAGTGATTGTACAGTGTGACTATAGTGAGTGATTGTACAATGTGACTATAGTGAGTGATTGTACAATGTGACTACTGTATAGTAAGTGATTGTACAATGGGACTATAATGAGTGATTGTACAATGTGACTATAGTGAGTGATTGTACAGTGTGACTATAGTGAGTGATTGTACAGTGTGACTATAGTGAGTGATTGTACAATGTGACTACTGTATAGTGAGTGATTGTACAATGTGACTATAGTGAGTGATTGTACAATGTGACTATAGTGAGTGATTGTACAGTGTGACTATAGTGAGTGATTGTACAGTGGACTATAGTGAGTGATTGTACAATGTGATTATAGTGAGTGATTGTACAGTGTGACTATAGTACAAAGGAGTACAAAGGAAATCAAGCAACAACAGATCTAGTGACCCTTCTAGGTTGCTTGTCCTCCAAAACACTGAGGATCAAGTGTCCAAACAGTGGTTTAGAGGGGGTAAGGGAACATTGGAAAGGGAACTACTGCCCTAAAACTAATGTCCGTGGCAGGATTAGGAAGTTAGTAGGGGACAGAGGGGTTAGTAACTGAGGGGGGGATAAAATAAAGTTATTCATTTACAAACGCAGTCAGTCGCGGGTTTGATGCGAGATATTTGTCTAGGCGGAGTTTAAATGAATCAACGGTGATGCAGTCTATAACGTTTCGGGGAAGCCCATTCCACAAGTTGACAACTCGATTGAAGAAGAAATTCTTAGATTCGTGTGAGTTAAAAGATTTACCAATAATTTTGCAACCGTTTCCCCGCGTGTAATTAGATTGGTTGATAGTGAAGTACTTACTACAGTTCATATTGTCGATGCCTTTGATGATTTTGAACACTTGAATTAAGTCACCTCTTAATCTGCGCTGGGTTAAAGGAAATAGATTTAATTCTCTAAGACGCTCTTCGTATGGTTTGTTCTTTAGGCTAGGTATCATTTTGGTAACTCTACGTTGAACTCGTTCTAGCTTGTTTATATCTTTTTGGTAATAAGGGCACCAGGATTGAACGCAGTATTCCAGAAGAGGGCGGACTAAGGAATTGTAAAGGGTTAGGATAACTTCTTTGGATTTATGCTCAAATGACCTGCCTATAAAGCCAATTATTTTGTTTGCCTTCTTAACAACTTCTGAACATTGTTGACTCGGTTTTAGATTACTAGATTATAGATTACTAGATTATAGTGAGTGATTGTACAGTGTGACTACTGTATAGTGAGTGATTGTACAATGTGACTATAGTGAGTGATTGTACAATGTGACTATAGTGAGTGATTGTACAATGTGACTATAGTGAGTGATTGTACAATGTGACTATAGTGAGTGATTGTACAATGTCACTATAGTGAGTGATTGTACAATGTGACTATAGTGAGTGATTGTACAGTGTGACTATAGTGAGTGATTGTACAATGTGACTACTGTATAGTGAGTGATTGTACAGTGGACTATAGTGAGTGATTGTACAATGTGATTATAGTGAGTGATTGTACAATGTGATTATAGTGAGTGATTGTACAGTGTGACTATAGTGAGTGATTGTACAGTGTGACTACTGTATAGTGAGTGATTGTACAGTGAGACTATAGTGAGTGATTGTACAGTGTGACTATAGTGAGTGATTGTAGAATGTGACTACTGACGTATAGTGAGTGATTGTACAGTGTGACTATAGTGAGTGATTGTACAATGTGACTATAGTGAGTGATTGTACAATGTGACTATAGTGAATGATTGTACAGTGTGACTATAGTGAGTGATTGTTTAGTGTGACTATAATGAGTGATTGTACAGTGTGACTATAGTGAGTGATTGTACAGTGTGACTATAGTGAGTGATTGTACAATGTGACTATATAGTGAGTTACTGTACAGTGTGACAATAGTGAGTGATTGTACAGTGTGACTATCGTGAGTGATTGTACAGTGTGACTATAGTGAGTGATTGTACAGTGTGACTATAGTGAGTGATTGTTTAGTGTGACTATAATGAGTGATTGTACAGTGTGACTATAGTGAGCGATTGTTTAGTGACTATAGTGAGTGATTGTTCAGTGTGACTATAGTGAGTGTCTTTAACTAATGTCAACAGTACTAAAGTCACCACAATATCCGTGCTGTCATTGGTCCTATGAAACAACACAGGCGCATATGAATTATGCCTCATTGCGAAACAGCCTTGACCAAAACGGCCATAACTAAAACAGCCATTACCAAAACGGTCATAATCCTATAATGCCTAGTGGTCAGATTTGGTTATTTTTGCTTAGATTACGATGTTTGGCTAATGCAAGTAAGACGCTATTATGATCTGTGAACGCTTTGGTTGTGGCCGTTTCGGAGTGTGGCTCCGTTTGACTTGAACACATCATAACAATCATCATACTGCATATGGCACTACACAAATAAATTATATTATCTTTCACTTCAGGCAGATCAATGAATGAATGTTTTACTGACGATTTTTTGTGCAGGTATTAACATCAGTGAGACGTTGCCTGTAGTGAAGGGCGGTGCGCTCCTCAGTGCCACTAGCAGAGTGGTGAACTCAACATAGTTAGGTAGGTAGTGATGTCTAATATAATAGTCAAATAAAACAAAACAAAATACTGTCTTGTTCCTAATAAAAACAAGCAACTAATGAAATATATTTGTTATGCATCGCTGTAATCCAACTCGCTTTAATGTTTATTCTCATAAGTTCCTTGCTTAGGATACTTAGAACACAATCCTGCTCGACAGGAGCACAACTCGCATTATCAATAATATTTCTAGATTACTCAATCACACTCCAAACACAATATACAAAGTAAGTACACTAGTTTTTATTTCTTAAACACTAAATACAGGGTCGTGGCACATCCGGATCTTAACTAAAGAGTATAAGTCCAATGGCAAATAAATGGTGACTTGGAAAGAGTTAACTATATTGTATTCCTGAATAAATGTGTCACTTACAGAACATCAAACATGGAATATATAAATTATACAAGACAAAACATAAAATATGATGACAATATATACAGTATATGTGGTAAGTGTACACAGAGAGAAATAAACGTGAACAAATGTGGACAACTGAGATCGTGTACTCAGGTGTGCGCAGGTAAGAGTGGCTAGAAAAATAAAGAGGTCACCAGGTAAGGTAGGTGGTCAAAGGCTGCCGCGCGAGGGGTTAGATTCAAAGTTACTGTGGTCGGCCTGAATAAATATATGATTTAAAGCAACGTTAAATCAGGATGACAAGATATGAATTTGGCTTTAATCCTGGTGATACGACAATTAAATTTGTAATTTAACTATAATAGAACACTGGTGAATAATCACTCACACGAGATACGAACAATAATTATAGTCGTAAATGAGCTAGAATCACAGTTAATGAGGAATTCAAATTCACAAAACGTGTAGTGAATAACTATAGCTGGAATATGAGCTAGACATACAGTAAGTTTGAATACATTAACAAGCTACTGGAAATAGAATAAAGACACAGAACGAAGTAGTGACTGTTAATAGCCGAAATGAAGGCTGATGAAATATAACATAAAATAAAGACACAGAACGAAGTAGCGACTTGTAACAGCCAAAATAAAGGCTGATAAAGTATAAAATAAAATAAAGGCACAGAACGAAGTAGCGACTTGTAACAGCCAAAATAAAGGCTGATAAAGTATAAAATAAAATAAAGACACAGAACGACGTAGTGACTTATAATAGCCGAAAGTAAAGGCTGATGAAACATAGGGAGGTACATGTGAAGTCCTAAACTTGCTGTGAAATAATATTTTAACCGTGTAACGTGGATGATCGAATTATTCACAAGAACTAATATGGATTATAAATATTGAACATCAATTAACACAAACTCAACGGAAGTTTTTTTACTTTAACACAGGAGAAACTGTACTCTAATTGATCTCATACGGAAAATGGACGTTTCACTGTCCGGAATTTGAGATTAAATATAAAAGGAAAATGATGCTCTCTTTGTATACTGCACTACGAACTTGGACACTCAATAAATAATAACACAAATGAATAAGATCTGAGAGTGTTCACTAATTATTACGTGTAGTGTAGGGTATATATCGTAGGTAAAAATGATATATAACGTTGATGAGGAATTTAAATCAGTTAAATCCAGAATATTATATATATAATTAACCTGCACAAGTGAGTGTTATGTTCTCACAACGTGAAAAACAAAATTGGGGCAAGGAGAGTCCAGAATAGGCCTCTATGATAACGTTAAATTGAACACTAACCTATATTATATAACCTTCACAATAATTCCCAAAACTCAGTAACACAGAGACACTTAGGGTGGGGGTGATGAGTAGAAGTGAGATCCATGAGAGGGAATCTGGTCGACGTAGGACTCGTAGTTCCTTCTGTTTGGCACCAGAGGGAACTGCCGCTCTCACACACAACTAGAAAAGGTCACTTCTAGCTCGTCTAACACACCTCTGGGTCGCCACACTCGTTGAACTTTTTATGGGGAAATTGGCTAGCCCTATTCGGAAGTAACACCCACTGATCGCCCGAAAGCTAATAGAAGGTATTGCCTCGTGTTTGCCTATCGATCATCAATCAATCAAATTGAGTAGTGACAGGGGGTTAGGGGGAAGTGGGGATAGGACAAGAATTAGTTGGATGAAGTGAGTTTTAGGAGGAGAAAAAGGTGTCCAGGCTTAACTGGAGCTGCCTGAGGGTTTTCAGTGTTTGGGAGATCGGCGTTACTACGAAGACGGCTGGACCCGACCAGGGAGGCAGTGGGTCGAGAGCTGGGCGGCTGGAACTGTGGGATATTGTACGGGTAGGGAATTTAAGGCCATATATTTATCCTCCCGGCCCGACTGGGAGTCCCGTACTAATAGCCCACTGGTGATGAGGTGTTGGTGAGGGTGATGGGTGGTGGTGGTGATATTACTTCCTCGGGAGGTCCGGGAAGCCTTGCTTCAGAGCTTGCTCCACTGTTAGGCCGCATTCGATGTAGTTGTATTTGCCTTTTTTGTGAAAATAGCAATTGCAGCCTAAGCAATTCCAGTCCAACATGCAGTAGCTCAGGAATCCGTTGTATTCAGGTGGGACGCAGTCCTCGTACGCATAACTCATAGTCATGTTGTGGTCCTTATTCAGGTGTGGTAGGCAGATATCCAAGAACAATTGGTGAAGGGTCTTGGGGGTGTCTGGTTTCTTCTCTACCTGTCTCACTGGTTCGATTTCAATGAGGGGCATGGAGGCACCTTTTTTTGGTTTTGAAGGAGGTGAAGGAGGCTCTGCAGGTGGGTTGGTGTTGACTGCAGGGGTCTCCTCCATCGCCTCTTCTTCTTCTGCTGCAGGTGTCGGAGTTGAGTTGGTTTCTTCAGCAGCTCTTCCAGGATCAGCTTCTGGAGTTACTGCTTCAGGTTCAAGGGGACAGTTTTTTCTGTTTAGAGGTGCTTTGATGGTCAAGCGCCTCTGTGGAGTAGGTCTCTGTCTGACAGGACCCCTCTGGGCATTGTCCAACAACCCTCCTGGTACAAGAATACCTGGGAGATTGTTGGCCTGAAGGAGGGCAGGTAGGTATTGCTGGAGGAGGGAGTTGTTTCCTCCAGCAAGAACCACGGCCGTCCTGATGATAATATCGATCTTAATTGATATATCATTAGGCAGGTCCATGCTCTTTAGTCTGTCAACCTTTTCATAATACCCTGCCTCTCCTTTAAGTCTCGGGCATGATGTGAGCCCTTGACTGTGTTGCCCGTGGGTCCTGTGACCAGAGTGGCCTCAGGACCTCTTGCCCCTGTTTTGGTGTGGAATTCTACCCTCTCTCCGTCACCTAGAGAGGGTACAGACTTCCTGGGGTTGTTTTTCTTAATATTTTTGTGGTGTACAAAAATATCAGTGCTGTTGTCGTCCCTGGTGATAAATCCAAAGCCCTTCTTCACATTAAACCACTTTACAGTGCCGGCAACGAGTGTGGAAGTTGCGGGAGGCATTGTGGTGGTGGTGAAGAGAGGAGGATATGTAGGTCTGCTCGGTGTGGCTGCTCAACTCAGAATATCGATCATATACTTCGGGCAAGTAATATTCAGATGATAAATTGAGTCTTGATTAATTCATTTCGGAATATTAGGGACATGTGGATTTTGATCTTTTAATTATTGTGAAGTTAATAATTGCCTTAAAAATATAATCGACATAGGAATACATGGGTATTGTTATTCTTTATTTCTTAAAATTAAACTCATATTTTAGAAAGCCAGCATAGTTGCAGGATAATTGTTTTGTATTGATTTTTACTTTCATCTATTTTCAATGTTGTATGCAAAGCTTTCGTTACTCTCTGTTGATCTGCTATTGTTGATGTAGGTGACCTTCTGCACTGTAGAGGTGGTTATTCTGGTCACATCTGTTGAAATAGAACATCGGATGTTGATAAGGAATTAGCATAAACTCCTCTTCATTATAATCCAAATCCGGTTCTTGGGTTGGATACGCCTTTGTCCCGTATCTCGGACCTTGTGATTGGCCCGGAAGAGGCCCAGGTGATTGGCCCGGAACCAGGTCATCCTTGATGAGTGGCCCTGCATTTCCCGTAGGTCTCGGTAGAGGGTGTTGATTTATGCTGGTAGACTGTGTTGTTTCTTGACACCATAGAGAACGTTGATTGATGATGGTAGACTGCGTTGTTTCTTTTTCTGCTCGTGTCTGTGCCCTTCGCTTTGTTCTTTTTCTCTCCTTGATGTTTGCTAGTCTGGCTCTAGTTTGTTGTGTCTCTCCGTGGTTTGTGAGGACATCTGATGGGGTTGCTAACTTGGCTTTTTGCAACCCCGTCATCTCAATATTAGTATAAAAAAACTACTGATTATCACTTCAATATAATAATTAATTGGTACCTACCCAAAACACTCTTCAACAATCTTTCGCTTGCTATCGTTCTCTCTCTCTCTCTGTCTCTGTCTGTCTGTCTCTCTCTCTCTCTCTCTCTCTCTCTCTCTCTCTCTCTCTCTCTCTCTCTCTCTCTCTCTCTCTCACACACACACACACACACATACATTTTACCCTAGAGGGGGTTTCTGAGGAGGAAGCAAGGCGTCAGAGATGATGAAGTTGATGAAATTATTAATTTCATTTCACCTTAGCCTGGCCTAGTCGATCTGTCTGTGTTTTTCTCCGTCTTTCCCTCTACCTCCTTGTACGTCACGTCTCATCCTAATATAGACAACTATTTTGGGTTCTTGTCTCCTTGCATCCGATGTCTCTCTTCCACTTCCATCATCATCATCATCATGACTCCATGGTAAGACATTTAGTTAGGGCTACCCGCACTAAACTTAGGAAGGTTGTGTGTCTGCCTGGCCATGGAGTTGGGAGGGTTTTAGAGAAGATGGACCACATCTTGGAAGATAGTGGAGATAACTCCATTATCTGTCTCAGTGCCGGGAGTAACGATGTTGGTAAGGGTAGAAGTGAGGAACTGCTGCAGCAGTATCGGGATGTGTTAGATAATGTTAGGATGAAGGGAGGGATCCCTGTAGTACATTGTATCCTACCCAGAAGAGGAGTTCCCAAGGAATGGACATCCAGGGCGATTGGTATCAATTGCCGGTTGGAGAAATATTGCAAAGAAAAAGCAATACCATTCATTGATAACTGGGATAGTTTCTATGGGAGAGATGGGATGTACGCAAGGGATGGGGTTCATCTTTCACGGTTAGGGGTTTCCACATTAGCTAGTTCTTTAGATAGGGTGGTTGTGGGGTTTTGAACAGAAATATTGAGAGTGTAAATGAGAGGTTAAATGGAACAATTTTAGCGTCAGGCGAAAGCGATAAGGATATTCAGTCTCATGCTAAAAATGATGACTATATTGCTAATGATAGTAGTGATGGTGCAACGGAAGATGGAAATGTCGTTAAACAATGCTATTATGATAGCATTGACTGCAGTGAAATCGAAGAAAATAATAAGTTAGTTAGAAACGATAGACAATTAGTTACAAAAAATAGTAATAAGTTGAGGGTATATTATACAAATTGTAGAAGTTTATGTAACAAAATGGATCAGCTTAGGGCAATTGTTAGCAAGGAAAATATAGACATTGTAGCGATTACAGAAACCTGGATAAATACTGACTCTAGACATCCATTAGCAGAATTTCATATGCCAGGATACAATTGATTTAAATATGACAGAACAGACAGAAGGGGAGGTGGAGTTGCAATTTATGTCAGGGATACTTTACAATGTTGCCTTAGAACAGATATTAAAACAAATAGCGAAAATGAAAGTGTGTGGGTAGAGATTAGTGGGGAAGGTGAGACAATTATTTTGGGAACCATATATAGGGCACCCTGTCTTTGTCGAAATTTAGGCAAATTATTATGGGAAGAAATCAGTAAGGCATCTCCGAATAATAATGTTTGCATTTTAGGTGACTTTAATCTTCCAGGTATAGACGGGGTTAATCAAACTAACAATAACGAATCCGAAGATTTTCTTGAAGTAGTACTAGACAACTTTTTCTTTCAATTTGTAAATTCGCCAACTAGAGGATATAATATTCTTGACCTAGTTCTTAGCAACAGAGAAAATTGGATAACAAATTTAGAAGTGGGCGACCAGCTAGGGAACAGTGACCATAAATCAATATATTTATCTATAGACTTAAATCATAAACCAATGGAAAATAAGGTTCTTATCCCTGACTTTAGAAAAGCCAATTTTAGGGGATTAAAACGAGCACTCATAATTAAAGGGGAGGCAGGAGATTTAGGTCAAGTAAGCAGATTAGTTCCAGCAGAACCGAGAGGTCAGGGCCAGGTGGGTCACACAGCTGAGATAGTTAGACAACCAACTGAAAATTTAAATAGAGTGTATAATCAGTTCATCTCTGCCTTACAGAGCGAACAAGATAAATATATACCAAAAAGAAAATTTAGATTACATACAAGCCAACCAAAATGGATGACAAATAAATTAGTAGATCTTATAGGTAGAAAGAGAGGTGTATACAGAAAAATACAGAAAGGCAAAATCCACCTTATAGGATATCACCATAACTTGTCGAGGCAGGTAAAGAAGGAAATTAGGAAGGAAAAAAGAAACTACGAAATCAAGGTAGCAAATGAATCCAAAAACAACCCTAAAGCATTTTATCAATTGTATAAATCTAAGGTAAAGGATACAGTAGGGCCCCTTAAGAATGTGATAGGTGAGATTACAGATGATGAGTTAGAAATGTGCAATACTCTAAATAGTCATTTCCTTTCTGTTTTTACAAACGAAAATTTAGATCAAGTTCCAGTAGTCAACCAAGTTTTTAACGGTAGTATAGACGAAATATTAAGCACAGTTCAGGTCACCAGTGACGAAGTAATTAAGGAAATAGATAGACTAAAACCCCATAAATCTCCAGGTCCAGATGAGGTGTATGCTAGGGTATTAAAAGAATGCAAGGACGAATTAAGTTACCCATTAACTCACCTATTTAATAATTCACTAGCTTTAGGCTTAGTTCCTGATTCATGGAAGCTCGCAAATATAATTCCGATATTTAAAAAGGTGATAAGTCCATAGCATCAAATTACCGTCCTATTAGTCTCACATCAATTATAGGGAAATTGCTAGAATCAATTATTGCCAGGAAAATTAGAAATCACTTAGATATGTTCTAGTTAATAAAACCCTCTCAACATGGTTTCACTCCAGGACGATCCTGCCTAACAAATTTACTCAGTTTTTTCTCCGAGGTTTATGAAGCGGTAGATAACGACAAGTCATATGATATAGTTTACTTAGACTTCAGTAAGGCCTTTGATAAAGTTCCACATGAAAGGCTGTTAAGGAAGATAGAAGGACATGGTATTGGGGGGATGCTACTCAAGTGAATTAAGTCATGGCTGACTGGTAGGAAACAGAGAGTTAGTATAAATGGTGTAAAATCGGACTGGGGATTAGTTAAAAGTGGGGTCCCCCAAGGGTCGGTTTTGGGGCCCCTTCTGTTCATTATCTACATAAATGATCTTGACTCAATCATAAAGAATAGGATCAGTAAATTTGCTGATGATACTAAAATAGGTAGGATAATAGAGTCAGCTAGCGACAGGGAATGTCTTCAAAATGATCTCGATCACTTGCACGAGTGGTCCATAAATTGGCAGATGAGTTTCAATGTAGACAAATGTAAGGTATTAAGGATTGGAAATCGTAATTTAGATGCAAAATACAAACTAGACAATGTAGAATTGGATAACTCAGAGTGTGAGAAGGATCTGGGGGTGCTCGTTAGTAATAATATGAAACCCAGAAAACAGTGTATAAGTGTTAGGAATAGGGCAAATAGAATTCTAGGATTCATATCTAGGAGTGTTAGCAACAGGACTGCTGAAGTTTTCTTAAAACTATACTTAGCTCTAGTAAGGCCCCATTTAGACTATGCTGTTCAATTTTGGTGCCCTTATTATAGAATGGATATCGACCCTTTAGAGGCAGTCCAAAGAAGAATGACCAAAAAGATACGTAATATTAGAAATTTATCGTATGAGGAGAGGTTGAAAGTCTTAGGCCTGCACTCACTAGAGAGACGAAGATGTAGGGGAGACATGATAGAGGTATTTAAATGGATAAAAGGTTTAAATAAGGGTGATATAGATGAGGTATTAAAGCTAAAGAACGGCGAAATAACCCGCTCAAATGGTTTCAAGTTAGATAAGTTTAGATTTAGGAAAGATATAGGAAAGCACTGGTTTGGAAATAGAGTTGTTAACATGTGGAATGCACTGCCCAGAACAGTAATTAGCTCAGAAACAGTTGAAATCTTTAAGCATAAGTAAGCATCTTAGTGATGGCTGTTGTTGATGAGTCTGCTGTCTCCTCCCATACTCTCCAGCTTTGTCTTGCTTTGCAAGAAAGACTGGAGAGTGAGGAGCAGGAGATTCAGTGTCTCAAAGATGAAAATTTGGCCTTGAGACTAGCTATGGCGGAGAAGAAGTGAGGCTACCGGAAGTGTTCCCAGGGATCGTGAAGCCCCTTGGAAAGTGGTGTCAACAAGTGCAACGGCCTGCAAGCTGAAAAGGCAGCCACTCAAGACCCACAACAACTTCAGCACCTTGGCTGATGAGAGTGATGGCGAGGAAGTGGCGATCATCGAGGCAGTGAGAGGGGAGGGGGGGGGGGGGGAGTCTGCTGCTGTTGCTGCTACAACTCCTGCTACACGCCGACAACGGAAAAAAGCTAAGTTCATTGTCGGTGATTCAATGGTTAGGTACCTTGACGGGGCTACTAACACTCATGTTAGTAAAGTTGTCTGCCTACCTGGAGCCGGAGTCGGGAGGGTGGCAGAGAAGATGGATGGTGTCCTAGAAGTGGGTGGGGAGGACCCCATCATCTTCATCAACGCGGGGTCCAATGACATATGGAGATGCAGGACTGAGGAGTTGCTGACCAAGTACCAGGAAATGCTGGAGAGGATCTAGGAGAAGGGTGGATTTCCTGTGGTACACAGTATCCTGCCAAGAAGAGCGGTACGGAAGGAATGGTCCTCCAGGGTTATTGGTGTAAATAGCCGGCTGGAGAAGTATTGCAAGGCAAAGTCAATACCATTCCTAGATAACTGGACCCCCTTCTATGGTAAGGTAAACTGTATGCTCAGGATGGAGTACATCTTTCTCGACTAGGAGTTTCGACCTTAGCCAGCTCACTGGACAAGATTGTTGCGGAGTTTCGTTAAAAAAAACCTGGGTGTGTAAGTAAAATACTGTCTCCATATGGAGCAGGTACTTCATGTGACAAACCAGTGAGTAAAATAGAAATAATCAGTCAAGATAGTGCGGATATAGTGATGTGTAATAATAGTATCGATACCACTACACATGCAACTGATAGTAAAGATGAGAATACTGATAGAGTAGAATTTCCGTCTAGAGCTAGTAGTTCAACAGGAAATAATAAGTTAGCTAAACACAATAGAAAATTAGTTGCAAATAAAAGTAATAGGTTGAGGGTATATTATACAAATTGTAGGAGTTTATGTAACAAAATGAACGAACTTAGAGCACTCGTTAGCACAGAAAATATAGACATAATAGCGCTAACTGAAACGTGGATTAATACAGAATCTAGGCATTTTTTAGCAGAATTTGATATTCCAGGATATAGTTTGTTTAAATATGACCGAACAAGTAGGAGGGGCGGGGGTATATCAGTGTTTGTCAGGAGTACATTAAAAAGCTGTATTAAATCAGGTATTAGACTAATTAATAATAATGAAAGTGTTTGGGTAGAGGTTAACGAAGGTAGTGAGACCATAGTTATTGGAGTTATATATAGACCGCCTAATATGAGTGGAAATGACGGAACATCGTTATGGGAGGAAATTAAAATAGCATCAAGGTTTAGCAATGTGTGCATTATGGGGGATTTTAATTTTCCGAACATTGATTGGCAGCACCAAATAGGCGACTCCGATTCAGTAGAGTTTATTGAGGTAGTACAAGATAGTTTTTTATTTCAATTCATAGATACGCCGACTAGAGGTATTAATATTCTTGATTTAGTTTTCAGTAACAATGAACATAATTATGATAAATGATGTAGAGATTGGTGACCACCTAGGAAATAGCGATCATAAATCTATTTATTTTAATATACAATGGACAGGGAATGCTAAAGAGAATACGACACTTATCCCAGATTTCAGAAAAGCCGATTATGGTGGGCTAAGAAGAGACTTAAGGGTGGACCCTATTGTTAAGCAATTAAGTCAGGATATGCCAGAGTTAAACTTGCCACCTACATATAACCAGTTTATTGCTTCACTCCACAATTCTCAAAATAAATATATCCCTAAAAGAAGATTTAGATCGACACAGAACCAACCAAAATGGATGACTAATAAGCTAATAGATCTTATAGGAAAAAAGAAAGGAATATATAGAAAAATAAAGAAAGGCGAAAATCATCTACATATATACTATCAGACTCTATCAAGACAGGTCAAAAAGGAAATCAGGAAAGCAAAAAGAAATTATGAAATAAGGATAGCCAGTGACTCAAAAAATAACCCTAAAGCTTTTTACCAACTATATAAATCTAAAGTTAGAGATGTAATAGGCCCCCTAAAAACTTCAATAGGAGAAATAACAGAAAATTATTTAGAAATGTGCAGTACATTAAATAGTCAGTTTCTTTCCGTTTTCACTAATGAAAATTTGGCACAGATTCCAGAAGTCAATATGGTATATAGTGATAGTATAGAAAATATGTTAAGTACAGTTAGTATAAGTAGAAATGATGTGCTTAAGGAAATTGACAGACTGAAACCTCAAAAATTGCCTGGTCCTGACGAGGTATATGCTAGAGTATTAAAAGAATGCAGAGATGAGTTAAGTAGCCCATTAGCATTTTTATTTAACAAGTCATTAGAAACAGGTTTAGTTCCAGAAGCTTTGAAGCTTGCAAATGTAGTTCCGATCTTCAAAAAAAGGTGATAAATCGATAGCATCCAATTACCGTCCCACTAGTCTCATATCAATCATAGGAAAGTTGCTAGAGTCTATTATTGCTAGGAAAATTAGAAGCCACTTAGAAAAATGTAACTTAATAAATTCTTCTCAGCATGGATTCACTCAGGGAGGTTCTTGCCTTACTAATTTGCTTAGCTTTTTCTCAGAGGTATATGAAGCAGTAGATAGTGACAAGTCATATGATATTATTTATTTAGATTTCAGTAAAGCTTTCGACAGAGTCCCTCATGAGAGATTGATGAGAAAGGTTGAGGCACATGGAATAGGAGGATCGTTGTTGGGATGGATTAGGTCATGGCTAATTGGTAGGAAACAGAGAGTCAGCATAAATGGTACCAAGTCAGAGTGGGGAGCAGTCAAAAGTGGTGTCCCCCAGGGATCGGTATTAGGTCCCCTGTTGTTTCTTATATACATAAATGACCTAGATTTAGGTATAACTAAATAAGTTATAAGTTATTTAGGATAAGTAAATTCGCAGACGATACTAAAATGGGGAGATCAATTGATTCAGATAGCGATATAGAGTGCCTCCAAAGGGATCTAGATACCTTACATGAATGGTCAGTAAATTGGCAGATGAAGTTTAACATTGACAAATGCAAGGTATTAAAGATAGGGAAGATGCAAACAAATGTTAAATATAAACTAGCTAATTTAGAATTAGAAAATTCAGACTGCGAGAAAGATCTAGGTGTGTTTGTTAGCAATGATTTGAAGCCTAGAAAACAGTGTATAAGCGTTCGCAATGAGGCAAACAGGATTCTCGGGTTCATCTCTAGGAGTGTGAGTAACAGAACTGCTGATGTTATCTTAAAACTTTACTTGTCATTAGTGAGACCCCATATGGATTATGCTGTCCAATTTTGGTGTCCTTATTACAGAATGGACATAGATTCATTGGAGAGAGTACAGCGTAGAATGACAAAAATTATCCATAATATTAGAAATCTTCCGTATGAAGAAAGGTTGAAGAAATTAGGGTTACATTCGTTAGAGAGACGCAGAGTTAGAGGGGATATGATAGAGGTGTTCAAGTGGGTTAGTGGGATTAACAAAGGGGACATGACAAATGTACTAAAGCTCAGTGATAGCGAAAGAACTCGTACCAATGGTTTCAAATTAGATAAATTTCGTTTCAGAAAAGATATAGGCAAATATTGGTTTGGTAACAGAGTTGTAGATGGGTGGAATGGACTACCAAGTGCTATAGTGGGATCTAAAACGGTAGGGAGCTTTAAGATAAAATTGGATAAGCATATGGACGAGAAGGGTTGGGTGTGAAGGGGGATCAGCCGGGTTGGGCCAATCAGCGCTCTGCAGACCCCCATAATCCTGCGTTAATCTCTAACCGTTTTGGTAAGATGATCCTCAGGGTATTAGAGTGTTGAGCCTATAATTGGGCTTTGTAATTGAATTGGGGTTGTGTGGGACAGGGATCTGCCTTGCTTAGGCCAATCGGCTTTCTGCAGACTCCCATTTTCTTATGTTCTTATGTTCTTATAAGTTGGATTCCCATATGGGTGATATGGGCTGGGTGTGAATGGGAGCTGCTTCATGTGGGCCGTATGGCCATATTCAGTTTCCCGCGATCTTATGACCTTATGTTGTTATGTAATTGGGGTTGGGTGTGACAGGGATCTGCCTTGTGTGGGCCGATCGGCTTTTTGCAGACTCCCATTTTCTTATGTTCTTATGTTCTTATCATCATCATGGTCGTTAGCCATGCCCATGCTGGATTAAGACCTCCCTTATCTTATTCCATGACTTACACTACATTGCTAGTCTATGCCATGTTATCCATGCAGCTTTTCTATCTCAGCTCTCCACCTCTTATCTTGTCTTGTCGTGCTTTCCTTCTCTCAACATAGCAGTAAATAGGAACCCTGGTGTACATGAACGATTGGGAACTCGTATCTGGGATAAAGACAGTATAGTGGGCTTGGGTAGGAATTTTGAGAGTTAATTGCTTATGAGCTCCCAAATAACTAGATGTTATAGATTATTATTATTATATATCTGTAAATATAATTTATATTATTCTAACTACGATCAGATTATTCTTTTCAGCTAAAGAAGGATCTGTCGTAAAGAAATAATTTAATACCGATCTCAACTATCCCTTTAAAACCAATGATGTCGACTTATATTTTAATCTAGCTACCTCCTTACGATTGTATGCAGATCAACAAAAATGGCGTCTCATAGAAAGATGTCAACAATTATTAACCATAAGAACTATTTCAGTACTAAGAATGGTATCATTATTTCTCAGTTTATTTTCAAACATGTACTATACTATGCCTTAACATAAACGAAAACAACATATGTCTTGTTTTATTTAACTGCATCATATTAAAATACGACGGCGAAATATTTATTTAAATCCGGCAAACATTAAATAACATTTAGTTTTAAAGAACATAATGAAATTATATGGCTACAACTATGTCAAATGACCCTATGATTTATCTCTCCAAAGCACAAGTGTGATGTAGTGGTTAACACTAGTGATAGTTAGTGATGGTAAAAATATAATGTTAAAAGTAGTCATCATAAAACGAAACTCGTGAACGTGTAATCCATCAGAGTGCAAATCTTTATATATGGTCAGGAAATATGTATTCATATAGAACCAAGAAAATTTGCAGACCTTGGTAGACTATGATGTGTGTATGAATGAATATATAAGTTGGCAAAATATATAAGAAGGTAAATATAAATAAATAAATAAACGGGATGTCTGTAAGTGAATGTAGTTACTGTGATGTCACTTTATAATTATGTAGTGAACGTTTGCACAACTGTGAGTATGTGAGTGTAGGTGCAGTATACGTCTCATTATTATACTGTGAACATGTGTCTGATTTGAAATACATGTGTCTGTATGTATTGTGTATGTGAGTGAAAGTAGGTACTGTTAGTATATAATGAAATGATGTATTGAACATTAATCTGTATATGTTTGTTTGTGAATGAGTGTAGATACAGTAGTGTCAGTATATAATGTAATGAGTGTAGATACAGTAGTGTCAGTATATAATGTAATGAGTGTAGATACAGTAGTGTCAGTATATAATGTAATGAGTGTAGATACAGTAGTGTCAGTATATAATGTAATGAGTGTAGATACAGTAGTGTCAGTATATAATGTAATGATTGTAGATACAGTGTCAGTATATAATGTAATGAGTGTAGATACAGTAGTGTCAGTATATAATGTAATGAGTGTAGATACAGTAGTGTCAGTATATAATGTAATGAGTGTAGATACAGTAGTGTCAGTATATAATGTAATGAGTGTAGATACAGTAGTGTCAGTATAATGTAATGAGTGTAGATACAGTAGTGTCAGTATATAATGTAATGAGTGTAGATACAGTAGTGTCAGTATATAATGTAATGAGTGTAGATACAGTAGTGTCAGTATATAATGTAATGAGTGTAGATACAGTAGTGTCAGTATATAATGTAATGAGTGTAGATACAGTAGTGTCAGTATATAATGTAATGAGTGTAGATACAGTAGTGTCAGTATATAATGTAATGAGTGTAGATACAGTAGTGTCAGTATATAATGTATGAGTGTAGATACAGTAGTGTCAGTATATAATGTAATGAGTGTAGATACAGTAGTGTCAGTATATAATGTAATGAGTGTAGATACAGTAGTGTCAGTATATAATGTAATGAGTGTAGATACAGTAGTGTCAGTATATAATGTAATATCCATGAGTCTATATGTGTTGAGTATAATTATGAGTGATAGTATTAAGTGTCAGTACATTATTAAAATATATTGAACATCTATCTGTAGCCTATGTAGTGTGCATGTCAATGTGTGCAGAAGTGTCAGCATATTTATAGCGATCCTGTATCTTATACTTTGTGTAAGTGAGCGAGTGTACAAATGAACATTCACACCGGCTTTAATAAAGAGGCAAGCTGTCTCACAAGTGTTAAGAGATCTATTGGCTCTTCCACAAAGGTTCGAAGGTATACAGTAGGTATCATAAAACCAATAAAGGTTGCACCGTACGCGCAACCAAAATAATTTAAACTTACAACTTCTCTGACAGAAGAAATTCAAGAGCATAATGAAAATGATGTGGGAGACGAAGATGAACAACGTAACACAAGGAATTAAATTGCAAAGAGCAGAGAAGAGAGACAGAAACATAGTCAAGGCCGAATGTAGTGAAGAACTGAAAATGAGAGTTGAGATAGTCCAAGGCACGGGGATTCCAAATTAGCTCACTTCATTATCAATCAAGGATAAAGGCTTCAGCATAAATATAAAAAAAATGAATGATACCATAGCCGTGAGGTATGGGTGGCCTGTTTCGAACCTACCTCTGAAGTGTGTATGTGGGGAAATAAACAACTCAGACCACAGTATGAGTTGTAAGAGAGGAGGATTCATCTGTATCCGGCATGATGAAGTACGAGATATCACCGCACAAATGATGGACTAAGTGTGCCATAATATAAGAATCGAAGCTGACTTTCTGTCCAAAAACTTTCTGCCTTTGGACGGACAGCGCTTGGCCCATAACACTTCAAATACTTTATGAAGCACGAGTGGACATAAATGCTAGAGGATTTTGGACGATGGGAAAGCACCATGTTATCGACATCAGAATCTTCAACCAAAGAGCACAGACATATCGCGAACAAGGACTCAAAGAAGCATATATGAGAAATGAGAACATGAGAAGAAACGAGCGTATGAAGAAAGAAACTTTAACCTGGAACAAGGGAGCTTCACCCCACTGGTGTTCTCATCGTTGGGAGGAATAGGACCTTCGGCAAGTGTCTAATATGAAAGGTTAGCTGAACAATAATGATCAGTTGTGTTTGTGACTGAGTATATAAATATCAGTATATACAGTATACGTAGCTAGCCTGTGTTTGTATGTGTTGTGCATGTGAATGATTACCCGAGTATAATATGTAGTGAGCCAGTGTCTGCATGTAGTATGTATGTGAGTGACTGTATGTAGGTAGTGTGAGTATATTATGTAATGAGCATTTGTATGTATGTAGTATGTAATAGAGTTTAGGTAGTGTGAGTATATATGTAACCCCCATGTATACTTGTATGTGTTGTTAGTGTACGTTCATGGCTCGGGGACTGACTAATCACATTAACATACAATGGGGTCCTGTGTACGCTGTTCACTTACCACCCGGACCAGACCTCCCATATACCCTGGCTCTTTTTATAACCTCCCCCACCTTCCCTTGGGTTATTCCCTGCCTTAGTCCAACACCATTTGGAGGGTGCTATTCTCTGTTTGTCTGTCTGTCTGTTTAATATATATTTCCTTTTATCTTCCTTACTTACTCTCTCTCTCACTAACTCTCAATCTCTCTCTCTCTCTCTCTTTCTTTATTTCTCGCTCACACACGCACACGCTGTCTCCCTCACACTCAATCACTCTCACTCACTCTCTCTCTCCAATCAGTGCTATCCCATTCTGTTAAAATATGCAAATATATATACTATGCAATTCTAATAAGGGTGGGGTCTACTGCATGCTCAGCTGGATAACACAAACAGATGATAAAATACAGTAGATATACAATGGCTGTATTGACATAGGAGTGTGAACAGTAATACAAGCAAAACACAGAATAATTAGCAGAAATAAACAATATGGTATATAGTATAAGTTTATATAAAGACTGTGCTCGTGGCAACAAGCGATATATCAACTTAGGTTACAACAATACAATGGCCTTAACTTTTTAACAATTAATTATATATATATACCGTACATGTAAACGTTAACACTCTTGGGCGCACCTAAAGTATTGAGAAGTATTTTTTCCCACTCACAAATTATATCTCGGATTTTTTTTTATTTGCATTTTTTATTTGCATACATATGTGGAAGCGAAATTTTATGAGGATTCCACAGATAACTTCAGAATTACGATAAACCAAATAGTTACTGAGATAAACGGATAACAGTGAAAGTATTGACAATGGGTGAGGCAAGACTGAGGCGTTCTCTGCCCACTTCCAAGCCGCCGCTTGTAAACCCAGGGGGTTGCCAAGAATTTCAATTGAACTAGACTTGATACCGAGTATCTATACCAAATATGACTCGCGTCAGACGAAAACTTTATTTTTGGCGAATAATTTAAAGTTTAATGACACTGAACGAGTCATCTTGCGCTTAGGGATATACTACCCTAATGACTCACATGGAGTCATCGTGCGCCCAAGAGTTCAGTTATTGACAAGTCTTCGTATTTAGGAACAAGTATTTAACCTTCTAATAAATCAAGTCTTTAATCTTAGTCTGAGTACCTTCAGCGGGACAAAGTTAATCCCTCAATTGCAACATACGAAACGTTATATTTATATATATATACTATTATATATCTTGTTGATAGCAATTGTCTAATCAGTGGTAGCATGCTAACAGTGACAGTTAACGGCAATAATAATTAAATCTAATATCGATATCGTAATGGACCATCTCGTGTACTGCTCTGTTTACGTATGATAAAAGTGCTTAATATGTGTTCCGAGGAACCAGTTATGTAATTCTCTTTCGGGAACCTTTATTCGGCTTGCAAAAGGGGGCAACCAACTGAAACGAGTATTTACAAATTTAGGCTTTTGATTTCGTGATTGACAATTCCTATTATCCGTCCACTTAGGGCGTGACATATCGTAACTTTGATTCCTATTAATCACTTCGCAAGTTAGCTCGTTTATTAAGCTAATGACCCCTAACGTCTAACTCATCAATCTCGTCACTGTTACCGTGATCGAGGGTTCTACCTGCTAATGCCGAACTAGGCAAGACTTCTCTGAGTCATTTAACTAATCAGTTGATGATTACTCCAGGAGTTATTCTCGAACTTAATCGAGCAAGTGTACAGGCAATTGATCAAAAGGTCCTCGACCATACCTCAATGCCTTGCAGTTCTATCAGTACTGCTACAAATACTCTATCAACCGTCTATGGTTGCCTATTGCAACTCAAAAAGGGTGATGAAGGCTGGTCATCCAGGGTCAGGTCGTCTGGTCTGCTTATCACCTCGTTGTCGGCTGCGTCTCCGTCTGCTCTATTTCTATGATGGCGGGGGGGGGGGGATTGTGGCTCTCCTCTCTCAGGACTGGGAAAGGCGTCTAGGTATCTTGCCTCAATTCCTCCCTCAGGACTCTGAGTAGCTCCGTCTCCCAATGGATGGTCAGCTTGTTAAAATATTGATCCGGGGCCCCTAGGGTGTGTCATTGGATCAGGTTTTGTAGCTCCAGCAGCTCCGAGTTGTTCACTATGAGAGGTAGCTGGAGCAGTGGTGGCAGGAGGCTCGAGAGTAGTCTGTCATTCAATTCTTTAGTAGTCTCAACATCCTTTCTGTAACAACTCGTTTCGTGCCTTCCTTCGTGCCAAGGGCTGCAGTGGGGGGAGGGGGGGAGGAAGTCCGAGTTCTTGGGAACAGCTGGCTGGTAAGTGTCTGGCTGCAATAGTGGGTATACTTACAAGGCCTGGTGGTAGATAGCTTGTTCCTCTGCCAGCCAATCACAAGGCCTCTCAGGTCAAGTTGCGAGCTGTCACTTTTCTTGCGTCCTGTTTCACATCTTTTGCGTCCAGATTAACATTCCTTGTGTCCTGTTTCATCGTCCCAAGTTCTTGTTTCCTCTTTCACTTTCAGTGAGCCAATCAAGTGAGCGCCCGGGTGAACGTCTTTGCCAATCCGACGGTTCAACTGTCGTGATATCATCCGCTGTATGGCTTTCGCTTGCCCAATGGGGGAGAGTTGGGGTGGTGAAGGCTTCGTCAATTTTCTTGCGGAGGTTTCTTCCTCCAGCTGGACCAAGGGCGTGGGGGGATCGTTTATCTGAAGTGTCATGGGGGGGGGGGGGAGTTGTTGGCTATTTTACTCTGGAACTGTTCCGCCCGAGGCTGCTTCCTTGACTTGGGTGATTTCTCAACATCATGATTACATTTTCAAACATTTGTTAAGAGATATTCCAATGATTGTCAGTATCTGTAATATTTTCCTTGGTTGATATAGCATCACAGTTAATGAATATATGTATTTAAAATACAGTACACAATAATATTATTATGTATATCATAAAATTATACATGTAACTACGGTGCCCTCAGTCTCTATATGTACACCCTCTATTCACTTTGCATATCATTATCTCTCTCTCTCTCTCTCTCTCGAACAATGGTTGCAATATTAAGTCATTTTGTTATCGAAGTACACGATGACCAGTGTTCTCTCAGATATTTCACACTACGTCGTCTCGTAATATTGTATTATGCTGTATTATTTGATATTGAATAATCTTTGTGTTCCAATTTATAGATTTATAGAATAATTGTATATGTTTGTCTATGTGAATGAGGGAGACAAAAGGCAGAACTGCCTGTGACGAGTGCATCCCCCAGTGTTGAAAGAGTGATAGGGCCAAGCTCAAAGAACGTTCGAGCCAAAATACTTGGACACACGGAGTTTGAAGCAATTTAAGTCATAGGATGAGGGAAAGACTGATTCTGGGAGAGAGTTTGAGAGCTTTGATATACCGGTAGCCAATATGTCTTATTTATTTATAACTATATCTTAACTTATTAAATATTCAGTATGCACTTATTATATACTAGTAATTTTAACCGTAAGATTCTGAATATTGACATATTGTGTGGATTTGCTAAACTTTGTGTGTTTAATTCATTAATTAATATTCCATGCTTCAAAATAATACAATAATCATATTTAAGCCAAAAAGTATTATACAGGATATATTTCGCTCTAACGCCCATTTGTCTATTGTACTACAGATTATTTATAATCTGATATTGTTATTGTCAATACTCATTTTCATTCTCTCTCTCTCTCTCTCTCTCTCTCTCTCTGTTCTTTGTGTTCTAGTGCTAACATATTCTTTTTGTGATCAACATATTCTTTTTGTGATTTACAGGCATTAATTGTACCATATTGCTAACCAATATTTGTTGTTACTGTACTGTATACTGCTTTCCAGTTTTCTCACTAGGCTAAATTAACCCTCTCCCACTTTTTTTTTCCAGTAAATTTTGTAACAAATTACTAGTCCATTTACAATTTTCAGGCTTTAACTGTGTCATACTGCTAACATAAATTTTTGTTATATTTTCAGGCATAAATTGTGTTCTTGTGATTAACATATTCTTTTTGTGATTTACAGGCATTAATTGTACCATATTGCTAACAAATATTTTGTGTTACTGTACTGTATACTGTTTTCCAGTTTTCTCACTAGGCTACATTAACCCTCTCCCACTTTTTTTCCAGTAAATTTTGTAACAAATATCTAGTCCATTTGTGATTTTCAGGCTTTAACCCGTACAGCCCCAGCGACGCGCCTGACGCGTCGGCGATGTATGTAACGCACAGCCCCAGAGACGCGCCTGGCGCGTCACCCTAATTGCGCTGACCGTAACCTCAGGTGTAGCCACTCAAGAGGGCTCAGATTTGTATGGGAACTGTGTACGTATCCCACGCAACCGTGCCGATGGTTGAAAACTCTCAAAGTCCATGTGCGTGCGCGTGAGCGCGCAATAACCTGTTTTTTGGGGGTAATTGCCTTCAATTTTTTACTCTTGTAAAATACGTTTTCGGGGGCTCTGTAGGACCATTCTTTAAGCTTTTTGAGCGGTTTTTCATGGTTTTTCCTTCATTCCTAACCCATTCGCTATTGTTTCTGGAATAAAACCATTTTTTGAAAACCGGCCAGGTTCTGGTGAACAAACATTACAAAACTAGCCGGGGCTGGACGGGTTAACTGTGTCATACTGCTAACATCAATAATTTTTGTTTTATTCAGGCATAAATTGTGTTCTATTGCTAACATATTGTTTGTGATTTACAGGCATATTAATTTTATCATATTGCTAACAAAATTTTGTGTGATTTTCAGGAATTAATTGTATCACATTGCTAACATACATTTTTTGTGATTTTCAGGCTTTAATTGTACCATTTTGCTACCATAAATTTGTGTGATTTTCAGGCATATTGTGATTATATCGTCATGGCGCCGCAACGAACCTGCACGAGTTGTTCCGGTATATTTGGCCCTACCATGTTTGTTGATACTGATACTGATACGATGCCCTGACTACGAAGCTTGAATCCCTTCAAGAATTTGCCACACTCAACGTAGGAGTGCCCTCGGCCCAAGAAACCACGACGATGTCAACCGCCATTCCAGTGCATACAGTACCGGTACCGGTACCCACACCAGCAGCTACCTTAGATGTTGCAGAAAATAATAATGACTCTACTCTCACTCCCCCCCAGGACAATTTTCAGTTAGTGAGAAACAATGTGCATCCCAGTACCAGTACCAGGAAGGTCATCCCGACAACATGCCAAAACCGCTTCAAAATTCTGGCTATTGACGAGGAAGAGGAAACGGAAGAAGTTCGGCTTGTGGGCGACTCCATGGTCCGTGGCCAACTAACCGAGTTCTGCGCCAGGGCACCCAGGACCAGAAAGCGATTCTGTATCCCAGGTGGCGGCGTGGACGACATTGTTGCAGCTGTGGAAGAGGTTTCCAGGCTCGCCCCTGCAAGCACTACGTACGTCATCCACGTTGGATCTAACGATGTCCAACGGACGCGGTCAGAGGAACTATTTTGCAAGTACCGGCGGCTGATCAGGTCCTTCAAGGAAAAATCTAATAGAATCTTAATTTCAGGAATTGTTCCCCGGATTGATGTAGAAAACCGATTCTACAACATAGCTACCAGTACAAATCGCCGACTAGCCAAACTCTGCAGGGAGGACATCGGCTTTGTCGACACGTGGGATAATTTTTACTATGATAAATCTTTGTTTTCAGGAGATGGTGTACATCTCAATGAAGTAGGAGCTGCACGTCTTGGTCGTCTGCTGAACGATGCAGTCAAGGATTTCCGTTCAAAAAACGGGGTCAACCAGACCCCAGACAGGGTAGTGTAAGTCAAATGGAATTATTTCTGCTTCCATGGCCGAGGACCCTCGGAGAGTGCTGAACGCATTACCGAGGTAATCCTATCAGGCATGGAAGCATACATTCCATTCTCTTTCTCTCAGACTAATGCTAAAAAATCTTGGTTTACTCACGCCTGTTCTACTGCTGTCCGCAATAAGGAGGAAGCATTCAAACGGTACCGACGCCTTAAAACTCAAGACTCTCATTCTTCATATGTTTCTGCCCGGAATCAAGCCAAATCTGTTCTTCGACTTGCCAAACACTTTCATCAATAATAAATGCACTGAACTATCCAACTCTAGCTCTTCCCAAGCTTTCTGGCATCTAGCCAAAAACCTCTCCAACAATTTCTCTTCCTTGTCTTTCCCTCCCCTTTCCCACTCTGATGGCACAACCATCACTTCTTCCTCTGACAAAGCTAAACTCTTCGCTCAAACTTTTGCTAGAAACTCCACCTTGGATGATTCCGGTGCTATTCCTCCCTCTCCGCCCTCCTCTCTCTTACTTATGCCTAATATCCTAATCTCTTCTAAAGATGTACTTTCTACCCTCTCTGGGCTTAACACTAATAAGGCGTACGGTCCGGACGGTGTTCCTCCTGTTGTTCTCAAAAACTGTGCTTCCGTGCTGACTCCCTGCCTAGGCAAACTCTTTCGTCTCTGTCTATCCTCTAACGTCTTCCCTTCATGCTGGAAGTTTGCTCACATTCAACCTGTCCCAAAGAAGGGTGACCGCTCTCAACCCTCCAACTATCGTCCAATTGCTCTTATATCTTGTCTTTCAAAAGTTTTTGAAACTATTCTTGCTTCCAAATTTCTTAAGCATTTCTCTTCTCATAATCTGCTCTCAGATCGCCAGTATGGCTTCCTTAAGGGTCGCTCTACTGGTGATCTTCTTTCATATCTTACTAACTCTTGGTCATCCTCCTTTCGGGACTTCGGTGAGACTTTTTCTATTGCACTAGACATATCGAAAGCCTTCGATAGAGTCTGGCATAAATCTTTAATTTCTAAACTACCCTCCTTCGGTTTCTATCCCTCCATCTGTGCCTTTGTCTCCAATTTCCTTTCCGGCCGTTCCATAGCTGTGGTTGTGGACGGCCATTGTTCACTTCCTCACCCTATAAACTCCGGTGTTCCTCAGGGCTCTGTCCTATCTCCTATTCTCTTTCTACTTTTTATAAATGATCTCCTTAACTGTACCTTAACACCTTATGAGCGGCCTATGCGGTTTATTTATATGAACCGCCCAGCGGGGTGTTTTTAGCCAAAATAGGGCTGTTTACGTGATCATTTTCATGCCTAAATAAGACCCAGAACGTAAAACAAGTATCTATCCCTGAAAGGGCATAAACAGAGCTTTCGAATGACACCATAACGATCCTTTTATGATGGCTAGTTTTCTTGCAATAACCGTGCAACGCGAGTGCAAAAAGCATGTAATTAGGCACTTTCCCCATACAATTCCGTATATAGCGAGTGAGAGAGGGAGGGAGGAGGTGGGATTCGTGTCAGTAGGTTCGCCGCGGTGGTCATACGCTCGCTACTCTCCTGCCACCACTTGTCTCTCTCTCTCAGCAACATTACGTGCTGAAATTGCCACACGACCTATGTCGAGCGCCGCCACATAGTCCAGCTTTATTTAACTCGACTTATGTTGCTCGCCGCTAATTAAGGGTTAATTCCCATCCATTCATACGCAGACGACTCAACCTTACACTACTCCATTAGTTTTTCAGAATGCCCCAGCCAGCAATCCCTCAACGACAAACGTAATGAAGCCATAGAACTCTTAAATTCTGATCTAAATACTATTTCCAATTGGGGCAGAGAAAACCTTGTTAACTTTAATGCTTCCAAAACCCAATTTCTCCATCTATCTACCCGTCAGGATCTCCCAGCGGACTATCCCTTATTCTTCAACAATACAAAAATCAACACTTCTCTTCTCTCAATATTCTTGGTGTCTCTTTTTCTTCTGCTCTCATTTGGAAGGACCATATTACCAGTCTTGCTAAGGAAGCCTCCCAGAAGCTGGGTGTGCTCAACCGCCTTAGGGGGTTCTTTTCCCCTGCACAGCTTCTTGCTCTGTACAGGGGCATAGTGCGCCCTTGTATTGAGTATTGTTCACATGTGTGGGGAGGTTCCTCTCACACCGCTCTCCTAGACAAAGTTGAAAGGAAGGCCTTTCGTATCATTAACTCCCGTCCACTCACCAACTCTCTGCAATCTCTCTCTCTCCGCCGCAATGTTGCATCTCTCTCGCTATTCTATCGCTACTATAATAATCAGTGTTCCTCAGAGCTATCCCAGTGCATACCACCTCCTTTACGTAGGGCACGTGGTACCCGTCTTGCAACTCAATCCCACCCCTACTCTGTGCAACTCTCCAACCCAAGAGTGAAACGTTACTCTCAAACTTTCTTCTACTCAACATCTGAGCTCTGGTACTCTCTCCCAGAATCAGTCTTTCCCTCTTCCTATGACTTAAATTGCTTCAAACTCCGTGTGTCCAGGCATTTTGGCTCGAACGTCCCTTGATTTTGGCCCTGTCACTCTTTCAACTATGGGGGAGGCACTCGCTAAAGGCAGTTATGCCTTTTGCCTCCCTCAATCACATAGGAAAAAAAAAAAAAAAAATACGAACTGAAAATTCAGACAATGCACAATCGGTAACATCCAACTCTAATACTCTTACGGTGTTTTATGTAAATGCTCGTAGCATACGCAATAAATTTTCAGATCTAGAGGAAATCGTGTTTACAGAACATTATGATATAATCGGCATTACAGAATCTTGGTTAAATACGGAAGACAGAGACTTTTTAGCCGAATATACGCTTCCTGGTTATACGTTTGAGAAAAGTCGGATCAATAGAAATGGAGGAGTTCTGTTTTTTATAAAGGAAAGTCTTAATCCTGTCTTAATGTCAAAACCTCAAATTGCGAATATAGACATATCTTACATACTATTAAATAATAAACGAGGAACTAAAATAACACTAGCTTTATTATACAGACCCCCTTCTCAATCAGTGCAAACTGACAGTGAAATTTATGAACAACTTGCAGAAATAACTAACATACAAGATACCGTAATTCTTGGCGATTTCAACTTACCCGTGACTAAATGGGGCGATATTCTTACTTCACACTCTGGACACGACCTCTATGCTAACTTGCAAGAGAGTTCACTTTTTCAATTTGTACAATCTCCGACCCGTGGTAATAATGTGCTTGACCTTGTACTCGCAACAAAAGAAGAATTAATAGAGAATTTGAATGTTGGTGATGAATTCAGTAACAGCGACCATCGTACGATAACTTTCACTTTAAAGTTTACTAGTAACAAATCAAATAGCAGCATTGAGAAAGTCCCTAATTTCAAGAAAGCAAATTTTCATAAACTTAAATCAAAGCTTAAAGAAACTGACTGGAGCTTTCTGACTAACAATAACAACATAAATACATCTTGGGAGTGTTTCACAACCACTTACCTTAAGGCAGTGCAAGACTGCATACCATCGAAAATACGGCGTCCAGGCCATAATGATAAGCCCAAATGGTGGAATAAAGATATTTCAGACTGTCTGCTTGCTAAAAAATTTGCTAATGATAGATTAAAATCCTCACAAAATGACGAAGAACGGGTGAAATTTGTAGAGCTACGACGCAAAGCCAAAAAGTTAATTAAGCAAAGTAAAAAGACCCTGGAGTTACATGTTGCGAATCAAAGTAAAACAAACCCGAAAGAATTCTATTGTTATATCAGAAAGAAAAAAGTAGTTACTTCAACTGTTGGACCGTTAGTCGATGAAAATGGAGAATACACCAAAGACGAAGTACAAATGAGTAATGCCCTCAATACCTCCTTTGCATCAGTTTTTACAACCGAAGACCTCAGTGATATCCCTACACCATCGCCGATTCAGATTGATAATTCAGATGTTCTAAGCAATATCACCATTACAGAGAGAGAAGTATTGAATTGTTTAGATAAACTCAAGGTAAATAAAACGCCTGGACCTGATACAATCTCGCCTAGAGTTCTAAAGGAAGCTAAGGATGAGCTCTCCAAACCACTGACATTGCTATTCAATGAATCCTTGCAGTCTGGGACTATGCCTGATCAGTGGAAGCTAGCCAACGTAACACCGATATTCAAAAAAGGCAGCAAATCCCTACCCCGTAACTATCGTCCAATTAGCGGTCATAAGAGACAGACTCGTAAATCACTTAGAGGCAAATAACTTACTTAAAGATACTCAACACGGCTTTCGTAAAAAACATTCCTGTTTAACAAACCTCTTAGACTTCTTCCACGATATCCTCAACCTCTACGATGAGAGTAAAGCTGTAGATATTATATACCTTGATTTTCAAAAGGCCTTTGACAAAGTTCCCCACAAACGTTTACTGCTAAAACTAAAAGCGCATGGAATACAAGACGGTGTGTTGAAATGGATAGAAAATTGGCTCAGCGACAGAAAGCAAAGAGTAGTCATAAACGGTAAGGCATCTAAATGGACCAATGTAAGTAGTGGGGTACCCCAGGGATCGGTACTAGGACTAATTCTCTTTCTAATTTACATCAACGACATAGATGAGGGTCTCACCTGTACAATCTCAAAATTTGCTGACGATACAAAAATTGCAAATAGCGTACTCTCAAAAGAACAAGTTGACGATATGCAACACAATCTAGATAAATTGTCATGTTGGGCCCAAATTTGGCAAATGAGTTTCAATGCGGATAAATGTAAAGTACTACATATCGGATACCTAAATGAGAAAGCAAACTATTCGATGAATGGCACTCAGCTTAAGAATGTAAACAGAGAAACCGATCTGGGAGTAACAATATCGAGTAACTTAAAACCGAGTCAACAATGTTCAGAAGTTGTTAAGAAGGCAAACAAAACAATTGGCTTTATAGGCAGGTCATTTGAGCATAAATCCAAAGAAGTTATCCTAACCCTTTACAATTCCTTAGTCCGCCCTCTTCTGGAATACTGCGTTCAATCCTGGTGCCCTTATTACCAAAAAGATATAAACAAGCTAGAACGAGTTCAACGTAGAGTTACCAAAATGATACCTAGCCTAAAGAACAAACCATACGAAGAGCGTCTTAGAGAATTAAATCTATTTCCTTTAACCCAGCGCAGATTAAGAGGTGACTTAATTCAAGTGTTCAAAATCATCAAAGGCATCGACAATATGAACTGTAGTAAGTACTTCACTATCGACCAATCTAATTACACGCGGGGAAACGGTTGCAAAATTATTGGTAAATCTTTTAACTCACACGAATCTAAGAATTTCTTCTTCAATCGAGTTGTCAACTTGTGGAATGGGCTTCCCCGAGACGTTATAGACTGCAGCACCGTTGATTCATTTAAACTCCGCTTAGACAAATATCTCGCATCAAACCCGCGACTGACTGCGTTTGTAAATGAATAACTTTATTTTATCCCCCCCTCAGTTACTAACCCATCTGTCCCCTACTAACTTCCTAATCCTGCCACGGACATTAGTTCTAGGGCAGTAGTTCCCTTTCCAATGTTCCCTTACCCACTCTAAACCACTGTTTGGACACTTGATCCTCAATGTTTTGGAGGACAAGCAGCCTAGAAGGGTCACTAGATCTGTTGTTGCTTGATTTACTTTGTACTCCTTTGTACTCCACTATAATAGAAGTGTTGTTAATGTTGTTAGGGACTGTGGAGGGCCCGGTAAATGCTCCAGCCCCGCCACAACTAACACGATCGGGCCTTGATTAACAGTCAGTCCATCTTAATACAACTCCGGTTAACACAGGCGATGGCAAATTGATGGGGTACGGATGTGGGGCTGGGGTGATGGTGGTGATGGTGGGAGTGAGGATTATGGTGGGGGTGGGGTGATGGTGCGAGTGGGGAGTTGATGGTGGGAGTGAGGATTAGGGGGGGGGGGGGGTGATGGTGCGAGTGGGGGTGAGGGTGGGAGTGGGGATTATGGTGGGGGTGGGGTGATGGTGCGAGTGGGGGTGATGGTGGGAGTGGGGATTATGGTGGGGTGGGGTGATGGTGGTGATGGTGGGAGTGAGGATTATGGTGGGGGTGGGGTGATGGTGCGAGTGGGGGTGATGGTGGGAGTGGGGATTATGGTGGGGGTGGGGTGATGGTGCGAGTGGGGGTGATGGTGGGAGTGGGGATTATGGTGGGGGTGGGTTTTATGGGGGTCATGGTAGGAGTCAGGTTGTGGCGATGGTGGTGGGGATACAGGTGAGCTATTGGTGGTAATGGTGGTGGTAGTGATGGAGAAGGAGATGTGGTTGGGGGGTTTCGTTTTGTTCTTGTTGTGATGGTGGTGAGGGGGATGGATATGTGGGGTGAGGGTGGAGATTGCAGTTGTTGTAGTATTGGTGGTGAGGTGGGGTAGTTGGGGGTAAGGTTGTTGTTGTTGTGGTGATGGTGGTGAGGGGAATGGTGGGGAAGATATAGTGAGGTTGTTGTTGTAGTGGTGAGGGGATTGGTGGGGAAAATATAGTGAGGTTGGTGTGGTGGTGGTGGTGAGGGGAATGGTGGGGCAGATGGGGTGAGGTTGTGGTGGTGATGAGAGGAATGGTGGGGTGAGATTGTTGTTGTTGTGGTGGTGGTGGTCGTGATGGTGGTGAGAGGAATGGTGGGGAAGGTGGGGTGAAGTTGTTGTGGTGGTGGTGGTGAAGGGAATGGTAGGGATGAGGTTGTTGTTGTGGTTGTGGTGGTGGTGGTTGTGAGGAGAATGGTGGGGTGAGGTTGTTGTTGTAGTGGTGGTCAGGGGAATGATGGGGAAGATTGAGTGAGTTTATTTTGGTTGTTGTTGTGGTGGTGGTGGTGGTGAGGGGAATGGTGGGAAAATTGTGGGTTAGGTTTTAATGTTGTTGTTGTGGTGGTGGTGGTGGTGGAGACGATGGGGTGATAGTGTTATTAAGTTATTTTGGTGGTGGTGGTGTTGAAAGAGATGGGGGTGAGGTTGTGATGGTGGTGTTGAGGGGACTGGTGATAAATATGGGGGTGAAGTTGTGTTGTTGGTGTTGAGAGGACTGGTGTACAAAGGAAATCAAGCAACAACAGGTCTAGTGAACCCTCTAGGCTGCTTTTCCTCCAAAACACTGAGGATCAAGTGTCCAAACAGTGATTTAGAGGGGGTAAGGGAGAATTGGAATAGGAACTACTGCCCTGGAGCTAATGTCCGTAGCAGGATTAGGATGTTAGTAGGGGACAGATGGGTTATTAACATAACACAGTTATACATCATCTTTCATATATCTGGGAAAACAAGAGTAACGTCTTTGTAATATATGTACGCAAATAATCCTTTATTAATTATAGGGGAATAAAATATAGTTATTCATTTACAAACGCAGTTAGTCGCAGGTTTGATGCAAGATATTTGTCTAGGAGAAGCTTAAAAACATCAACAGTGCTGCGGTGAGAGAGATGGGGATGAAGTTGTGATGGTGGTGTTGAAGGGACTGGTGAGAGAGATAGGGGTGAAGTTGTGATGGTGGTGTTGACGGGACTATTGAGAGAGATGGGGTGAAGTTGTGATGGTGGTGTTGAAAGGACTGGTGAGAAGATGGGGTGAAGTTGTGATGGTGGTGTTGAAGGGACTAGTGAGAGAGATGTGGGTGAAGTTGTGATGGTGGTGTTGAAGGGACTGGTGAGAGAGATGGGGGTGAAGTTGTGATGGTGGTGTTGAAGGGACTGGTGAGAAGATGGGGTGAAGTTGTGATGGTGGTGTTGAAGGGACTAGTGAGAGAGATGGGGGTGAAGTTGTGATGGTGGTGTTGAAGGGACTGGTGAGAGAGATGGGGGTGAAGTTGTGATGGTGGTGTTGAAGGGACTGGTGAGAGAGATGGGGTGAAGTTGTGATGGTGGTGTTGAAGGGACTGGTGAGAGAGATGGGGGTGAAGTTGTGATGGTGGTGTTGAAGGGACTGGTAAGAGAGATGGGGTGAAGTTGTGATGGTGGTGTTGAAGGGACTGGTGAGAGAGATGGGGTGAAGTTGTGATGGTGGTGTTGAAGGGACTGGTGAGAGAGATGGGGGTGAAGTTGTGATGGTGGTGTTGAAGGGACTGGTAAGAGAGATGGGGTGAAGTTGTGATGGTGGTGTTGAAGGGACTGGTGAGAGATGGGGGTGAAGTTGTGATGGTGGTGTTGAAGGGACTGGTGAGAGAGATGGGGGTGAAGTTGTGATGGTGGTGTTGAAGGGACTGGTGAGAGAGATGGGGGTGAAGTTGTGATGGTGGTATTGAAGGGACTGGTGAGAGAGATGGGGTGAAGTTGTGCTGGTGGTGTTGACGGGACTGGTGAGAGAGATGGGGGTGAAGTTGTGATGGTGGTGTTGACGGGACTGGTGAGAGAGATGGGGTGAAGTTGTGATGGTGGTGTTGAAGGGACTGGTGATATAGATGGTGGTGAAGTTGTGATGGTGGTGTTGAAGGGACTGGTGAGAGAGATGGGGGTGAAGTTGTGATGGTGGTGTTGAAGGGACTGGTGATATAGATGGTGGTGAAGTTGTGATGGTGGTGTTGAAGGGACTGGTGAGAGAGATGGGGGTGAAGTTGTGATGGTGGTGTTGAAGGGACTAGTGAGAGAGATGGGGGTGAAGTTTTGATGGTGGTGTTGAAGGGACTGGTGAGAGAGATGGGGTGAAGTTGTGATGGTGGTGTTGAAGGGACTGGTGATATAGATGGTGGTGAAGTTGTGATGGTGGTGTTGAAGGGACTAGTGAGAGAGATGGGGGTGAAGTTGTGATGGTGGTGTTGAAGGGACTGGTGAGAGAGATGGGGGTGAAGTTGTGATGGTGGTGTTGAAAGGACTGGTAAGAGAGATGGGGTGAAGTTGTGATGGTGGTGTTGAAGGGACTGGTGAGAGAGATGGGGGTGAAGTTGTGATGGTGGTGTTGAAGGGACTGGTGAGAGAGATTGGGTGAAGTTGTGATGGTGGTGTTGAAGGGACTAGTGAGAGAGATGGGGTGAAGTTGTGATGGTGGTGTTGAAGGGACTGGTGAGAGAGATGGGGGTGAAGTTGTGATGGTGGTGTTGAAGGGACTGGTGAGAGAGATGGGGTGAAGTTGTGATGGTGGTGTTGAGAGGACTGGTGATATAGATGGTGGTGAAGTTGTGATGGTGGTGTTGAAGGGACTGGTGAGAGAGATGGGGGTGTTGAGAGGACTGGTGATATAGATGGTGGTGAAGTTGTGATGGTGGTGTTGAAGGGACTGGTGAGAGAGATGGGGGTGAAGTTGTGATGGTGGTGTTGAAGGGACTGGTGAGAGAGATGGGGTGAAGTTGTGATGGTGGTGTTGAAGGGACTGGTGAGAGAGATGGGGGTGTTGAAGGGACTGGTGAGAGAGATGGGGTGAAGTTGTGATGGTGGTGTTGAGAGGACTGGTGATATAGATGGGGTGAAGTTGTGATGGTGGTGTTGAGAGGACTGGTGATATAGATGGGGGTGAAGTTGTGATGGTGGTGTTGAGAGGACTGGTGATATAGATGGGGGTGAAGTTGTGATGGTGGTGTTGAGAGGACTGGTGATATAGATGGGGTGAAGTTGTGATGGTGGTGTTGAGAGGACTGGTGATATAGATGTGGGTGAAGTTGTGATGGTGGTGTTGAGAGGACTGGTGATATAGATGGGGGTGAAGTTGTGATGGTGGTGTTGAGAGGACTGGTGATATAGATGGGGTGAAGTTGTGATGGTGGTGGTGAGAGGACTGGTGATATAGATGGGGTGAAGTTGTGATGGTGGTGTTGAGAGGACTGATGATATAGATGGTGGTGAAGTTGTGATGGTGGTGTTGAGAGGACTGGTGATATAGATGGGGGTGAAGTTGTGATGGTGGTGTTGAGGACTGGTGATATAGATGGGGTGAAGTTGTGATGGTGGTGTTGAGAGGACTGGTGATATAGATGGGGGTGAAGTTGTGATGGTGGTGTTGAGAGGACTGGTGATATAGATGGGGTGAAGTTGTGATGGTGGTGTTGAGAGGACTGGTGATATAGATGGGGGTGAAGTTGTGATGGTGGTGTTGAGAGGACTGGTGATATAGATGGGGTGAAGTTGTGATGGTGGTGTTGAAGGGACTGGTGAGAGAGATGGGGTGAAATTGTGATGGTGGTGTTGAGAGGACTAGTGATATAGATGGGGTGAAGTTGTGATGGTGGTGTTGAAGGGACTGGTGAGAGAGATGGGGTGAAGTTGTGATGGTGGTGTTGAGAGGACTGGTGATATAGATGGTGGTGGGGAAGATATATAGTGGAGCTGTGGATGTGACGGTGGTCATGGTGGTAATGGTATTTACAATCATGAGGGAAATAACGATAGTACTGAAACTATTTGTGGATATGGTGTTGGTTATTGTGATGGCAGTGATGTTGAAGACAAAAACAACAATGACCATCTTTTTCACCTAATACTGATCTTTAATAGCATTATATTTGTAACTGTTACATTGAAACTGGTCAGTTATTAATATAATTTATCTATAATACTCATAAACATTTGTGTATTGAAGTTGAGAATAGATTAATATGGATTTATTTCGTCAACATTTGGTGCACCATTCACGTGGATATGAGGTACGGATATTTCAAACAGATTTGTCATTCGGCGCAGTTCAATTAATGCAATGCTGATTACTGGAACGTCGTACTATTATTATAGCTAAATTATCTGCATATTTGGATTATACTATACTGATATTAAGAGAGGCTGACATACAGTAGCCTACTTATCCAATGTAATAGAGAGCTTAATTTTTTGTTCTTCTATATTCCAACTACTCCCTCTCGGGCATAGGCTGATAGCCTTTACACTCTACCGCTGAACACGGTGAGGCCTTTGAGGTCTTGTTCCAGTCTAGGGAGTGAGACATGCGAAGCACCCACTCACGGCTCGAACCCAGCTCCATCTATGAAGCTGCTTCGCCCCCGCGCCTCACAGTCTCACTCCCCAGCCTCGGACCCTCACTCTCAGAACGCCACCTATTGAGCAATTAACTCACTAGGCATTGCCCCCTGTAGCATATTTTGAATATGGGAATATTCATACAGTGCTATTTAATCAGGGAACAATGAGGGTATTTTGTTTTGGCGTTTCGGTGTGCTGTGGTAATGCACTGAAACTAGGTACAGCACAAATTCCATCCCAATAATATCTTCCCATTGACATATTGGGATTCGAACCCGGGTCCATTGGATTACCAGTCCAGTGGCAAGACCACTCTGCCACACCTGCCCTAATGTAATGTACACGTTATAGCTAATTGATTGAGGCTATCTCGAATTTAATTATTGTTTGAGGATTAATGTTGATAATATAAAAACTAGTGATTGCTCTCTAAAACGGTCAAACAATTATATTTTTGTTATCTCACTCCCCTCATTACTTTATCAGCTATTCAGGTACAGTATATAAATATTCGGATGTGTTTCACTCGAAATAAAATAAAATAAAATAAATAAGTAAATATATATTTAGTGTATGCTACAAAATTAAATATATACACGAACATGTGTTGGATTTATCATAATATAATAAAGAGTATATACTATTGTAAGTTACAAAATTATTAGAGGCACTCTAGCTAACATTAATACTGAAGGAAACTGCTTGCCATAGAAGAGTACATAACAGGGTTGCTGGGGGGTGGGGGGGTGGGGGGGCACTAAATAACACAATTAATATATTATTAACGGTCCAAATTAAAAACAAATGTGTATAACAATTTGTACTTAGAATCATCTAAATAATTACATTCCAAAGTTTGGCATACTTATTTTGAGACACTCTGTCTACATATATAATGATCCCCCAAACCCCCTTTCTCCCTCCATTTTCCTCTCCTATGTCTGTCGCCTCATAGTAAGGTAAGCTATACTACCCACGCTACCCTTCCCACCACCTACAGCCAAAGGCCACAGTATACAGCCCCCCCCCCCCTTTGCTACGCTCCCAGAGAAGGAAGTACGGGGGATTAAATTTTCTTTTCATCTTCATAAGCGACTGGATTCATTATTCGGGAGGCGGAGGAAGCTTGCCTATAATAAACAGAGGTATGTTATTTTCAGCCATTTTGTATTCTCTTACAGTGGTTGGTAACAGGACACACTGACAGTTTTCTATAGCAAAGATAATATTTATTTGCACAAATTACATTTCACAATCCTTAACTTCAACAGCAGCAACGATAACATAACATTTCACAATCCTTAACTTCAACAGCAGCAACGATAACATAACATTTCACAATGGCAGATTGAACAAAGCCACGTCTACAAAATAATATATAATCCCGAAAACAGATTTTAGACCAGATATTTAATTTACATGTTATCAATGTTTGCCTATGTTTTTCTAAACACCTGGAAAATCAAAAATAATAGATTGACGATATGTAAAATCAAATATTAAAATCTGTCCCTGTAGTTAACTGATAATATTCTACATTTAAGTTCTTCATTAAATGAGGGCCTTCGGCTATGTAACTCTCATTAAATAAAATCAATTGACCAAAGCAATGGAAAATGCAAAAGCTCTTAGTCGTGCAGGTATTTTATTGAAGCTTAATATCTCAATACAATTAAGTCAGACTGTCTCTCACTCTCTTCCCCCCCCCCCCCTTCTCTCTCTCTCTCTCCGGATGATAGCATTAACCGGACTGACAGCCGTGGTGACGAGAGAGCCGCAGCCCAACCCGGAACACAATGCGCGGAGGAAGAAACAGAATGTAAACAAACGCCTCCCACCTCGTCGTGAAATCCGCCGCGTCATCCAGTCCCCTGGAAAATAAATACCGGGATTGGTTGTTCTTGGCGTAATTCAGACTTCCTTCTCACACATATATTGTGTTTTTTAAGGTTTTTCCTTGTATTATTTTAGCACCATAATCATAACTGGAAGTTAGTTTCCATTTTCAGCTGGCATTTGAATTCCCTCTATTTTTTTTTTTTTTCTTCTACAATACTGACCTTTTCCAGTTAAAATTTGAATACTAATAATATAAGAATAATAACAATAATAATAATAATAATAATTTGTTATTATTATTATTATTATTATTAATAATATATATTTATCTGCATAGTAAAATATGCATACTCTAAGAACATACACCTAATAACATAGATATCCTGTAAACCAATTAATTATTGACTCATGAAATAATATTACCATTTTTGTTGTTGTAAGGAAATATGAATTCAGCGCTCTTCGCCGGAAAACCATGATATATATCTGCAGTTTCATGACCCAACAAAACTAAGAACAAGGAAACTAAATTTGACATAAACTATATTCCGTTAGCATAGACACAAAAACAACAACTACTTGGGGACCAAATCACGAAATATTCACAGGTAGAATCCCATAAAACATTCTAACTGATTTAGCTGATACCTACTAAATTGGTGACGCCGAATCGAAGGAAAAGGCCAACGAGAGCAACGTACGCCAAACAACAAACGAGGAAGGGGAATAGGGGCGATAAAGGTCCGGAATTGTGTTAGTGGAGGCAGGAAGTGATGTTGGCGAACGAGAAGGATGGGAAACGCTGAGTAAGGTTTGGTCGATTTAGGTACACTTGTGGACAGGAATTTCTGGACATATTTTGGAGGTGTAATTATCATACAATGGCGAACTATTATGACAAACTGCAAAAGTCACATACAGTATATCAAATGACTCCGATTCATTAGTTACGACTCGCCGTTGTATCATTAGTATGTGTTAAATTACTCCTAACCACGACTGTACATCTGAATTCAATAGAGAGGAACACAACTCGACATAATTATCTACACCGTGAAACCAATAGTACTACTAACACTCTAACAGGTTATTAGAAACACATATGAGAACATTCCAGAAAAAAATAATAGTAACTTAAATTACAGTTTATGAGTAAGGTGTCAACGAATTAATAACTTTGACTGTACACTCAAACTGGTGACAAGCCAACTCAACCAGTAGACCAATTCAACCAGTAGATGTCTACAAGTGCAAACTCGATCAAAACTGTAAGATTAGGTTAGGTTAGGAGTTTTAGGTTGGCATAGGTTTCCTTGTACAGTACCTGGTTAAATTAGCATTGGTTGAGATATATTGGTTGAAATGGTCTACTGGAGGAACACTTATACATGAAAGAACAATTAAGGTACAATGATGCAATGTTCTGAAATACTGACATAGCTAAAAGAATCGAGTTGCTGTATAATATTATGCTGTGTTAACTTTTTCCCGTAAAGAAGTGTTCAACTTTTATGGCCACAAGATAATATTTCGGGAGAGGCTGTGGCATGACATAATACAAAGTGACATTATTAAAGATGGAAAATAGACAATGGTGTATTTAATGGTCATCCGAAATCCTTTGATTATATCTTACTTAATATTATACTCAAAATAGTACAGTATCTTGATTATACTTTGCCGGGTCGAATACTACAATATACAATCTTTGCCGGGTCGAATACTACAATATACAATCTTTGCCGGGTCGAATACTACAATATACAATCTTTGCCGGGTCGAATACTACAATATACAATCTTGCCAGATATGAATATATGATTATATAAACATCCTTTGAGGAGGAGCACTTTATGTCAATCTTGCCAGATATGAATATATGATTATATAAACACCCTTTGAGGAGGAGCACTTTATGTCAATCTTGCCAGATATGAATATATGATTATATAAACACCCTTTGAGGAGGAGCACTTTATGTCAATCTTGCCAGATATGAATATATGATTATATAAACACCCTTTGAGGAGGAGCACTTTATGTCAATCTTGCCAGATATGAATATATGATTATATAAACACCCTTTGAGGAGGAGCACTTTATGTCAATCTTGCCAGATATGAATATATGATTATATAAACACCCTTTGAGGAGGAGCACTTTATGTCAATCTTGCCAGATATGAATATATGATTATATAAACACCCTTTGAGGAGGAGCACTTTATGTCAATCTTGCCAGATATGAATATATGATTATATAAACACCCTTTGAGGAGGAGCACTTTATGTCAATCTTGCCAGATATGAATATATGATTATATAAACACCCTTTGAGGAGGAGCACTTTATGTCAATCTTGCCAGATATGAATATATGATTATATAAACACCCTTTGAGGAGGAGCACTTTATGTCAATCTTGCCAGATATGAATATATGATTATATAAACACCCTTGAGGAGGAGCACTTTATGTCAATCTTGCCAGATATGAATATATGATTATATAAACACCCTTTGAGGAGGAGCACTTTATGTCAATCTTGCCAGATATGAATATATGATTATATAAACACCCTTTGAGGAGGAGCACTTTATGTCAATCTTGCCAGATATGAATATATGATTATATAAACACCCTTTGAGGAGGAGCACTTTATGTCAATCTTAAAGTGGTTTTCAATATCCATGCTGTCATTTATTTTATTTTGGTTATTATACCCTACTGCGTATTGTGCGTTAAAACAAAATCCACCATAATATTACAACTAGCCTTGAATCTTGTTTGTCCTCAATTTAAGCATTGTGTACATCAACTAGAGACTACCTGCTAAACAATTCTTGTCATATTTTACACATCATGAAATAAGAAAAACAAATAATACACTATACATGGTAGACAAGGACACAGTCTCTAGTATGTGACACTGGGATATATACTGTATATATATATATACTGTATGTATAAATATATATATATATATATATATATATATATATATATATATATATATATATATATACAGTATATATATATATATATATATATATATATATATATATATATATATATATATATTTCTAGTCTCTCAGTGGGGATCGAACCATCGACCATCGGGACGATAGCCGACGCTTTAATCAATTACACCACGGCAGTCATTGATTAAAGCGTCGGCTATCGTCCTGATGGTCGATGGTTCGATCCCCACTGAGAGACTAGAAACATTTAGTGGTTCACGTGTATTTGTGATGTATTCTCAATATATATATATATATATATATATATACTGTATATACACACCTCCAGCATCCCACGATAGGCGACAATTCTTCCTTTGACCAGTTACTTTGTTTCAAGGTATGACATGTATAATATCTTTCATATGTACAGCTTAGCAGTAGTTCGTGATCAAATTTCAGTTAGGATTATAGTTACATTTTAAGATTTTATTTGACAAGCAATCGTGCTTTCTTTCTATTACCTTTAATTTAACTAACATGGTTGTTGTGTTCCTATATACATTTCGGTGTGCCAGGTTTTGGTTTGCACTATAATTTAGCCAATAATGTTCAAGTAACGTAACATTTTGAAAGAAATACCTTAAACTTGAGTTTGCATATACTTTCGTTTATATATACTGTATGTCGTGTAGCAATAGTTCATGTTTGTCTTTATTAGTTAATTCAAATGCAATTACCGGAAAATAATCTTTATCAAGCAATCGTGCCTTATGTCTATGACTCTTTTGCACTGTAATTTACTTTTTCACGTTAACCCGGTGGACCCAAAGCTATTTAACAAAAAAGTACACTCCAGGACCAGCCATGCACTTTTCAATGTTTTTGATTTTCCTGAAAACACATGGGATGGGTTAGTAATGAAGAAAAACAACATAAAGCAGCTCACCTAGGTCATTTAGGGATCCTGGGGTGCGGGGGAAAGTCACAATTAACATGGCGTGATGGGTATGCAAAATACTGGAAAATCACTCCCGTTCGCGCCCACATGCACGCAGCTGGACCTGGAGGGTTGCCAACCATCGGTATTGTTCCATGGGATCCTAAAGCAGTTCCCATACAAATCTGAACCCTCTAGGTGCTATAGGACAAGAGTAATTAAGGCCGACGCAACCATTGCGTCTCTGGTACTGTGGGTCACATACATAGGCGACGCATAACGTTCGTCGCTGGTACTCAAAGGGTTAATTAAACAAATTAATATTGATGTACATTTTGTAAGAATTAATTACAGGTTTAAATTTCCCTATATAATCGTTTGTATTTGTATCTATTTGTTTAACACCAGTTCACGATGTTTGTTTTTAGTTAGTTTATGTACAGTATTGTTACCGCGTTATAATTTGAGAACATATAAAATTTACGTTCCTTTTATTGTTTAGCAGTGTCAAGGTTTTTCCCTGTTTTTTTTTTGTTCTGTTCACTATATTTACACAAATGTATATTATTGTAATACAAAAAATAGTGAAGTTACAATTTTTAATGAAAATGTATATATCGAATAGGTCTGATGATGCAGCAGGAAGATTGCAAAACGTCACCAAATAAAGATGTATAAGATGTTTGCACAAGCGCTGGTATTATTTCTTATATACTGTATATATATATATATATATATATATATATATATATATATATTTATATATACAGTATATATATATATATATATATATATATATATATATATATATATATATATATATATATATATATATATATACAGTATATATATATATATAATATATATATATATATATATATATATATATATATATATATATATATATATATATACAGTATATATTTATATATATATATATATATATATATATATATATATATACAGTATATATATATATACTAAATATATATATATATATATATACAGTATATATATATACTATGTATATATATATATATATATATATATATGCATAGAGAGAGAGAGAGAGAGAGATTTACATAGATAAACTGGCCACACATATCTTACGATCCCTGCGAGGTGGCCAGGACTTAATCCTAATAGAGATAGCAACCCTAAGAGAAAGTGGAAGGAAAGGATAGCAAAGATGAAGGCTCTCTCCCCACCCTCCGGCAATTTGCCATACATGAAAATAGTTAGAAGTGAAGAACCTTGCAGGGCTTGGAAATCGCCTGAAGGAATTTATAGTATAGTTAGAAATAGAAAGGGAAAAGCATGCACACCTTCACTTTTTTTTCTGCTCTCTTCAATTGAAAACGTGTCCATTTTTGCCAGGTTCTGCCAAGTTCTCTTGTCAGTGATCAGCTTCTACTGCCGACCAACTTCTCTGTTATATGTGCCTAACCTTTTTTTAAATGTTTAAATTTAGTCACTGTCAATAACTTCATTAGGGAGCTTATTCCACTCACTAATAATACTGTGGGTGAAGAATTTTTTAGTTATGTCTAGGTTCGCTTTCCTGCCTGTTAGTTTTAATTTATTCCTCTTGTGGAACCTTCATTGGCTATCTTAAATAGATTATTAGAATTTACGTTAGTAAATCCTTTTAGTATCTTAAAACACTCTATCAGCTGTCCCCTTATTCTTCGTTTCATAAGCGAAAACAGATCGAGTTCTCTTAATCTCTCATTGTATGGTTTATTTCTAAGGGAAGGGATTAACTTTGTTGCTCTACGCTGAACGGATTCGAGTTTCTCTATGTCATTTATTAAGTAGGGAGACCAAAACTGCACAGCATACTCCAGATATGGCCTCACAATACTTCCATTATAGGTTTGACTCCTGCAAGGAGATAAAGAAAACCTAATATTTAGTAGTGACCCCGTAATCATTGACGATTATGCCTATTACATAAGGCTACCTCTTCAAATGCTCATACGCGTAGTTTGAATCTACCGCCGCAGAACTCAGAGGAACCTTCATCATAAGCACACGCAAAATCACTCATGGTTCGTCTTTATGATTGGGTTCTCACTACGAAAAAACTTCGTAACAAATAAAAAATAAAAATAAAATAAGAATAACTATTCATAAGCTTTCCATATTCCGTGGATGTACTTCTGTGGATTCTTGGACCAGACGCTGACAAGCGCATCTATCCGCCTTCACTGACATATCAAGTATAACAAAATCCTTAATACATCAACGAATGGGAAGGGGATGGTCGGGAGGGCCCCAGTCGTCAATGATTACGGGGCCACTACTAAATATTAGGTTTTCTTTATCTCCTTGCAGGAGTCGAACCTATAATGTATTAGTGGCCCCTCCATCATTGACGATTATGCCTGATATCTAAGACTGGAGGGGGACATTCGTAATCATATCATAACCATTGCAACTAGAATAGGCAGATAATCAAACAACCACATAGTATTCTTACTTTGTAAAAAATAATATATATATGTATAAACTTTATACAACATATAAAAAGGGGTACAAGCAGGGGCGTGCTTAAAGAAGCCTGCTTGATGACAAAAAGGTAACTATGAGAATCTGTTCCCAGATCTGAAAGTCACCACTTAAATTAAGTGGTGAAAAATAAAACTGTATGTTTACATGTGCACATATAAACCCCATTATTCTAATGTGTATATTCCTTAAAATTAGACACAAAAATAGAATAAATTCTTGTACTATCGCAGATGTACTTACTAAAATGCTACTCGTAGTTGCAACTACCGAGAACTCTTAAAATTAAATTGCTTCAACAGTGTATCCCACTGAAAGAAACCATTGTTGTACTACAACAATTGTACTTCAACAACATTTCTCGAAGGCATTACTACAGATAATTTTTTTAAATCACAACACTTATACATTGTATCACAGCTCGTATACTACATATCCTCCGGCGGGGTCTAGGGTGTCTTATGTTACACTGACTGCAACCCCCCTCCCCCCCCCCCCTCTTTCTTAACCTAAACAAAAAAGTGACTTAGAGACCCCTCTAGACCCTTTGCCGTAACGCTATACACGGCATTGATGGTTTGTCTAGTGCTACCGACAGGTATCGAGTCAAAAACGTATGATTTGAAGCCCATAGTTGAGTAGTAGCTATGTCTTTAACAGATTTTGTTTTTAGAAAACGTAAAGATACTGCCACTTGCGTAAATTGTGGGCCCTACCCACTACGCCGGGATTACTCTCTTTAATGACTTCGACTAGCAGAGAAGCCATTTTTCGTTTCATTAATCTTTTACCTGTACTCGATACCCATAAAGCACCTTGTCGGTTAAGAGATGCCACTCTCATATATTTGGTTAAAGCTTGTACAGGACACAAATTATGGTGCACTTTACCCCGTTTCAACGCTGGCACTGTGAACTCTGAGAACACATGTTCACTATGTTCATTCTTGGCGATGAACCCTGGGGAAGGTGCAAGATGAATGCAATCATTTAGTCTACCAAACCTTATGCAATTAGGGGTGTTGCTCATCGCCGCCAGCTCAGACACCCTGTTACCCGTTGCCAAAGCCATAAGGAACACCGCCTTTTTTAATAGTAATTCAAAATCTGCCGTATTCTGATACAGACGGGAATGAAGCAAAGATAACGCCTTGTCAAGAGACCAGGTAGGCATGAGCTGACGGGGAGGTGGGCGGAGTTTGAAGCATGCTCTCATGAAACCTGTTTCTTCCGCTTGTGGTATGGTTAGACCTGTAAGGTCAAAAGAATGGCACCCTGATAGCTGTTAAGTGATTTTTTAGAGTCACTATAGAGAGACGTTTCTGTTCAAACAAATAGTTTAAATAATTAAACACTAATGCCACCGAAGGGACTGTCTGTTCTGTTCTAACTATCCAAGAAGTAAAGGACTGCCAATGAGACTGATATTGCCTCTTGGTAGATTGTGTGTACTGATTCATAAATTTATCTGTCACGGTTCTACCATACGGCGTTAACCACTTGGCCTCCTGAATGTCCACAATGCAAAAGTCAGCGAGGTCTTTAGGTTGCCAATCATGTCTAAGTGGAAGTACCCGACCGGGAGTGACACCGGGTTCAGGCACCACGTTATCAATTGCTGGTACCACAACTGCGCCGGCCACAGGGGCGCGATTAACGAGACTACGCCTCGATAATCTTGTAGTTTGTTGACTACGTGGCACATTAGTGAAGCGTCTGGTGGAGGAAACAGATAAATGGAACTCCACATGCTCCAATCCGTCACCAATGCGTCGGGCCCCCCCGCCGGCGTTAATGTCCGGCGTGTGAGGAACCGAGGGAGTTTGTGATTCTCCTCTGACGCAAACAGATCCACTTGTGGACGGTAAGGCTCTGCAATCATTTGATCGAAAATGTTCTGCTTGAGTGCCCACTCCACCGTTGTGCTCTGTCTCCGAGACAGAGCGTCTGCCCAGACGTTTGCTATGCCTGGGAGATATGATGCATGAAGATGAATGTTCAGCTTGTCGGCTAGAACAAAAATCTTTTCTGACACGTCTAGCAACTTTCGAGACCTCGTTGACCCTTGCTTCTGAATGCAGTGAACTGCATTGAGATTGTCCATTCTGAAAGCTACCGATTTTTCCCGTAAAGTAGAGCCGTGAACCTGAAGGAAATACAAGGGGACTAGTAATTCTTTTACATTTATGTGGGAGGTTTCTGAATGGGACCAAATCCCTTGACCCTGATGCCCTAGGTTCGACTGAAAGCCCCAACCTATCGTCCCTGATGCATCCGTGTCCACCCATACCGTCGGCGGAGGAGAGGTCCATGGCATGACTGAGTGCAACACTTCCCTCTTCGCCCAGACCGCTAGTAAGCTGTGGATTAATGTTGGGATAGGCCATAATGTTCCCGCCGGTAATAGTGGGAAATATTTGTTGCCCTCCAAGATTAAACGTTTGACTTTCAACCGGCCCAACTTCACAGTTAGTTGAACCCAGTTGAGAGAACCGACTAGAGATTCCCAGATTCTCCGTGTCATAGTCAAACTGTGGAGAAACATAAACATTTTTTTGCGAAATCTGTTTCGATTGTCCACACTCTGACTCAGAGTGAGAGACGCTGTATCCCAGACCAGACCTATCCACTGAATTACTCATGAGGGAACAAGGTTTGACTTTACCAAGTTGACCTTGAATCCTAGAGCTTTGACATGGTTTAACGTAATGTTGACATGAGTGTTGCATAACTTTTCTGTCTCTGCCACCACCAGCCAGTCGTCCAGATACCACAAGATCCTGATCCCCTGTTCTAAAATGGGCATCAGGGCTTGCCGGACTAATTTTGTGAAAATGCGTGGCGCTAGGTTCAATCCAAACGGCATCCTTTGAAAGACATAATTCTGATGCATTATTCTTAAAGCCAGAAATTTTTGAAATCTCTTGTTTACCGGGACATGCCAATACGCGTCTGTCAGGTCTAATGAACACATCCACCCTCCCGGCGGAAGTGTTAGCCTGATTTGATTCACTGTCAGCATTCTGAAGGACACATTGTGAATGTGGAGATTCAAATAAGACAGGTCTACGACCGGTCTCATCTGAATACTGTCCCTTTTCGGTACTAGAAATAGTTTGGATGTAAACACCGGGTAAGTCGGGGGGACTGGGATAATGACACTCTTGGTAATCATCTCCTGAACGAGTGACTCCACCTCTAAAGAAACATGATTGGCCTTTGTCGGCTGACGTAAGCGAGGTCGCCGGAGCCACTGCCAAATGATGCCTTTGCGTACCACAGTCCTCGCCCATGATCTTAATGGCCATGCCTGATGACACGCCCGGAATGACCCAGTTAGCAGACTGGGGTATGCCGGCTGGACTACTCTCTGTTCCAACACGCCTTTGACTGGCCCCGGGAGTGAGAGAGACCTTAGTTTTTTGCTGGTGGTGGTGTACTCTTGGATGACTGGCTGGGTTTGGCTGGAGGCAGGCCCTGACCTGGTCATTGGTGAAACCTGTGGCCTTTACCTGAGAATTTACCCTGTTTATACCTAACCTGACCCTGGGTGGAAGGGGACTTAGTCTGATGAAAAGGATTCGACCCACTAGCTTGAGCTTTAAAGTAAAGGTAGGCTTCTTAGGTTGAGAGGGACTTTGTTTGAATGCTTGTGCCATATTGAAAACAGTCTTCCAAACTGCTGGAGAAATCAAAGAAGGGGTTAGAACTGGAGACAGAATTACTTGGCTTGCAATACGGTCAGGAAGTTTCTTTACTAAGAACATCCTCAGATCCTGCCTTGCTCGAACCGCCTCTAATAAGGCCGTCCGAATATCTCCCAAAGACTGAATAGAAGTTTGGAGAAGCAAGCGCCGGGAAAGTTCAATGGCCTTCCTGACTTCCGCAGTTTCGATTGCCTGAGAAGAGCGTAACAAAGACTTTGTTACTTGCTGGGTAACAATATATTGTGAAAACAGTCTAAACGCTTTTCCTCTTAACCTAAACTCGCGGTCTAGGTGAGCTGAGGAAGGCGTGCTAAAAGGATCTTTTAATTCGCACAAATTGATTTTAGGGGCAGCCAAGAAATCAAACAAAGCAGAGGGGACTCCTCCGGCACTAAAAACCGGAAGAGAGAACCAAGTATGGTGGTCTTGAGGGATTTGGTGAGAAGACTTTGTAGTGAAAGTAGTGGCAAAATGTTGAGCCTCTGTTTCCCAGTCCACCCAAGGTCCCATACCCAACTGCCCCACCTGCAAGACTGGATTAGAGGCTGAGTCTGTGATCGGAAACATATTCAATTCCGGCGTCAAAGCAGAAAGTGCCTTGACGTCGTTAAAGCCATCATTCTTAGTCCAGTCAGAAAAAAGCTTTGAAGCTGAGGCAGGGGGTAGGGCTGGTGTTGATGCATACACAAAAAAGTCATGGTTATAATAACTGGGAATGGCCTTAATATGAACATCTAAAACATCTCCTTGACTATCCAATGCTCTGAGTTTTCTAGACTTATTGCCTTAGATTACCCACTCATGTGGTACGGGGAGCTCCCCCGAAATAGTAGCTTATGCTGCCTCTGGCTTAGTTGGTAACATTGCTACCCATGACTCATCAGGCCCGTATAAAAAAGGCATAGCTCCTTTTCTGACTGGTGCCTTGTCTAAAGGGGGGGGGGGAGTTATGTCTGATATGACCCTCACATTGGAAGTAGTGAGAGCTGCTGTGCCTGGCACATTGGAAATTGAATCTGACACAAGAGGAGGGTTAGGTATTTTAGCTATAGCAATGGATGTAGCCAGAGGACGCACATTCATTGACGTCGCGGGAGCTCTCATACTAACTGTAGGAGTTTCCGGCGTAGGGCCAAAGAACTTATTAAGTGCATTTAATAGTAACCCATCACTCTCTTCCGTAGTGACATACCTAGTAGATGACGAACTCTGTGGAGATTCGACAGTACCCTGAGAGTCTTCTAGGTGGTGACCTGACTCTTCAACTTCCATCTCTGAGACCAGAGAACGCTGTTCTTCATCCCTTAAGTCTGGCCTCTCATGGGAAGATCCCGCCGAAGCCGGGACCTCCACATGCCGCCATGTTAGATCCGGGATAGAAGATGGTACATCGGCATCCCGGTGGACGTCAGCCACTACTTGCGTCACAAACGGATGTGTGCCGTCTTGCCAGGGCTGTGAGTATCGCCATACACCTTGGCTGTGGCTGTTACTCACTTGCGAGCCTGGTATACTTCCCAATTGGGAGCCCTCACCCGAGCACCCTAACGGTTTATAGTTTCCGTAAGATACTTCTAAATCTGAGGCTGACACACGTGACCTGGTAGAGAAAGCATGAATATCAGGTGATGAAATGTCCGCCGGGGCATCCTCCACCACATTCTCTGAATCCACCCCCGACCAGTCAGATTGGATGTTAGACTTGGAGGGGGTAGATGCAGAGAGCGGGGTACCAGGCTCCGGCGACAGCCGTGAGTCCGTTCGCGCCGGAGGATCCCTTTTGGATGATTTATGACTCCTACTAGACTTATGTTTAGTTCTAATAATGTCTTTAGGTCCCCTACTCTCTTCCTTTGTCCTCTTCCGTGGAGGTGAAGAAGAGTGGCCCGAAACTTTCACCTGCTCCCGCAGGGGTGACCTTGACTTGGCACTCGTCGCCGAAGCCGAGGGTGAAGGAGAGCGAGGCCTCTTAGATTTGACAGGGGAGGGTGTGGCAGCCTGTCCCCGCCCAGTCTCGGAGGTCTTACGTGCACGTATCTTACTCTTAGGGGGGGCATGTTTAATAATTAACAATTCCCAAAGCTCAAGGTTATCACATTGCAATGCTTTATAAGCTACATTTGTTGAATAAGTCGCGAGAAGTTGTTTAACCTCTTGCAAAGCCACCGCCGCAGTATTATCTTTGTGAATTAAAATTTTAACACTTAAGAGGGTACAAATAGTGCAATTCTTTGTCACCCATATCCCCCGTGACCGATCGAGGCATTTAACACATTTATTGCACAGCTTGTGCGCAAACATAGGGATACCGGAGCATAACGGTGTTGAACATAAAGCAATAAGAGGTTCTATGGCCGACATGACCGAGACTGGCGGAAATCTACCCACCCCCGGTAACTACCTGGTTACCTGGCGCCACGCCGGTACTCCGCCCTGGAAAGAGAAAATTCCAAGGAATTAATGCTTATAAGATTACCCCAAAATGTTTCAAAAACATGTGTCATAAAACTGCTGATCAACGAACTGTAGCCCTCAACCACTACTTTTCGCTGTCCTGCAGTTTCATATTAAAGATATCAGCATATCTTTACCTGTCCAAAAGATTTAAGCATATCTTCTGAGTCTTCATAAAGACGAAGCATATCTTTAACCCTTAATTAGCGGCGAGCAACATAAGTCGAGTTAAATAAAGCTGGACTATGTGGCGGCGCTCGACATAGGTCGAGTGGCAATTTCAGCACGTAATGTTGCTGAGAGAGAGAGACAAGTGGTGGCAGGAGAGTAGCGAGCGTATGACTGCTCCAGACCACCGCGGCGAACATACTGACACAAATCCCAGCTCCCTCCTCCCTCTCTCACTCGCTACATAAGGAATTGTATCGGGAAAGTGGCTAATTACATGCTTTTTGCACTCACGTTGCACGGTTATTGCAAGAAAACTAGCCATCATAAAAGGATCGTTATGGTGTCATTCGAAAGCTCTGTTTATGCCCTTTCAGGGATAGATACTTGTTTTACGTTCTGGGTCTTATTTAGGCATGAAAATGATCACGTAAACAGCCCTATTTTGGCTAAAAACACCCCGCTGGGCGGTACATATAAATAAACCGCATAGGCCGCTCTTAAGGTGTTAATAAAGATAAAGTCCTTCAAGTATCCCTTTACACTTGAAACAATAGTAAGATTCAGGCATCTTTTTATCCCATGAAAAGTCTAAGCCTATCTTAATCTCTAATCCGACTTCTACCAGAAGCCCTCATAGATCGCCGTCTTGAAGGCCGTGATACCTATTGTATCAATCAATTGTTTGGCAAACCATAGCGAATTGCAAATCCGTCAATATAACCACCCGAAGGTACCACCGCCGGGTTTCATATTAAATGTCAAACCAATTGTACCTGCCCCAGACCTCTTTGCAAAAAAGGTCGCCGGGAGGAAAAGACCAAACAAACAAACAGCAATGTCTTGAAGGCCGTGATACCATATCAGTCAAACGTTTGGCAAACCATAGCGAATTGCAAATCCGTGAAAATAACCACCCGAAGGTACCACCACCGGGTTTCATATTAAATGTCAAACCAATCGTACCTGCACCAGACCTCTTTGTAAAAAGGTCGCCGGGAGGAAAAGACCAGACCAACAAACAGCATTATTTCAATGGCTTTGCAAAGCCGAGAAAACCAAATCCAACAGGTGTCAGCATGACCACCTAGATAGATGTGTGGGGCCCACCTCGCCGGGAGAACACAGGAAGCCTGATCACAGGCTCGACCACAGAGAACGCAGTTTCTGATGAGCCCACAAGCTACCAAACTCGCCGGGGAAACTACCGATTTTAACCAACTTGACTAAAACCCGGTACACACAACGGCTTTCTCGGAGCAATCGAGAAAAACCGCCGGAAAGGCAACCCACAACAATCAGAACGCAATCTGATAAACATAATCAGACGCAGTCCGAAGCTCCTGGATCATCCAATCACAACTAATCCAGGACACACATGACACATGAATACATTTTTATAATAATAAATAATGAAAACACTTGCATATGTGAAAAACTACGAGAGGCTGGCTAGGCCTAGTGAAAACGGAAAACACTTAATGACGTCGAAACACAATCGAAAAGCACTCCATCCACCAAAACTGGAACAGCTGCCACATCAACATCGTAGAAAAAACCCGGAAAGGGTAACACTGACTCGGGACCCTGAAAGAACTCCACTACGTGAAGAAAAAACACCAGGAACGTCAGTAAAAAACAAACAAGCTACTCCATCTGAAAGATAGCTAGAAGCCCGACGTCGCGTAGTTAAAGCCGCCTAACAAGCTAGGACTAAAGATGGCTAAACACGAAAAACGTTTCAGAGCGTCCTCAACTCGGCCACGAGGGTCCGTCCGAAATAGACGCCCCAACAAAACGACCCAAAATACACTTGTTCTGCGAGAAAACCACCCATGACACCCCTGCTAAGCTAATCCTAACCTTACTCAAGACATCCCAGAGTAAACAAATGAGAAAAAACTCACTAGGGACGCAAGAATGCGGAACAAAGCGGAGCACTGAGGGGGACACGTCCGGGTGGGGTGAACGCAGAGCAAGGAAGGCGGATAGATGCGCTTGTCAGCGTCTGGTCCAAGAATCCACAGAAGTACATCCACGGAATATGGAAAGCTTATGAATACTTATTCTTATTTTATTTTTATTTTTTATTTGTTACGAAGTTTTTTCGTAGTGAGAACCCAATCATAAAGACGAACCATGAGTGATTTTTTCAAACTACGCGTATGAGCGTTTGAAGAGGTAGCCTTATGTAATAGGCATAATCGTCAATGATGGAAGGGCCACTAATAAATATAGTGGTATAACTATGTCTTTACTATGACAATGAAAATGTCTTTTAATGAAACCTAGTGCTCTATTTGCTTTGTTAGATGCTGCAGTGCATTGGCTTGTAGATTTTAGATTTTCATTGATAAGCACTCCTAGGTCTTTTATCTGTGATGCGCTCTTTATCTTTTCTCCATTCATGTGGTATTCGTATTTGTTGTTTTGGGAGCCTATTTGTAGCATCTGGCATTTGTTTACATTAAAGGGCATCTGCCAATTTTCTGACCACTCCGATATTTTGTTTAAATCTGATTGCAGGCTACTTCTATCGCTTTCTGAGATTATTGCATTTCCTATCTTAGTGTCATCGGCGAATTTGGAAATTATATTATTAATGCCGTTGTCTATATCATTAATATATATTATGAACAATAGTGGACCCAGTACTGAACCCTGGGGGACTCCACTAGTCACTGGAGTCCATTCTAATTCCACTCCATTAATAATTACTCGCTTAACCAATTCCTTATCCAATTAAGTGTTTTGCCTTGTATTCCTAGGTTCTCGACCTTCTGAAGTAATTTATATGTGGGACCTTGTCGAAGGCCTTCTGAAATTCAAAGTACACTATATCAAGACTTTTGGTAAAATCATTAATGTTAAATAGGCTGTCATAGAATTCGATAAGGTTCGTTACGCATGATTTTTTTTGCTCTGAAGCCGTGTTAACTATTATTGATAAGATTGTTATTCTCTATGAAAAGTACAAGTTCGTCTCTTATGATTGATTCTAATAGTTTTACAATAACGGAAGTTAAGCTAATGTGTCTGTAACTACCTGGTAGTTTTTTATCTCCCTTTTTAAATAATGGTGTAATATTCGCTGTCTTCCAGTCAGTGGGTAACTATCCATGTTGGAGTGACATGTTAAAATTTTTGGTTAGGGGTTCGGCAACTTCGTCTTTGACCACTTTTAGGATTATGGGGATGAATAGGTCTGGGCCGGGAGATTTATTTATTTTCAGTAATTCAATCTTTCTAGTGACGTTTGATTGGCTGATTTTGAAGTCAGGGAGTACAATTTTGCTTGTTTGATTAGTAGCTTGTGGAGTGTTCGTGTTGGTAGTAGTGGTAAAAACGGAGCTGAAATCATTGTTAAGAGAGAGAGAGAGAGGGAGATTAGAGGAGAGGATTTAGATAATTAACAAACACTACTAAACACTTCTGTGTTTGCCCACCTTTTATTTCCTATCTAACCCAGTCGTTGTAATCCCCTACTAAGCAAAACAATAGGTAAGTATATTGACAGACCTCAGTGTGCACGATATACAATACTGTTTCTACACAATAATGTAATGCAGACAAATTCAATATCTCGCCGATAATCTTGTTCAAAATAGTTGTCATTTTAAATTACTCTCATTTTGTCTTGACGGTATTATTGTGTTAATAATTCATGACTAGTACTATCTGTCTTAAGTCGTAGAAGTGTCGAGTAAGTGTCTTTCTCTCTTGTTTTTTTCTATGTATTGGTTGTTATAACGATCTATATTTCCGTAACTTTAAAATACATTGATTTATATAATATTTTGCTACATATGAAAATAGGGAGAAGTAAGAGTTCAGTTGATACAAATGGAGAAAATACTTTTGTAAAACAAATACAGTACTCATAATAAGAATAGTCGGCACTAAATATTGTAGGAGACTTTTCGATAAGTTTGCACATTTTCCTATATTTTCCATCATTACTATCGTTCAAAAAGTATCTTTACAAAATTGACGTGAGTTATTGTGACACAACGGACAAAAATATATGGAAAATATGGTGTGAGCGCGAATAACTCTGTATCTATTTATCACTCATACCATTACTATATATTGCTGTTTTTGTTGTATTGTGTTTTATGTGGATTATTTTGTATACCTATGTTACCATTTGTTTCTGTTATCCACCCTTATTAAAATTGCATGTATATATATATACATACCGGTATATATACAGTATATATATATAGATATGCATATATATATATATATATATATAAATATATATATATATATATATTATATATACATATTAGTGGCCCCTCCATCATTGACGATATGCCTATTATATAATAGCTCTCTTTCAAACACCCGCAGTCAGCCTGTTTGAAACAACCGCCACAGGGGAAAGAGAGCCAACATCATAAGTGCAACGCTCATTCTCTTAACCCGGCAAGCGCGATAGGCCTCACGGAAGGCTTCCTATAGGGAACGCGATAGGCCTCACGGAAGCAAGACCATAAAAAAAGACTTCCAAAAAAAAAGGGCCTATCAACACAAAGGAATTTGTCTCTAGGTGAGATAATTCCCCTCCAGTACTCATCCATGTAAATCTCACCCACCCCACTCCCCTCCTTATTCCCCCCTCCCTCCCCTCCTCAATTATCACCTATTTTTCCTCTTATTATCATCATTTATCGGTTATTTTTCTCTCCCGCGATAATGTAGCATAAGTGGGTTGCAGAAAAGATCATTATGTAACACCCAGACACCGGCCCACACCGTCCCGCTCGTCTCAGTTACCTCACAGACAGGGAGAGAGGAGGGTTGCCTGTGGCTCTCTCTTGCCTGAGATTATGACCGGGTGGCCAATATCTTCGTTTTTCACCACCCAAATGCTTTTCCCACTTATTTTAGCACTCTTGAAGGTTCATATATACATCATATATGTAAAATAAAAGCATACCGAAAACAAATAATGCTCTATATTGTAAATATAACGAATTCTGTCAGAATCCAAGGCTAGAAATGCACAAATAACTACCCTAGCCCCTAGGTCTATTTCGCGCTTGTCAGGTTAAGGAATCGTCTTTATGATTGGGTACTCACTACGAAAAAACTTCGTAAAAAATAAAAAAGAATTAATAACTTAGGAATTGTTAGAATAAAGCTTCCCAACTTTGTTGATGTCTTTCTCGGATTCTATCCGAGACGCTGAAGCTTGCGGCGTCATCCCGCCTTCCTTCCCCTGTGGCCGTCCCGAGCAGGTGTGCCTAGCCTGTCCTCCGCTTCATTCGACATTCGTTCACCTCTAGTGAGTCTTTTGCTCATTTGTATTTATCTGAAATGTTCTAGAATTGGTTTAGATTAGCTAGGACGGTAGGCCCCGTTGGTACGTCCACAGGAAGTGTTAAAATAGGGTACTTATGTGATGCGCTTCGTCGGTCCACTTTGGACACGCGTGCCGTTTGTTTTTTTCTTTTTGTTCTGCGCCTTAGCTTTGCTATAACCTAGTTATTTAGGAGGCTATATATCCGCAGAGCTATGTTACTAGCCATCTCTATGATGGAGTAGCATGTTTTGCTTTATTATAGCAGACGTGTTGGTGTAAGAGTTGACCCACGTGGTGGGGAACTTTCCAGAATCAGAGTTTGCTTTTTTCCCCTTTGGCGTGGGGCGCCATGCGTGTGCTGCTGCTGTGTCGTTTTGGGAGGTAAGGGTCTCATATTCGTCGCAATATTTGCCTTGAGCCTCGTGGCCAGCCTCATTAGGGGTATTCTTAGTTGGCTAGGAGGTATTATTAATTGCTTAATTATTAATATGTATTAGTCCTTAGATGTGACCTTCGCTTTCATGTGGTGTTATTATACATGTTTGGAAGGTGTCGGGAGACGTTCTGACTTATTTTGGGTTTTTTTGTGGGTGGCTGCCTTGCCCAGACAAGTCAGCACTCTCAAAAGGCTTGGTGTGTCCCTCCGGCGATCTTTACCAGGTATTGGTGCCAGAGGCTCGCCTTACAGGCGGGCAAAGAATAGATCCAACGAACCCGGCGTGGTCTGGAGTACCACTAGACTCCCGGCGGAAGTGCAGATTCCTAAGGGGGTGATTTCGGCCCGGCCTAAAGAACTCACCTATACAGATAGCCTCACGTGGCATGACATGACTTTGAATCCGCCCGGCGGAAAAGTCTAGTGGGGTAATTAACTATCACTCAGGTCCTTGTAGACGATTCGCTAGTTAATAAATATCCGAAAGGATTTATCTAAAGTATGGGTCAGTGACATTTGGTCACAGGTAAGCAGTTCAGAATTAGAAAGCATCTCCGAGGTCTTTTCGAAGACAAGTGTGACGGAAGATTAGAGCGGCGGTGTGGCTACATCTAATTTTCCGGCGCATTTGGGGTATAATGATGTGTGAATATCTCGGTTTATCCTTATGAGCATTGATTCCTGGAAATCTTCTTTCCAGAACACAACACATCTGTTGGGGCACCGGACAACAGGGGAGGGGGCCGATCCCGGCGGGGGGGTCGTTAAGTCTCCATCATGCCCTTAGTGACGCTGTGCTCTACCCCAACTTGCTGTAACATTCCGTTCTTTTATCAAAAAATTATGCGTAAAGTGTGGAAAGTGCCTCGATAGGTCCAGGGGAGTCTGGGTTTCTAAGAAGTGTGCCGTGTGCACAGACCTGAGGAATAGATTATTAAATCAGAGAGATCAATCATGTCTAGTAGCATTGCAAGAAATTAAAAACACTTTTAATTCTTATACCAAAGACATAGCTCATAAAGCCATTCACTGTGATGATGAGGCACTTTGGGACCAATTAATTATTAAATCGCCGGTGATTAAAACTCCCCCTTTTCGGTCCAGCTCTAAAGTAAAAACCTAAGCCCAAAATTCTATCTAAAGAACTAGTGAGCAGCAGTGACAATAGTGACTCTTCAATTAGGGCACCCCCCCCCCCCCCCCCCCCCCCCCCCCGGCCGCCATAAGAGAGCGTGGTCTACATCTCCACAAGAGGACCGTTCCAGATCCCGGTCGAGATCGCCACTCAAGTGGTCATATAAGTCGTCTGCAGAGACATCGAGATCGCTGAAGAAGCGGAAAACTGACGCGGCGACGTCTAGTGGCAAACAGTCAGATGGGAAGGGTCATAAACATTTCCGTAAGGAGGCGACGAGCTCGCGGCACCGGCAATTGCCGGGGTCGCGTCCACCGCCCTCCGCCCCTTCCTCTACCATGTCTAACGTCCAATCTGGCAGTTCAGAGGTAGGGACGGAGGGAGCTGAGTCAACTCCCAGGGACGGGTCTAGTGACAGATATTTAGAACCTAAAGATGTTAATTTCGCTATTCCAAAGTTAGATACAACACTTAGTCGGGCTCCTGCGGTGTCCCAAAGAGTTCTAGCTGAACAGTATAGAGGGTACACGGCGAGTGAGCCACACGGTTATGATACAGGTTCATAATTTATTCAGAGTTCTCAGTTTATCCCTGATTCACAGACTAGAGTGGAGCAAGGTCAAAGTGTATGGAGGCACCCTGAAACCGTGCGAACAGAGCCCTTGAACCAATACCCGGCGGATAACAGAGTGAGTGAAAACATTGACACTATCCCTTCATCCGTCCCTGACTTAGTATGGCCAGGTAATGAACAATTAATCTCTGAACCCCGGCAACAACCGGAAGAGATGGAGGTTAAAGGGCAAGAGCCGGAGGACTTAGAACAGTTGTCTTCAGCTCAACCTGACCCGGTTGAGGAAAGGTCGGAGGTAGGGTCTGAGTCATCCAAGGGTTCCCAGAAATAATAATTTACTCGGGATGATCTAGATTACATTCTCCACAATATGATACAACAATATAATGTAATAATAATAATAATAATAATAATAATAATAATCGTCTGGTTACTTATATAGCACCTGTATCTCCTCCTTCGAGGATTCACAAGCGCTTGGCTTTCTTTAGTCTATCAGAGACCATTACCCATCCCCCTTGCTCATGGGGAGATGGTAACCGCCGGCTATATCCCAGAAAAACTTTACAATCTGAGCGGGGATTGAACGCGAGACCTTCAAGATGGGAATCGGGCACGCTGTCAACTGAGTCAGCCGGACAGCTGTACCACCTAAGTCACAGGAAACTCCCACAGCCGTGCTGTGAGCTCCTCCGATTGGGTCTGTTGTGCGGCCGTTAGAGCCAACCAGAGTCGTTGTTCCATCTAGTGTTCCACCTCCCCTACCTAACGTAACTCAACCAACTACTTCAGCTAGTAGTATTCCAGGTCGTGCTTTAACTACCACTAACGTGCGAGTTATTACGGACATTAATCCCCCTCCTTTAGAAAAGGTTCTGTTAAAGAAAAGCCCTATGCCTTTGCTTTACGGTTCCGATTATTCATGGGTGACTATAATGGAAATGAGCCTGTTGAGGGAGTCATCGGTAGTTTTGGTGTGGATGGTGTAAACGAGAGTGGAGAAAGACTGAAAAATGTATGTGAAGAGTGTAGATTGAGTGTAGGTAATACGTTCTTCAAAAAAAGGCGTATACACAAGTACACCTGGCATAGACTTGTGAGGGGAGAAATTGTAGAGAGGGCATTGATGGATTATGTGCTGGTGACAAGGGAAAGATTGTGTAGACTGCTGGATGTGAATGTGATGAGAGGTGAGGCGGAGGGTATGTCAGATCATTACCTGGTGGAGGGAAAGCTAAGAGTTAAGAGTTACAGGAGAATAAGAGACAAGTGTGAAGTAAGAGAGGTAATAAAAGTTAGTGAGTTAGAGAAGAGTGAAAAAGAGAGGGAGTACAAGGAAAGACTAAATGAAAAGTGGATGGAAGTGAGAGAGATGGAAGAGAGAGAAGTAGAGGTTGAATGGCAACAGTTTAAGGAAGGAGTGAAAGCAAGTGCAGAGGTAGTACTGGTATGCGGCAAAAGGAAAGTAGGAGGCAGAGGTATCAGGAAGGGAAGCGAATGGTGGAATGATACGGTGAGAAAGGCAGTTGAGGAGAAGAGACAGTGTTTTGAGAGGGTTTTACAGGATGGTAGTGTTGAGGTATGGGAGAGGTACAAGGAGAAAAGGAGAGAGGCAAAACGGAAAATTAGAGAAGCGAAAAAAGATGCAAACGAAAGGTGGGGTCAAAGGTTGAGTGAGAATTTTGAAGAACGAAAGAAGATGTTCTGGAAGGAGGTAAATAAAGTAAGGAAAGGAGGACAAAAGAGGGAAGAGTCAGTGAAAGATGAAAATGGAGAATTACTAGTGGAACCAGTTGAAGTGAGGAAAAGATATGCCGAGTATTTTGAATCTTTGTTAAATACAAGAGATGGAAGGGAAGCAGTGATTGAAGCAGAGGTGGATGGAGATAGGTTACCCAGGCCACCCAGGTGGTAGGGAATGAATGAAAGGATTGAGGAAAATGAGGTGAAAGAAGCAGTGAAACAAATGAGAGCGGGAAAAGCAGAAGGTTTGGATGGTATTGCTGTGGAGTGTATAAAGAAGGGTGGAGATGTGATAATAGATTGGTTGGTGAGACTTTTCAATGTGTGCTTTGCTGTGTCAATGGTACCAATAGACTGGAAGAGTGCATGTATTGTGCCGTTGTACAAGGGGAAGGGAGATCGGCAGGAGTGTTCTAGTTATAGAGGTATTAGTTTGTTGTCAGTGGTTGGAAAGCTGTATGGCAGGGTGTTGATAGAGAGGATAATAAAGTGTACGGAAGTTGCAATAGGAGAAGAACAGTGCAGTTTTAGGAGGGGAAGAGGGTGCGTGGATCAGATGTTTGCAGTAAGACAGTTATGCGAGAAGTATTTAGAGAAGCATAAGGAGATATTTTGGGCATTTATGGACTTGGAAAAAGCGTATGATCGTGTGGACCGTGAAGTAATGTGGAAGGTGTTAAGGATTTATGAAATAGGAGGACATTTGTTAGAAGCAGTTATGAGTTTTTATGAAGGGAGCAGAGCATGTGTGAGAGTAGGAAATGGTGAGTTGAGTGAATGGTTTGAGGTAAAGGTAGGTTTGCGACAGGGTTGTGTAATGTCACCATGGCTGTTTAATATGTTTATGGATGGTGTGGTGAGGGAGGTGAAAAGGAGAACTATGGGAAGAGGATTGGGTTTAGTAGGGAAGAATGGTAGAGATTGGGAGTTGAATCAGTTGCTGTTCGCTGATGACACAGCATTGGTGGCGGATTCTGATGAGAAACTACAGCGGGTAGTCAAAGAGTTTGGTGTGGTTTGTGGAAGGAGGACACTGAAGGTGAACGTCAATAAAAGTAAAGTAATGGTGTGTAATAGGGGAGAGCATAGGGTGAATCTAGATGTGAGGCTGGATGGGGAAATATTGGAACAAGTAGAGTGTTTTAAATATC
>CM064521.1:45478546-45588546 GCA_032716605.1 Paralithodes platypus
CACTGACATTACTATTCAAATAAATCCTTGCAGTCTGGAACTATGCCGGATCAGTGGAATCTATCCACCATAACAACCGATATTCCAAAATAGGCAGCAAATCACTACCCAGTAACAATCGACCAATAAGCTTAACCTCAATAGAATGTAAAATGCTAATAACGGACATACGAGACAGACTCGAAAATCACTTAAGGCAAATAACTTACTTAACGATACTCAACACGTGCTTTCGTAAAAAAAGTTCCTGTTTAACAAACCGCTTAGACTTCTTCTACGTAATCCACAACCTCTAGGAAGGGAGTACTGCTGTAGATATTATATACCTTGATTTTCAAAGGCCTTTGACAAAGTTCCCCACAAACGTTTACTGCTAAAACTAAAAGCGCCTGGAATACAAGACGGTGTGTTGAAATGATAGAAAATTGGCTCAGCGACAGAAAGCAAAGAGTAGTCCTAAACGGTAAGGCATCTAAATGGACCAATGGTAGTTGCGGGGGACCCCAGGGATCGGTACTAGGTCCAATTCTCTTTCTAATTTACATCAATGACATATATGAGGGTCTCACCTGTACAATCTCAAAGTTTGCTGACGATACAAATATTGCAAATAGCGTACTCTCAAAAGAACAAGTTGACGATATGCAACACAATCTAGATAAATTGTCATGTTGGGCCCAAATTTGGCAAATGAGTTTCAATGCGGATAATGTAAAGTACGACATATCGGATACCTAAATGAAAAGCAAACTATTCGATGAATGGCACTCAGCTTAAGAATGTAAACTAGAAACCGATCTGGGAGTAACAATATCGAGTAACCTAAAGCCGCGTCAACAATGTTCAGAAGTTGTTAAGAATGCAAACAAAATAATTGGCTTTATAGGCAGGTCATTTGAGCATAAATCCAAAGAAGTTATCCTAACCCTTTACAATTCCTTAGTCCCGCCCTCTTCTGGAATACTGCGTTCAATCCTGGTGCCCTTATTACCAAAAAGATATAAACAAGCTAGAACGAATTCAACGTAGAGTTACCAAATTATACCTAGCCTAAAGGACAAACCATACGAAGAGCGTCTTAGAGAATTAAATCTATTTACTTTAACCCAGGGCAGATTAAGAGGTGACTTAATTCAAGTGTTCAAAATCATCAAAGGCATCGACAATATGGACTGTAGTAAGTACTTCACTATCGACCAATCTAATTACACGCGGGGAAACGGTTGCCAAATTATTGGTAAATCTTTTAACTCACACCAATCTAAGAATTGCTTCTTCAATCGAGTTGTCACTTGTGGAATGGGCTTCCCCGAAACGTTATAGACTGCATCACCGGTTATTCATTTAAACTCCGCCTAGACAATATCTCGCATCAAACCCGCGACTGACTGCGTTTGTAAATGAATAACTTTATTTTATTCCCCCCGCAGTTACTAACCCATCTGTCCCCTACTAACTTCCTAATCCTGCCACGGACATTAGTTCCAGGGCAGTAATTCCCTTTCCAATGTTCCCTTACCCACTCTAAACCACTGTTTGGACACTTGATCCTCATTGTTTTGGAGGACAAGCAACCTAGAGGGGGCACTAGATCTGTTGTTGCTTTATTTCCTTTGTACTCCTTTGTTATCTAGGTGTCGAGTTCTTCCTGGCGAGCGTTATCGAGCCAGCATTATATGAAGAAATCTGGCATCGCCGGAGACATGCTGCTATCGAAAAATGTACAAACTTAGCCTGCTGTCAAAAACATTTAAAAAATATGCTGGGTCGCTACCGCTCACCAGTAAGAAATTGACACCTGGATGGGGATACACGTCTTAAAACAGTAGGCTGAATGGGGCCAAATGCATGCAAGCCAGAGCAAGAGAGTAAAGGAGAGAACAAAGCAGTTGACCCCCCTTAAAGCCTTGTGTACCAGCGACGTCTCATTGATTTGATTTCAGCTTCATTTAGACGATGTTATGAAGCTTGGGAATGTTATATGGTACCGTATCTAAAAAGGAAGCATTGAGATAGTCTGTAGCCTTTCAATGGGTAGACGTCCTTCTTAAGATGAATACAATCGTCTAATACTTGCCCGAATGTAATGTAAAGTACGTCACCGGGATAGAAGGGGTTAATATCGATGTTTACAGACCGAACTTCCTTATAGCCTGAAACTCGCCAGTGGTCAGTATACCACCAGATGTAATAACACAGAGTATAGCATATAGTGAAGAAATGAGTCACCCTAATATATCCATTCGGCCTCATTCAGCCAACTGTTTTAAGACGTTTATCCCCATCTAGGTGTCTTTTTCTCCCGGGCGAGGGAAGGCGACCCAGCATTGTATGGAGACATCCGGCTTCGCCGGACATTCTGCTATCGAAAAATGTACAAATTTAGCTTGCTGTCAGAACAAAAACACATATTTGCTGGCTCGCCACCGCTCCCCAGGAAAATATTGACACCTGGATGCGGGTAAAGTCTTTAAAACAGTAGGCTGAATGGGGCCAAATGTATACAAGCCAATGAGAGAGGGAGAGAAAGAGACAAGCAAGTGAGGTGGGCTCCCTTAAGTATCAATAAAGCAGTTGCCCAAGGATTCCATTTACCGTCACATGTATTATAATAGAGTGAAGACACGCGTCACTCTCTTAGTATTAACATTATCACCTCTTTTGGTTCTGGCCTTTTCTATCTCTCTCGGGCTTGTATCCATTTGGCCCCATTCAGCCTACTGTTTTAAGACGTTTATTCCCATCCAGGTGTCAATTGTGTACTGGTGAGCGGTAGCGAGCCAGCATATTTTTGTTTTGTTTTTTGACAGCAGGCTAATTTGTACATTTTTCGATAAAAAAAAATTCCGGCAAAGCCGGATGTCTTCATATAATGCTGGCTCGCTATCGCTCCGCCAGGAAGAAATCGACACCTAGATGGGGATAAACGTCTTAAAGTAGTAGGCTGAATGGGACCGAATGGATACAAGCCAGAGAAAGAGAGAAAAGGGCAGAAATAACTACCAGCAGGTCACCCCCCTTAAGGGAGATATTTACCTAATTGGGTTATATTCTGGACCTCCTTCTGCCTCATGTTTACCCCATGTGTTTCTAGATTGTAAGACGTTCGCCCCATTAGTTTGATGATGGTATGACCTTTCGCCCCATTTATGTAAGTTTTAAGACCTTTCATGACATGTAGTTTTCGATTTTTATTCTGGATCTCCTTCTACCTCATCTTCAGATCAGATCAGATGAAGGGTTTGAGGGATAAGCCTTTACAATGGCACCTCGTATCTACTTTCTACTTTTCTTATATGTTTTTTCTTCTGAAGAGTGTAGAGAGGGAGAAGGGGTGTTGGAGAGAGAGGAAGCTGTTGGAGTGGCTTTGTTATGTGTGTTAGTCCCTGCATACGTCGTCAGGATGTCCCCTGACTGGGTCCGAGCATGTGTAACATGCTCGGACACACTACCACACCCACTAAATGTCCGCCGTGGCAGTATTTCTAGTTTGACGATGTTATGACCTTTCGCCCCATTGCTGTCAATTTTAAGGACTTTCATGCCATTTAGGTTTCGATTTTGTCCTAGCGAGCGATAGCGAGCTTGTAAGTATAGGAGGAATCGGCCTTCGTCCTGGACATTTGTCTATATCAAAATGTACAAATGTATCTTAACGGAGGGGGGGGGGGGGGGGGGGTCTTGGACGTACTGTTGTTAAGATTGATGAAGGTGTACGGAGCAAATTAAAAACGTCCCCTTAACCCCTCCAGCCCCATGATGCCTTTTTACCTTTGATTCTGGCTAAACTTAGATGCATTTATACAGTTTGAGAAGGACATATGTTGTTGTTAAGAGGGTTTATTATGATCCATTTATTTACCCATTTGAGTCGTATAGGTAGATTGCAAACTAAAGGAAATCGTCTAATGGTAACCAGAATATGATGACCATTACGTTGTGGTGGTGAAGGGGTTAACCCCTACAGTACCAGGGACGTCCTTGTTATCATGTTCTGGCAACTACTAGACGATTATATTCAGTGTGGGAAGGACGTCTAGCAATAATAAGGCTTCAAACTACCTCAACCAACGCTTTTAACTACCACAGATCCTTCTTAAGCTGCATACTATCGTCTAAACTACATCAAACAACCCTTTTAGCTACCACAGATCCTTCCTAAGCTGCATACTATCGTCTAAACTACCTCAACCAACCATTTTAACTATCACAGATCCTTCCTAAGCTGCATACTATCGTCTAAACTACCTCAACCAACCCTTTTAACTACCAAAGATCCTTCCTAAGCTGCATACTATCGTCTAAACTACCTCAACCAACCCTTTTAACTACCAAAGATCCTTCCTAAGCTGCATACTATCATCTAAACTACCTCAACCAACCCTTTTAACTACCAAGATCCTTCCTAAGCTGCATACTATCATCTAAACTACCTCAACCAACCCTTTTAACTACCAAAGATCCTTCCTAAGCTGCATACTGTCATCTAAACTACCTCAACCAACGCTTTTAACTACCACAGATCCTTCTTAAGCTGCATACTATCGTCTAAACTACCTCAACCAACCCTTTTAGCTACCAAAGATCCTTCCTAAGCTGCATACTGTCATCTAAACTACCTCAACCAACCCTTTTAACTACCACAGATCCTTCCTAAGCTGCATAATATCGTCCTAAACTACCTCAACCAACCCTTTTAACTACCACAGATCCTTCCTAAGCTGCATACTATCGTCTAAACTACCTCAACCAACCCTTTTAACTACCACAGATCCTTCCTAAGCTGCATACTATCGTCTAAACTACCTCAACCAACCCTTTAACTACCACAGATCCTTCCTAAGCTGCATACTATCGTCTAAACTACCTCAACCAACCCTTTTAACTACCACAGATCCTTCCTAAGCTGCATACTATCGTCTAAACTACCTCAACCAACCCTTTAACTACCACAGATCCTTCCTAAGCTGCATACTATCGTCTAAACTACCTCAACCAACCCTTTTAACTACCACAGATCCTTCCTAAGCTGAATACTATCATCTAAATATAGCTAGCATAGAATATAGCACACGTCGCTGGTACTCAAAGGGTTAATATCGATGTTTACAGCTCCAACTTCCTTATAGCCTGAAACTCGCCAGTGGTCAATTACAACGTTTTCACCTTAAGGGAGCCCACCTCGTTTTGTTTTCTCTTTCTCTCCCTCTCTCCTTGGTTTGTATCCGTTCGGTCCCATTCAGCCTACTGTTTTAAGACGTTACCCATACAGGTGCCAATATTTTCCTGGCGAGCTGTAGCGAGTCAGCATATATACTGTATATGTTTGATTTGACAGCAAGCTAAATTTGTACATTTTTCGATAGAAAAATTTCTCCGGCGAAGCCGGATTTCTCCATACAATGCTGGCTCGCTTTCGCTCGCTAGGAAGAAATCGACACCTGGATAGGGATAAACGTCTTAAAACAGTTGGCTGAATGGGGCCGAATGGATACAAGCCAGGGAAAATTAGAACAGGAGAGAAAGATAAAAAAGGAGTTGGGGTAATGACAGAGACATAAGAACTCAAGAAAATGGGAGTCTGCAGAAAGCCGATTGGCCCACACAAGGCAGATCCCTCTCACACCAGACCTACTGACGCACAATGTCATCATCCACGGAGTAGGGCTAAGACAAAGATTTACTATCAGTCCAACTATCACTTCAGCAGATAGCATTAAGGGGGTCGTGTTTGTTGTTTGGTCCATATATTTATTAATTTAGGTATATTATAGTTACGCAATGTTCTTATTGACAAATAAATGGGGTGAAATGTCTTAAAACCGCCAAACTAATGAGGCGAACGTCATAAAATCCAAAAATGAATGGGCTAAACACGAGGAAAAAGGTGGTCCCGAAAAACGATCCATCTGCCCTTAATGCTCGAGATGACTACGTTGGTGGTGTAATGATTTAGATGCTTCTGTTATGGGTGTGGTGTCTCGAGTTCGAATACTGGGAGGACATAATTATGCTTTCATTAGTATATTCAAGTGCATTGGGGTTTGTAATTGATGATTCAGGGAGGTCACCGGGTTTTTTTGTTATCTCTATCTCCTTTTCTCTCTTTCGCTGACTTAGGCCTATATCCATTCGGCCCCATTCACTCAACTGTTTTAAGACGTTTATCCCCATACAAGTGTCTATTTCTTCCTGGCGAGCGATAGCGAGCCAACATTGTATGGAGAAATCCAGCTTCGCCGGAGAAATTTGTCTATCGAAAAATGTATAAATTTAGATTGCTGTCAAAACAAAAATATTATATGCTGGCTCGCTACCGCTCGCCAGGAATATATTGACACCTGGATGGGGGTAAACGTCTCAAACAGTAGACTGAATTGGACCGAATGGATACAAGAAAAGTGGGAGAGAAAGAGAGAAGCAGCGACGTGGGCCCCATTATGAACAGGGTGTTACTTAAATAAATAATATATCCTGACTGGGTATCAATGCTATCAGCAGACTATCTACTGTACACCATGTCTGGGTTATATTGGTTCACATTTATACCGTGTACCATATAAGTGTTCTAGTGTACTTTGATCGCTCTCTCTCTCTCTCTCTCTCTCTCTCTCTCTCTCTCTCTCTCTCTCTCTCTCTCGGCAGTAGTTGTGACCGTCCATAATTTTCGGCCAGTTCCTACTTTACACACAATATACTGAGGCGTGTAGATGTGTATGCATTCACATGTGTACGTACGTGTGTGTGTGTGTGTGTGTGTGTGTGTGTGTGTGTGTGTGTGAAAGTGTTTATAAATATAATATATATATATATATACATATCTCACAAAATAATAAACGTGAGCTAATATATGGTTAAATACTACCAGCCGGGACCGAACCTCCGATATTCAGAACGAGTGTCCAAGTTTTTAACCCACGTGATAAAGTAATCTTAACCTTTTCAATATATTAAGGAGAAAGTAAATCCTACTTGGAGAATGTATTTCAATTCATACACGTGTCGTACGATCCATATTCCAGGATACCATGCAAGGATTTTTACAAGATTACCCACGCAACTCGGGTTATAGAGATTTAATTGTTTTTCTCGCCCAGCCAAACACGAGAGTCATTAATATCAAGTATATTTCACATATACACGTGAGCTAATAGATGTTTAAATACTTCCAGCCGTGATCGAACCTCCGACTTTATCACGCCATGGTGTAGTGGGTTAAAAGCTTGGACACTCGTTCCGAATGTCGGAGGTTCGATCCTGGCTGAGAGTATTTACCCATTTATTAGCTCACGTATATTATTTTGTGAGATATACTTATATATTATATACTTTATATATATGTATATATATATATATATATATATATATATATATATATATATATATATATATGTATATATATTATATATATACAGTATACTTTGTTTATACCGCAGTATACATGGATAATGTAGTACTGACTATAAATGTATTGTTTAGATAACAACTGTTCAATAGCCAGACAAGTCCACTGTGACAGTAGCCTCATGTTATCTCAGTGACCAATCATTGCCTTATCGCTCTTTGATAACAATCATCTTATACCTCCTCATACTACCACCAGCCATCTTAGTCACTTATAACATTAACTGAATAGTATTAACTGATTTATACTTTTTAATGCCTGTTGCGGACATCTGGCATTTTAGAATAATCTAACATTCGTTCCAACGAAAAAAAATACACAACTCTAATTAGCTAAAATATATATATACATATATATATATATATATATATATATATATATATATATATATATATTTATATATATATATTGAGAAAATATCACAAATACACGTGAGCCACTAAATGTTTCTAATCTCTCAGTGGGGATCGAACCGTCGACCATTAGGACGACGGTTCGATCCCCACTGAGAGATTAGAAACATATATATATATATATATATATATATATATATATATATATATATATATATATAATTATACTGTTTATAAATATATATATATTTATATATGGTGTGTGCCTGTCTATGTTAGAAATATTCTATACTGTACTGTACTGAAATACATGAACCCTACTTATGTTATGTACAACTCTTGATAATTTCAACAAATGTGATTTCCTCGAGGCTTATAAGTACTAAGTATCTATTTATCTAAAAGAAAAATCAAATTTTGCAAACAAATAGTATCAACCACAAATCCTAACAAATATTGCAAATCACAACAATTTACCTAACAATATACATGGGATTACGAGAATATGTGAGTGTGTGTTCCATAAGAAAAATTAAATTAGTTACCGTATCCATAGAACAGCTGTGAGTGTGTGTGCGTTTGTGTGTATAGCTGACGTTTTGAAGGTGAAGGGTAAATAGTAGTATATTGTCATACCTGGGGAGCAGAGGACAAAGGTGGGAGGTCGGGGCGAAGTGCAGTTCTCTAGTAAGGTACTGGTAAGGTAGTGGTGTGTGGCAGCACTCTCCTTCACCTTATCACTGCCCACTACCCCTCCCGCCCCCCCCCCACCCCTCGCCCCCCTTCCTTGTCTCTCATTACCCCACCCCCTCCCCCTTTCCTTGTTTGTTACCCTCATCGCTCCTACCCCACCTCACTGTCACTGAATCACAATTATGTGGTCTATAACCACCTTCTTGTTCGGTACCCCTTTCCAATTGGTCCTGTTTTAACATATCACAATCTCTCTCTCGCTTTATCTCTCTCTCTCCCTCTCTCTCTCTCTCTCTCTCTCTCTCTCTGAAGTGACTTATAGTGAGTGAGGTGATCTTAAGAGAGTGGCTGTCTCCATGCCTCACACCTGTACGAGGTGCGCCGGTAGGTTTGGTGCTTCCATGTTTGCTACTACTGATCTTCAAGTCTGCCGACTCTTCCAGCAACAAGAGGATTTGACAGCGAAATTTGATGAAGCCCACAGGAAGATCAATGCCCTCACCATGAAGCTGGATTCACTCCAAGAGTTCCTAACACTCAACGTTGGAGTATCACCTACTTCAATTGTCACCACTTCAACTCCAGCTGCCACCGCCGCCTAAGCGTCAACTGCCAACAATCCAACGCTTGCAGTAGATGCTTCCGATGCACAAGAAACACATAGTGACTCTGCTCCCCGTCAAGACAACTTCCGTGTCGTGAGGAACAAACATTCGCCCTAAGACCAGGAAAATCATACTGGATACCCGAGTGTCACAACCGTTTCCAGATAATTAAGCATGGTTCAAACATGCCTGAGTCTGATCCCGAGTTACCAAGAGTGCCCAGTCGGGGGAACTCGCATAAAGACTCGTGCATTATTGCAGGAATTCGTGGGAACTCGTGGAAACTCGGCTCGGGTACCCAAAATGTCATCCCTGCATGCAAATCTGGCCCCGATTCATCTCAACTTCAATACACTCGTGCTAGATCTCAGTGACTCTTGAATACTCGTAGTGACTCGTAACTACTCATACTACTCGTAACGACTCGTAAATTACTTGTGAACACTCGCCGCAACTCGCAATTACATAAACCTAATATTAAAATGTCAAAGATCATATCTAACTAAAATATAACATGAGAAATGACACAAGAATCATAGTAAATGACAAACAACAAAATAATAACATATGATAAATATATAAATATATATAATACAATGATAATCATCATAAAACTCAATATACAGATACAAATATACCAATTTAAATAACTTATAAAGCCAGGTCTAAAAAAGTTATTTATGAATCATATATCTGTCTGTCTATCTATCTAATGCATCTATCTCACTTATACATAAATATAACTATGTCTTTTGTAACTATCTTCTTTTCATTTTATTTTTTCTACGAATCATTTCTAATGCATGGAATTGAAAAAATATAATATCCTTCCAGCACACAAATAATTAAATGAAAAGGAGAGTCAATACAAATGTCTCCTTTGTCTTTTCAGAAACCTAAGTCCGTCTCAATATGTTCGCATTTTATCAATCGATTGGACTTGTAAATATTCGCAACTACTCGTGATATATATATATATATATATATGTATATACAGTATATAATACAGTACAGTATTTTTGTTTTCTATGTGATTGAGGGAGGCAAAAGGCAGAATTGCCTATAGCGAGTGCCTCCCCCATATTTCAAAGAGTGACAGGGCCAAAATCAAGGGACGTTCGAGCCAAAATGCCTGGACACACGGAGTTTGAAGCAATTTAAGTCATAGGAAGAGGGAAAGACTGATTCTGGGAGAGAGTTCCAGAGCTCAGCTGTTGAGTAGAAGAAAGTTTGAGAGTAACGTTTCACTCTCGGGTTGGAGAGTTGCACGGAGTAGGGGTGGGATTGAGTTGCAAGACGGGTACCACGTGCCCTACGTAAAGGAGGTGGTATACACTGGGAAAGCTCTGTGTGCCACTGTTTATTATAGTAGCGATAGAGTAGCGAGAGAGATGTATCATTGCGGCGGAGAGAGAGAGATTGCAGAGAGTTGGTGAGAGGACGGGAGTTAATGATACGAAAGGCCTTCCTTTCAACTTTGTCTAGCAGAGCGGTGTGAGAGGAACCTCCCCAAACATGTGTACAATATTCAATACAAGGACGCACTATGCCCCTGTACAGAGCAAGAAGCTGTGCAGGGGAAAAGAACCCCCTAAGGCTGTTGAGCACACCCAGTTCTGGGAGGGTTCCTTAGCAAGACTGGTAATATGGTCCTTCCAACTGAGAGCAGAAGAAAAAGAGACACCAAGAATATTGAGAGAAGGTGAAGGATTGATTGTTGTATTGTTGAAGAATAAGGGATAGTCCGCTGGGAGTTCCTTACGGGTAGATAGATGGAGAAATTGGGTTTTGGCAGCATTAAAGGTAACAAGAATTTTCTCTGCCCCAATTGGAGATAGTATCTAATCAGAATTTAAAAGTTCTATGGCTTCATTACGTTTGTCGTTGAAGGATTGCTTGCTGGCTGGGGCGTTCTGAAAAACTAATGGAGTAGTGTAAGGTTGAGTCCTCTACGTATGAATGGATGGGAATTGAGGTACATTTGAGGAGATAATTTATAAAAATTAGAAAGAGAATAGGAGATAGGACAGAGCCCTGAGGAACACCGGAGTTTATAGGGTGAGGAAGTGAACAATGGCCGTCCACAACCGCGGCTACGGAACGGCCGGAAAGGAAATTAGAGACAAAGGCACAGATGGATGGATAGAAACGGAAGGAGGGTAGTTTAGACATTAAAGATTTGTGCCAGACTCTATCGAAGGCTTTCGATATGTCTAGTGCAATAGGAAAAGTCTCACCGAAGTCCCGAAAAGATGACCAAGAGTTAGTAAGATATGAAAGCAGATCGCCAGTAGAGCGACCCTTAATGCCCCTTTCCCACTGGTGAAACAAGTCACGATTTTCGTCGCCGACACCAATAAATTGGCACATTCATGACATGTCTCTACACCTCTCATGAACAATTGTTTGACTCTCAAGGCCTCTCAAGGCCTCGCAAGGGCCTTCGCAAATGTTAGGACAGTTCAAAATTTTGGACGAGGACTCACAAGGATTGGTTACCCTCACAAGCATCGTCGACCATTGCCGAAGGATCTGCGAGGGTATCTGCGATCATCGGCGAGACATCGCGGAGGGTTTCGCATAAAAAAACCTTTGCAACGCTGCATGGATGCTCATCGATGCTCTGCTCGCCATGCTCTCAGATGTTCCGAGAACATCGACGACGCCAAAGAGCACCTTCGGCGAGGTGGGAGAGAAAGAAAAAAAAAACGAGGAGGGAGAGAAAGAAAAGAGAGCGAGGTGGGCTCAATGTTTAGTTACGGCTTAGCCTAATTGAGCCCATCTCCCTGTTTTCTCTTTCTCTCCCTTAGTTACGGCTTAGCCTAATTGAGCCCACCTCCCTGCTTTCTCTTTCTCTCCCTCCTCGTTTTTTTTTCTTTCTCTCCCTCTCACTTTGCCTATAATCCGTTCGGCCCCGTTCAGCCTACTGGTTTAAGACGTTTTCCCCCATCCAGGTTTCAATATTTTCCTGGTGAGTGGTAGCGAGCCAACATATATATATTTTAGTTTTTGGTCGTTTTTCTGGTCCCCTTTCTTCCTCATGGTTAACCCAATTAGTTTTCATATTTGGGGGATGGTGGGGGGAAGGTAGAAGGGTAATTGACTCTGTTACAAATATGAAGCCGATTGGTGAGGTAGTTTCGGCACCACAGATTTTCCTTTTTTTCCTTTTCTTCGTACGGATACGCTGGAAGTGGGTGGTGGGAGGGAGGTGGGGGTGTGGTGGGGGGACGACAGAAGGTAGGGGACTTGTCACACAAATATGGAACCGATTGGTTCAGTCGTTTCGCCGCCACATATTTTTCCTTTTTTTTCTTAGTGAGGCGACCGACCGATAGTCAGCGAGTGGGTGGGGGGAGGGGGTTGTTTTGGTGGCGGCAAGAACCCAGAAGGGTAAGGTACATGTGGTAGAAATATGAAAGCCATTGGTGCAGTTGTTTCGCTGCTACAATTTTTTTACGGCGAGTCCGTATATATTCGGACCTGGCACTGGGCGTGACAAGACCCTAGTCCGTATATATACGGACCTGGCACTCTGGGGGTTGTAAGACGTTTACCCCCTTCCAGGTTTCAATACGCCGAACCATCGCTTGAATCGCCGAAGACGTCGCAGAACATACGGCGAGTTTTCTTTCATCCTCGAATTTGTGTTTTTTATCTGTGTTTATTGGTTGTTTTATGTTGTTTTTGTGTTTTCCCTGTTCTTGCTCTGTCTTGAGTCGGCTACCCCCAAAATGGGGATTGGGTCTGAGCATATAGATAGATAGATAGATATATGTATATATATATTTATATATACTGTATATGTATTGTAATAATTGTATTGTTAAAGGTAGCAAGAATTAAAAAAACAAACATTCCTACTAAAAATGGTTTCATTGAATAGCGACACTGAAATTGTATTAATAAAAGAGACTATTTCATTCACACACTCGGCCACTTAATCTAACCCACTTATCTAAATATAACTACCCCTAAGATTACCCCAAACACTATACTGATTACTGCTAGTCATACGAAATCTCACATCAACCAACCCTTTGCTCTACTGTGATACTGATAACGCCTAGCCCAGTAAATGACCGCATGACTGAATAAGACACAAGATATTATCGCACCCGCACCCGTCAATCACACTCATCTTCTCTCTATCTCCACTCTCACCTCCTCACCTCAGTCATGTGACTCACCAGACTATGAGAGTTGCATAATTAAAGAGTCTCATAAAAGCAGTATGTCAAGACTTATGAGAGTGCAACATCTCCTAACGGCACCGTTGATCGCTTCGGAATCAACAATGGCTGACCACACACCCTCTATCAGCCACGTGACTCGCTAATCTATGAGAATCGCATCTAGAGTCGCAGAAAGGCAGTATGTCAAGTCTTATGGAGTCACACAGCTATCTTTTAGTGGTAGCATTGCCCTCTGTGGGGAAAAATGCTACGGCGTCACTGACCGACACACACCACACACACCCCACACTCACCCCTGGTCACGTGCATAGCTAATCAGTGGGACATCGCCGCAGGGGAACTATGTCGGCCCTGAGTATCCCTAGCCTTTAGCACGCCCTCTGTGGGGTCATGCTTATACCTGCCATTCTCGGCCATAGCATTGCTAATTTGGTCGAATGTCGCATCAGGGTAATTCTGTTAACCCTTGGCCTAGGCCTATGCAGACATCTCCTAGCGTTAGCCTTGGCCATGTGTGCGGTCTGGCTCAGTCTGAGGGCAAATCGTATCCCTAGTGACTGGCTGACACACACAAGCACACCACCACATATCATGCTGAGTTCAGACATACGTTGAATATCTCAATCAATGTTGACACTTGTCTAACTGAATTGGACTCACCTGATTATGGTAGAATTTAGGACACATGGTGTTCTCACGGCCCTGCCGACCCATTCATCGCGGGCACAACAAAAATGGACTGTCTCGTTGGGGTCGGGCAAGGGGAGAAGGCCTGTTCTGGGCTCCTCTGCCCCTTACATACCCTCGGTTCCCCTCCCCCCAACGCATTTTGAAAAAGGTGCCAATAGGAGTGGCGGACACTCCCTTGACCACGCCTACAAGCAAGATCGCAAACAAACACATACGCGAGGCGCTTAGCGGTACCCACGCCTACAAGCAAAAACTCACACGCGCACACATATACGCTGTGATGGTCAGGCTTATGCCCGTGCACCTCTCTCTCTCTCTTTTTAACTATTCCCTCGTCCCCGATGTTTCCCGCTCTGGATAATTCTACTTATCTATGTATAAGTAATTAATCTCAGTCACGTCCCATGACATTCCCCCCTATTAACATTGATTTTGCTCTGCTAAAATCACTCAGGTGTCATTCAAAGTGTCTTCATACTTTAGTGTGAGTCTAACCTGTCGCTGGTGCATGTGAGCATCACCTTTGGGTATAAAAAACCCTCTACATTTACGTTAAAATGTCCACTGCAAGGGGAAAACTCCTGAGGTCTCATTAACGGCCAGCGACATAATCCTGGTAGTTATCCACTTAAATTACAGTGAAAGCTGGTGGCAATTTGGCCACTCATATACAATGAAAACAAAAGCTAAGTTATTGTTATGTAAAAAGAGATGTTGTGAGATCGGTTTAAATGAGGTATGTGAGAGTAATTGAACAGTGTGAGAACATAAATATGCGGCTTAACTCTAGGATGCGGACCGCGGTTCGAATCCTGGGACTTGATGAGGGATCCTTGGGCGTAGTTTCTTGAGGGCCAGGATTCTTGCTGTGGGGTCTCCAATCTCCCGAAGCATGCCTGGCTGACTCAGTACCTGTAATTAAAATTTTGGAAGCGGCAAAATAAAAGTGAACAAATAACATTTCATCCCCTCCCGTAGGCCATATCACGCTACTAATTGTTGACCCTCACTATCATCAGTCTCCCCACTATTTAACCCGACTTACGCCCCAGACGTAATTCAACGATGGCCTTCCCGAGTTTTCACCTGATGCTGGCTAGCAATCCGCCTTGTTGCCATATACTGCAGCACCCAGACTCTCTGTGAGCTTTGTAGAAGTTATGATTACTTTTTAAGGGAAGTAGTGTCTACTCATGAAAAGGCAAATTTCTGAGGGTCTGTGGTCGCATTCACACGAGCCTAAGCCTAACCCCTGGTGACATCTGGCACCACCATCTGAGTAACAACATCTCTCGTGGGGCCTGACTTGGCGCCACGGACATTCTCATCACTACCCGTCACTCTTCCCAAGTTTAAGCAGGATCGAGCCTTTTCTGACGCTCTCTCTCTGTCTCCTCTAACTTTTCCTATGGTCTTCCCTTGCTATCCCAACATTGGCTGCTACGCAATCCCTCACTTATTTAGTATTCATCCTATCCAGTGCTAGTAGGTCCCTCCCTCTCCCTCTTGTCCTTGACCTCATCCTCCCCTCATTGACTCAGATAGCCTTTCAAACCTTCCCTTGGGAAGTAAAATCCAAATGCATCTTCATGTAACTCCCTAATTGATGCCACTGTACCCTCGAAGAGTGAAAGGAACTAAGAACAGCAAGCCATATCCTATTAGCCTAATCAAATAGCACCTAAAGGAACAAAGAATCAGCAAGCCCTATCATCTCAGCCTACTTGGCGACGAATGACAAACAACAAAGTAAAGTTTACGATAGCTTGGCTACGCTACTTCAGGAACAGGTTAACTGACGGAGGGAATACGTAAGGCTTGACAAAGAACAACAGATTTTTAAAGAGGCAATGAACAATCAAAGAAAAGAACATTCTCGCCCGACACACAACTGACCCACATAGTAGCAACTGCCTAAGATTTACGATACCGGAATGTAAAGGAAAAACAACGACTCAACACTTTCCCTCTTCTCCTTAAACGATCGATCACAGCCCTTGCATATGACTAACGAAATCAAAGGAACCAAAATCCAAATTGCATAAAATCACTAGCGACAATCACATCAACAGAGATCAATTATAGACAAGCGAAAAAAACATTCTGGGACACAATTACTTCTAAAAGCGAATCGTAGAAACTAATTATTATGAAACAATGTGGGACGCGAACGATGGGAAAAGAAATTCACTTGTTTACGCAGAGAGGTACACTCAGACTCTCCCAGGATGTGACTTGACCATGAGGGGAAAGAAAAAGGGAAAGATATTTTCCCGCGTGAGGCTACTTTGTATGAACACAATTATACAATCTATCTTTATCCGGCCCATCTAAATCAGAAACTGGTCCTGTATCACGATCGCCACTTGTAATGAACAAGTCTGGATGACAAAATAGGTGTTCTGTAACACTTTCCCGTTGTAAAGGAAATAAACCTATATGTTGATAGTGTGGACTAAGCCGATAAATGAGATCAAAATAGTAAGATACTCCTTGTGAAATTAAGACAAACTACAGTCAAAGAAGTTGCTATACATTTATATATATATAATGACTACTCGATGCAGTATTATTTATTGAAAAGGAAATTGCAGTTCCCAGTTTAACGGGATATTAGAGTACTCGGATTGTAGTGTACTGTATATGTATTGTAATAATTGTATTCTTAAAGTTAGCAAGAATTAAAGAAACAAACATTCCTACTAAAAATTGTTTTATTGAATAGCGACACTGAAATTGCATTAACCCTTGTCTAGCGGGGGTGGACTTAAGTCGGTCTAGAGAACACCTGCCCAAAGAAAAGGGACCGACTTTAGTCTGTGTGCAATTTTTGAGCAATAATGGCTCTGAGAGAGAGAGACGAGCGGGTGGAGGAGCGTAGGTCGGCTCATGACCGCTCGGCATGGGTCCCGCGTGCCTACTGACGTCTACTCCAAAAAACATCCACCCTCCCTCCCTCGTTACACAGGGAATTATGTAAGGATATTACCGTATTTTAGGGTTTTTGCACTCGTCTTGCACGATCGTTGCAAGAGAAGGCGTAGTCGTAGGAGGACGGTTCTGGTGTCATTGGAAACCTCAATTAATGCCATTTCAGGGATACATAATTGTATTACGCTCTGGCCATTGTTTATGCATGAAAAAGAGCACGGAAACAAGGTTGTTTAGGGTTAAAAAAAAACCCGCTTGACGGGTAGTAGAAGTTACTGACGGGCCCGCTCGTAAGGCGTTAATAAAAGAGACAATTTTATTCACACACTCGGCCACTTAATCTAACCCACTTATCTAAATATAACTACCCCTAAAATTACCCCAAATCACTATACTGATTACTGCTAGTCATACGAAATATCACATCAACCAACCTTTTGCTCTACTGTGATACTGAAAACACCTAGCCCAGTAAATGACCGCATGACTGAATAAGACACGAGATATTATCGCACCCGCACCCGTCAATCACACTCATCTTCTCTCTCTCTCCACTCTCACCTCCTCACCTCAGTCACGTGACTTGCCAGACCATGAGAGTTGCATAATTAAAGAGTCTCATAAAAGCAGTATGTCAAGACTTATGAGAGTGCAACATCTCCTAACGGCAGCGTTGATCGCTTCGGAATCAACAATGGCTACAGCGTCACTGACCACACACCCTCTATCAGCCACATGACTCGCTAATCTATGAGAATCGCATCTAGAGTCGCAGAAAGGCAGTATGTCAAGCCTTATGGAGTCACAGTTATATTTTAGTGGTAGCATTGCCCTCTGTGGGGAAAAATGCTACGGCGTCACTGACCGACACACACCACACTCACCCCTGGTCACGTGCATAGCTAGTCAGTAGGACATCGCTGCAGGGGAACTATGTCGGCCCTGAGCATCCCTAGCCTTTAGCATGCCCTCTGTGGGGTCATGCTTACACCTGCCATTCTCTGCCATAGCATTGCTAATTTGGTCGAATGTCGCATCAGGGGAATTCTGTCAACCCTTGGCCTAGGCCTATGCAGACATATCCTAGCATTAGCCTTGGCCATGTGTGCGGTCTGGCACAGTCTGAGGGAAAATCGTATCCCTAGTGACTGGCTGACACACACACGCTCACCACCACACATCATACTGAGTTCAGACATACGTTGACTATCTCAATCAATGTTGACACTTGTCTAACTGAATTGGACTCACCTGATTATGGTAGAATTTAGGACACATGGTGTTTTCGTGGCCCTGCCGACCCATTCATCGCGGGCACAACAAAAATGGACTGTCTGGTTGGGGTCGGGCAAGGGGAGAAGGCCTGTTCTGGGCTCCTCTGCCCCTTACCAACCCTCGGTTCCCCTCCCCCAAATGTATTTTGAAAAAGATGCCAATAGGAGTGGTGGACACTCCCTTGACCACGTCTACAAGCAAGATCGCACACAAACACGTACGCGAGGCGCCTAGCGGTACCCACGCCTACAAGCAAGAACGCACACGCGCACACATGTACGCTGTGATGGTCAGGCCTATGCCCGTGCACCTCTCTCTCTCTTTTTTTAACTGTTCCCTCGTCCCCGATGTTTCCCGCTCAGGATAATTCTACCTATCTATAAGTAATTAATCTCAGTCACGTCCCGTGACATTCTCTCCCACTAACATTGATTTTGCTCTGCTAAAATCACTCAGGTGTCATTCAAAGTGTCTTCCATACTGTAGTGTGAGTCTAACCTGTCGCCGGTGCATGTGATTATCACCCTTGTGTAGAAAAAACGCTCTACATTTACGTTAAAATGTCCACTGAAAAGGGAAAACTCCTGAGGTCTCATTAACGGCCAGCGACATAATCCTGGTAGTTACCCACTTAAATTACAGTGAAAGCTAGTGGAAATTTGGCCACTCATTTACAATGAAAACACAAGCTAAGCTATTGTTATGTAAAAAGAGATGTTGTGAGACACGGTTTAAATGAGGTATGTGAGAGTAATTGTACAGTGTGAGAACAAAAAATGCGGCTTAACTCTAGGACGCGGACCGATGTTCGAATCCTGGGACTTGATAAGGGATCCTTGGGCGTAGCTTTTTGAGGGCCAGGATTCTTGCTGTGGGGTCTCCAATCTCCCGACGCACGCCTGGCTGACACAGTACCTGTAATTATAATTTTGGAAGCGGCAAAATAAAAGTGAACAAACATTTCATCCTCTCCCCTCCCGTAGGCCATATCACGCCACTTATTGTTGACCCCCTCTATGATCAGTCTCCCCACTATTGAATCCGACTTACGCCCCAGACCTCATCCAACGATGGCCTTCCCGAGTTTTCACCTGATGCTAGGTAGCAATACGCCTTGTTGCCATTTACTGCAGCACCCAGACTCTCTGCGAGCTTTGTGGAAGGATTACTTTTTAAAGGAAGTAGTGTCTACTCATGAAAAGGCAAATTTCTGAGGGTCTGTGGTCGCATTCACACGAGCCTAAGCCGCGCCCCTGGTGACATCTGGCGCCACCATCTGAGTAACATCTCTCGTGGGGCCTGACTTGGGGCCACGGACATTCTCATCACTACCCTGACACTCTTCCCAAGTTTAAGCATGATCGAGCCTCCTCTGACGCTCTCTCTGTCTCCTCTAACTTTTCCTATGGTCTTCCCTTGCTATCACAACAATGGCTGCTACGCAATCCCTCACTTATTTAGTATTCATCCTATCCAGTGCTCGTCCCTCCCTCTCCCTCTTGTCCTTTACCTCATCCTCCCCTCCTTGACTCAGATTGCCTTTCAAAACTTCCCTTGGGAAGTAAAATCCAAATGCATCTTCATGTAACTCCCTATTTAATGCCATTTTAAGTTAGGCATATAAAGAATAGTAAAAGTAAATCTGTATACCTCTCCTGTTTATTTCACTTGGTTTTTTCAAACACTAAGATTATAGTCGCACTAATAGTAACTATTATTTCCAACATCGCAGTACCTAGAATGACCTGATCGAGCTACCTGGTCGGTTTATCTTGATCCGTGCTATTTAAACTACGCGCGCGCCACTCATCACCCGTGAGCGAATGTTGAACTAGATCTCTCGTGCATTCCTTTTATACTTAAACTTGTTCATTCTGACGTGTTTAGAGATTTCATTTTAACTTACTTCAATTCAAGAATAAAATACGTTAGACACTCAACTCGCATAAATATTACTATCAAGGGTTGATTCTATAGGTAATGTGTTTATTTTATATTGCATATTTCCTATATATAATACCATAACATATTTCCTATATATAATACCATAACATATTTCCTATATATAATACCATAACATATTTCCTATATATAATACCATAACATATTTCCTATATATAATACCATAACATATTTCCTATATATAATACCATAACATATTTCCTATATATAATACCATAACATATTTCCTATATATAATACCATAACATATTTCCTATATATAATACCATAACATATTTCCTATATAATACCATAACATATTTCCTATATATAATACCATAACATATTTCCTATATATAATACCATAACATATTTCCTATATAATACCATAACATATTTCCTATATATAATACCATAACATATTTCCTATATATAATACCATAACATATTTCCTATATATAATACCATAACATATTTCCTATATATAATACCATAACGTATTCATGTTCCATGTTATTGATTAGAGACTGATACTTATGATCAAATGCATTATACCGTTTGCTTACTATTCCTTATAATAGTTAAGTTAACTCTCAGTCCTCACTTCAGAGCTCGCTATATTCGTGACCTAAATATTAACATGATTATGGCACGCATTGATAAATCCGGAGCTTATAATAAAAAGTAAGACGGAATCTCATCTATTACTACATGTCTATTGAATAAACTGAATGTGTATAATTTATATGAGTGTTGTTATTGTGTTCTGTAGCACCTAATTGAGTACCTAATTGTGATTAAGAACGTGTTCGATGTGTTCTTGTTGAGGATAATATTATGTATAGTCGATAAGTTCAGAATTGGATTTTAGTGAAGACTGCATAACGGGATTAAAATATTATATCCCGGTATAACAAAATTCTATATACTGTATTATATATATATGTATGTTTCTAATCTCTCAGTGGGGTTCGAACCGCCGACCGTCAGAACGATAGCCAATGCTTTAATCAACTACGTCGGCTATCATCCTGACGGTCGGCGGTTCGAACCCCACTGAGAGATTAGAAACATTTAGTGGCTCACATGTATTTGTGATAAATACTCAATATATATATACCGGTATATATATCTCCGAAGGGGTGGCCATGAATGCAGCAGCCTCTATCCCCAGTCAGTTGACACCCCACCTCTGTCATCCAGCACCGCCTTCACTCATATACTTTTTAACTCCATTCTTCTACCTCTTATTCGGTCTACCTCTCCCTCACTGTCCTTCCACCTCAGTTTCATATACTCTCTTAGTCATTATCCAGCTTCACATACGTTCCACATGGCCGAACCATCTCAAGGTGTTCCGTTTCACACTTGCCAGCACATGTACTATTGTGGACATAAGTCCTGCTACACCTGCCTGAGAGGGATCCGCGAATTGTGTTGGTAACATTGATACCCCCCCCCCCCCCCACTCCATCCCCACTATACCACACTCTCTCAGCCCAGCCCTCCCTTCCCCCTCTACTTCTTTCCTTCTTGTTCACGTCTATAAGCCGTTCTTTATTTCTCCCTCTCTCATCAAATCATTGTATTTTTATGAATGTTTTCCAAATCTTCTTCCTAAAATTATATATCATATCGTTACATACTTCATATATATTGTATATTTGCCATTTTATACAAACCTAACACAATATAAAGTTTGATAATCCATTCGAACATGGAAGTTTATTAACAATATATGTTATTTAAGTCAAATACAACTGAACCTTTCATTTAATTTTGCATTATCATATTTCAATTCAGTTATAACTATCTAAGCCCATATATCCCACTGTTTGGAGTAAGCATGCATTTCACTGTCAAAGTGTATATATTATTGAATGGAATAATTGACACATACATAAAATGGGTTCCTATATTAAATTAATTGAATATTAAAAGTTAAAAATATATGGTTACGTGTGTATTCTCAATACTCGCCTGTCAACCCCCCTCCCCCTTAACTATGGTAGCTCACACTAATCTATTCATATTTCGTAACTAGTCAAATCAAACACACGGCCACACACATTAGTGTGACATTACATTACACAAACTTTCATGTTATTTTCTTACTTGAGGAGATTTGGTGTCTTTCAACTGCCTCAATGAACACGGCTCCCTCCGAGAAAAACCCCTTCCTTATCGGGGTTGTGTTTTGTTTTATTACAGCTATATTTACACAATGTTGTGCAGATCAGCAAGGATCTGTGGTATTTAGAAGAATTAATTGAGCTAGTATGAAGCCTTTTAATTGTTACATTTCCTTCCTTAATTGAATAAAGACTTATAAATGTAGCTACTATCCATTCACTCGAACCATATATCTAGCTCCTAGTTGGTGTTTGTATCGACGTATATGATTTCCCATTTTATCAATACCGTAGCTCATTGCCCCAGAAGAGTCGCAGAACTGGTAATTTCTGTATTATTGTCTTTATTATTCTATATTCATTCATTATACTAGACACGCTTTAATAATGTTAATGATTACTTAACTATCTACAGTGATATCCCAATCTTAAGAGTCATGATATATTACATTAATACACATTTATCACATATAGAGCATACAGTATACACAAGCGAAATAAAGAAATTATAAACCCAAAAAGTACGGTAAGTAAGAGATGAATATTGACTGACTTGGCCCAGTGTCTTAGAGCCAATCACAGGCCCTGCTTCACTTATTATTCACAATAATAATAAGATAGGCAGGGATGGCATTTCATATCTTGCTTGTGTTTACGGTATTATATCTGCGTTATTTATGTGTTTTCTGTAATAGTGCTTTGCTCTTAAGGTTTGGATATCACTCTAGATTATCACATTATTTGAATTAATTAAACTTATCTTTATTATTTTATATTTGTTCATTAAACTAGATAAGTCTTAGTAATTATAATTATAATGCTAATGTGATAAGTTATATCTAAACCTTAAGAGCTATAAAATATCACATAGAACACATATATAACGTAGATATCATACAGTAAACACAAACAAGGGAACATGTGCTGTGACTGCTTATTTAAATGTGTAAATGTGTGGTAGAGGTATTAAGTGTTCAATACAGAGCTAAACTGTTTCGAGTTTGAATATTGCCTCCGACAGGAGGATATTCTTTGGTTTACCTTGCAACACCATTTACCCCTTGTACCCTTTTTCGACGATTTTATACAGCGTAAGAAGAACCTTTGGGATGTAGGATAAACTATAATTTGTTAACAGTGATTAAATTATAGAAATATTTCTATATCTATATGAATCACGATTGAAGTAGCTTAAATGATGCAGGACAAGCTATCATATGTATTATTATTATAGTTACAGACACAAATACTTATAATAAATTGACAAGTAGAATCTTTGTCATCTTTATATGCCTTCATTTACTACCATTTCACACACACATTTGTTTTCACTCACGCCATCACCTCCATTAGTTATAATGGTGACACAAGGTTACATTGTTTTTGTTGTAACTGTTCATACATTACTTCCAATTATGTGTTTTAATTAAGTGCATGTCCGTAATTTGTTAACAAATAACCTATAACTCAAACAATATCTACACTGGATCATATTATTATAATAACCAATTTTGAAACAAACTGCCTGGGGAATTTAATATATGGTGAAACCACAACAAATACTTCGGCTTAGGACTCTCTAAAACGTTTTTGTTTTCTCTCTCTCTTAAGTACCGTAAATAAAGCCCAGAGCGAAGAAGTTATTTTATATATTTCATACAATTATTTTATTTTTATTTTATTTTTCTGATTATTTTTGTATCTTGGTATACAACAGGTTCGGCCCTACATGGACACTCTTCACGTATAAGCTATATACGAACACGTGAACATTGTATATATCTATCTATATCAATTAATTGCACGTGGAAGAAAGAAAATGGTACCGGTATTTCATAATATGTAACCAACCCTTGCATTTACTTTTCACAGCATGAATTTGAGAAATAATGGATTGAAAAAATATATTCAGCAAATTGATGGTGTATACAGCTAATAGCTACAAACAAAATCAATATAATAATATTTGGGACAAAACAAGTGTACAAATAAATGCCACCGTATATAAATAAGGCTATAGCAATAGTGTTCTCAGGTTAATGACGTGTTGCATAGGAAACCAAAAACTTTACCGGTACTCTTATTGTTGGACAAGACGATAATCAAACGCAAAACATTTACGCTGCGTGTTTAACAATACCTCTACCACTCCAGTGTAAATCTAATCTCTTTGGAGGACAGCCTAATTTTATTATCATTAAAATAAATAGGCTTAATAATTCAATGTTTTATTGTATGATCTGTTTAACCCAATCGCAATTTTGTTGAAACCCCTATTAAATAATTGGACATTACATATTTAAAGTAATAAAGGGACAACAATAATCTTATTTACATTAGGTGAATTCCCACTGTTTCAGTATTTACAAGATTCCTTATCCATTACATGTATATCCTATTGCATTAATCATTAGGTTGGTGGTTTTTGTATTAGTTTCTTTGGTTGGTGTTTTATTATAATGGTATGGGCAGGAATCTTCCCATCCAATTAACGCTACGATGATGAGGTTTAACTCATTCAGTACCGGTGATATTGTTTCCATCATAATATTATTCTGGCAAATATTAGACGATTGTATTAAGCTAAAGAAGGGCGTCCACTATTTGAAATGCTACATACTATCGCAAATAACACCATATATATATTTTTTTTTTAAAGAGACAATGAACGGAGGAAGGAAAAACACAGATAAAACAAAAAGGTCCATGTGCCTAAAGGCATCCTCCATTCATGAAATGTTTGTAACAACTGGATTTAAACATTTGTAGATTGTAAGTTTGTGGAAAGCAATTCGAGGGAAGTGAATTCCAAAGAGTAGTAGCTCTGGGGATAAATGAATTCTGATAAGCAGAAGTTCTGCATTGTGGAGGAGAAAGTGTAAATTCATGGGCGCTCTCAGCTGCCCTAGTTCTACGGGGAAAGATGTGGAGAGGAGGCACAATTGAAGCAAGTTCCTCGGAACAATTGCTGTGAAAATATCTGTAGAATAATGCAAGGGATGCAAAGTTTCTTCGTATGGATAATGTAAGAAGGTCCTGTGTGATTGCAGGGTTATTGATTAATCTAGTAGCTTTATTTTGAATTTTGTCCAACTGCCTCAATGCAACCACTCCACTTCCACCCCAATGAGGTGAACAGTAATCCATCTGAGAACGCACATGACTTTTATATATTACGGCCAACTGCTCGTCAGTGAAGAATTCTCGAACTCTGTACAGGAGTCCCAGTTTTTTAGAGGCATTCTTAGCAATGCTTCTAACATAATGTGGCCAGCTCAAGTTAGTAGTTAATGTTACACCGAGAATGTCAATACTAGGGGAAGTGGGAATATTTACATCATTAAAAAATATATGGGAGTCAGTGAGATTCTGTCGGTTAGAAAATTGAATATACTTGGTTTTCTGTGCATTAAAGGAAACTAGATTCTTTTGTCCCCATTCATTAATTCTAGAAATAAATATCTACATATAATAGTCTAAGTATAGTTATAGTGAAATATATATGAGATGTCTTCGGTACCAAAAGGGCTACTAAAATGTCTCTATTTAGGCCTAGCTAAGATTCACCAAGGTCCTCTGCTCTATGATATATAAATTCACCTGCAGCGGAACGATATCCCTTAAGCTACTTCACACGTGATTAATATAGATATAGAAATATTAGTTCTATAAATTTGTCATGTTTAAGGAATTATGGTCCGTTTTGTCTTACAAATTTCCACCGCCTTATGTTCGAATTACTAATTCGTGTCAACTGCCATATTTTCCATAGCCTACCCAAATTTCATACCATATATTGGCATTTGCCTCAACGTTATGATGAAACAGTCGAAATTAATTTGGTGTAAATTTACATACATGCAATCCAAAAATATATTTGACTGAACTGCACTTGTGTATTTGTTTATGATAATCGAAGGGACAAGAAGAACCAGACCCACTCTCTTGGGTCCATCTATCCACTCGGAAGGAGGAAGAACTGTAGCACTTCCTTCACCACTTACAGGTGGCCTCTCCCAACACTTTAATCTCACCCTCTCCAGTGAATGGAGTATAGTTATTTATTAACATTATTATTCAGTAAAAGAAGGAAGTTTAACAGTTAAACGTCTTTATACCATCTCAATTAACCCTTTTTAATACCACAGATCCTTCATTAGCTGCATACAATTGCTTAAATATAGCTAAATATAAAATAAACGGAACCCTGGTACGGAAGGGGTTAATCTCGGAGGGAGCAGCGCTCGCTGAGGCAGTTGAAAGACGCCAAAAATTTCCTCAAGTAAGAAAATAACATGCAAGTTTGTGTAATGTGTAATGTTACATTAATGTGTGTGGCCGTGTGTTTGCGTTGACTAGTTACGAAATATGAATAGATTAAGTGTGAGCTACTATAGTTAAGGGGGAGGTGGGTTGACAGGCGAATACTGTATTGAGAATACATACGTAACCATATATTTTTAACTTTTAATATTCAATGCATTGAATCAAGGTACCCATTTTATGAGTGGGTAATTTTTTGTTTTTATTAGTATTGTATTTATACAGTAAAACACATAAATACATGCCTACTCCAGATATTGGGATATAGGGGCTTAATTAATCATAACTTAATTGAACTATGAGAATGTAAAAGTATATTAAAGTCTCAATTGTATCTGACTTAGATAACTTTATATCGTTAATATGCTTACATAATCGAATGGATCATAACACCGTATATTGAGCTAGGTTTATAATAATTGGCAAATATGAACATGAGCTACGTAACCTATTGCTATCTTAAAGATATGTTATTTCATTTTAGGAAGAAGATTTGGAAAGCATGCATAAAAATACATAGATACGATGATAGAGGGAGACATGAGAGAAATGAAGGAGAGATAGCTTATCGTGATATTTATCATCCTATGGTTATAGTCAGGGCCCTGGTTATAGTCACAGTGGTGGAAACAATCCAGGGGGAGGGGCTTACAGACGTGAAACAGGAAAGAAAGAGGAAGGGAGGGTTTGGCTGAGAGGGGTAGTAGAGAGGGGAAGGAGTGGGGGCGGGGATGTATCAATGTTACCAACACAATTCGCGATTCTCTGCCGGGCAGGTGTATCAGGACTTATGTCCACAATAGTACATCCACAACACAACTCTCTCGTACCTCCTCATTCGTCTGTCTATCCCTCCAAGTGTGTGTGTCTGTGTGAGGGTGTGTGTGTGTGTAAGTGCATGTGTGTGTTCGGGAGTGTGTGCACTTGTTTCTAATCGGTACAGTACAGTTGCCAAAGGAGATAACTGTTACAGTGCTTCTTTTGATAATGTTATTTTAATTATTTATCTGCATATTATCAAAGAGCTCTAGCACATGATTTAACTAAACACAAATATATAAAACTATATATGGCCAATTTTTCCCTCAACCACGGGACTGTAGACTGGCGTTCTGAGAGTGATGGTCCGAGTCTATGTGGAGAGACAGTGAAGCATTGTAGCGAAGCAGCTTCAGAGATGGGGCTGCTTAAAGCAGTGGGTGGGCAACCATGCATCTTGCGAGGGCAAGATATCATGGGGCTGGGTTTATCCCACAGTGCTTCACATGTCTCACTCATTACACTGGAACGAGACCTCACAGGCTTCGCTGTTCAATGTACGGTTAAATGTACAGGTTCTCAGCCTATGCCTGAGAGGGAATAGTTGGAATATAGAAAGAAAAACAAAAAATGAAATGTAGCCTGTAGCTTTTGCGAGGCTCTGAGATTATCCAATGAATCTTCGAGATGTTGGGTGCTTTTTATATGTTGCACTACACGATGACAGTGGAGCTTCAAGGTGTTGGTTGCAGGCCTTTCTACTGCAATAAATGACAATACCTTTTTTACACACGTCATGTGATTTGGGGAGAGCAGCTATACTGTTGTTCACAGCATCTTCGAAATTGGTTGGGTAGTGAGTTGGCGATAATATAGGGGATATTGTTTTGAAGTGTCAGTGTAACCAGAATGATTGTACAACTGCGGAAAAGATCAGATCACCTTAGAACAAAAATCGGATATCTTGCGAAGATTTTAACTAAAGTTAATTTGGTCCACACTACACCACGCTGTCCACTGTGCTATCGTCTCCCCTATATAGTTCTTTAGTAGCAATTATAACATTAACAAAATTAGTTTTACATTAACGATTTGGAGAGATTGTGTGTGCTAGGCATGTCATTGGAGCACAACCCCCCTCTCATGTACTTATACCCAATATCAACCAAATCAGTGGGTGCATATTCCCGCTATAAAAAGGCTTATTCAGGCACTCCTGATTGCTTAAGCAAGTTCCTGAATGAAATACAATGTTTCCAGCAAAAAAATGGAAGAAAAGAGCATTCAAATTGCACCAGAACGAGCTCTGTATCTAGCGGGGCTCACCTGCAGCATTACTACAGACATCGGCAATATTCGCTTAAAAATAGCAATGTCGCGCTACATTTGTCTTTGGCGACACTGAATATATCTCGCAAGACCCCACCACAGACCCTCAGAGCCAAAGTAGACGTACTGAAGAGCAGACGGGAGCCTGCGACGCTCCTGATCACTCACACTCGTCTCCACAGGCTTTAATGTGCTTTAAATTGTTAAGATGTATCGGTACACTCCCCACAGTGTAAGGGTTAATAATAAGAAGACATTTGGACCGGAGGGAGTTCCTCCTGTTGTACTCAAAAACTGTTCTTCCATGTTGTCTCCCTGTCTAGGCAAACTCTTTCATCTCTGTCGTTCCTCTAACATCTTTCCAACTTGCTGGAAGTTTGCTCTTATTCAACCTGGCCTGGAAAAGGGTGACCGCTCTCAAACCTCTAACAATCATCCATTTGCTCTCATTTGTTGAAGCTCTAAAGTTTCTGAAACTATTTTTAACTCAAAATGTATTAACCCTTCCAGCCCGGCTGTCCTTATAATTATAAGGACACTGCGGCAGCTGGGCAGGACCCCGGGTGTCCTTATAACAGCAGTAAGCTTGAAAGCCTATTCAGCTCGTTTTGAAAACCGTCCGTCCAACGCATGTAAACGCAGCCGGTTGGACCGACGCCGCGCACCTCCGAACACAAGAAGGAGAGGCGTTGCTTATTTTTGTGTGGCTGTATGTTGTTATTTCAGTAGTGAAAAGTCTCATATGGCTAAAATTGCTGCAAAATGCGCTCCACGGAAATCGTCATCACAACTGAACCAGTTGACTTAGAGAGCTCTACTTAACGCCAGTCTACAGATTGGAAACCACAGTACGTTTAGACTTGCGTGGGAATTTTCTAGCAGTTAAAATAACAAAGATAAGGTAGCCTAGGCGTAGACATATTTTGGCCATATCGCCCAGGTCTCAACAATGTCCTTAGGATATGGCCCCCGGGGGGGGAAGGGTTAAGCATTTATTTTACCATAATATATTTTAAGATCGCCAGTACGGATTCCTTAAGGGTCGCTCTACTGGTGATCTTCTTGCTTATCTTAATAACTCATGGTCATCCTCCTTTTTGGACCCTCTTTCAGTTTCAATCCTTCCATCTTTGCCTTTGTCTCTAACTTCCTTTCAGACCGTTCCATAGCTGCAGTTGTGGATGGCAATCACTCACTTCCTCAACCTATCAACTCTGGTGTTCCTAAGGGTACTGTCCTGTCTCCAATCCTTTTTTCTAATATTCATTAATGATCTCTTCAACTGTACCTCTAGTTCCATAACCTCATGACTCTACCTTACACTATTCAACTAGTTTTTCACATCAACCCAGCATGCAATCACCTCAAAGCTCACATGACTGGGCCATGGCATGCCTATCTTCTGATCTATCAATTATTTCTGATTGAGGTAGAGAAAATCTTGTTACTTTTGACGCCTTCAAGACAAATTTTCTTCACTCTATCTACCCGTCTCAATCTTCTGCAAGACTATCAATTATTCTTCAACAATACCCAAATCAACCCTTCATCTTCTCTCAATATTCTAGGTGTATCTTTTTCATCCAACCTTTTTTAGAAAGATCATATTACCACTCTTGCTAAAGCAGTTTCAAAAAAGTTAGGTGTGCTCAACCGCCTCCGTGGTTTCTTCAGCCCCGCACAGCTTCTTACTCTGTAACGGGGCACACTGTTCCCCTTTACTGAGTATTGTTCGGATGTGTGGGAAGGTTCCACCTATACCGCACTTCTCGAAAGAATAGAGTCAAAAGCATTTCGCCTCATCAACTCACTTCCTCTTACTAGCTCCCTATAGTCTCTTTCTACACGCCAAAATGTTGTATATCTTTAACTCTTCTATTGCTATTACAACAATCAGTGTTCTTCAGAGCTCTCTCCTTGCGGCAAGTGCGAAGCACCCGCATTTCAACACAGTCCCACTCCTATTTTGTCCAACTCTCCAACCCACAAATTCTACTCAACAAGCGAACTCTGGAACTCTCTCCCTCAATCCCCCATGGGGGAAGGGGGCCTCCATCTTATGGTGGAGGAAAACAAAGAATATGCCCCACGCTTCCTACTGTGTGTCGTACAAGGCGACTAATAGGGAGAATAGGGGTAGATTGTAGGCACCAATCGAACAGGGCTATACCCAGGAGAGGTAGAGGCTGTAAGCATTTGATAAGGAATTGCAGGAACTCCTGTTTCATTTGCTTGGCCTCTCTTACTGATTCCCTTTGTGCCTCACTTACACTGAGAGTAGTCCAGCATGCTCTCACAAACACCTCCTTCTCCTATTTACTTCACTACACTTAACATGCTCACCACACTTCCTCCTTCAAAATTATAAAACAAATGATGAACACAGGCCCAACCTTAGAGTCCCCAGGGGAGGGGGACCATAATTATCCCCACACATGCCTGACCATCCACTGACGACCCCTCTAAATGCTCTGGACCACGGCCTGTCACTCTTACTATCAACTTTTGCAATATTCGCGGCCTTTCCTCTAATTTTCCCTCTGTCGAACACCATCTCTCCTCCTCCAAACCTGATCTTCTTTTCCTCACTGAAACCCAGGTATCTGAGACAACTTCCTGCAGCCCCTTCTCTGTATCCTCCAACTTTCTCTATCCTAGTTTCAAAGCCAAAGACGGATGTTGTGCATACGTGCACAACAAACTCACTTGCTCTCGTGTTCCCGATTTCGACTCCTCTGAATTCTCAACTTTATGGCTCAAACTATCCTGTCATTCTCATATTAAATATTTCTGTGCTGTCTATCTTTCCCCTAACTCTACAGACTTTCCCAAATTCTTCGACTATCTAAACTCTAAAGTGGAACACATTCTATCTATCTCTCGCTTCTCTGAAATCTCCATCTTAGTAGATTTTAACGTTCACCACCGCCAATGGCTCTCTTCTCACTCTACTGACCAACCTGGTGAACAAACCTACGTCTTTTCTATCCTAAATGACCTAGAGAAGCTGGTTCAGCAACCCACCCGTATCCCGGGTTGTTGGCCTAACATTCTTGACTTATTTCTGACTTCTAACCCTTCTTCTTATACTGTCAATCTTTTCTCTCCTTTGGGCTCCTCCGATCATAAACTTATCTCCGTCACCTGTCCTATCTCTTCAGTACGGCAATCCGATCCTCCCAGCCGGCGGCGCTTGTGGCACTTTGGCGCTGCCAACTGGGAGGCTCTCCGGCAGTACTTCTTTGAGTTCCCATGGAATGACTTCTGCTTCCTTGGCCGAGGACCCTCGGAGAGTGCTGAACGCATTACCGAGGTAATCCTCTCGGGCATGGAAGCGTACATTCCATTTTCTTTCTCCCAGTCTAATGCAAATTGTTTTTGGTTTACTCACGCTTGTTCTACTGCTGTCCACAACAAGGAGAAGCATTCAAATGGTACTGAAGCAATAAATCTCAAGAATCTCATTCTTCCTCTGTTTATGCCCGGAATCAAGCCAAATCTGTTCTTCAACTTGCCAAGCACTCTTTCATCAATAATAAAAGCACTGAACTATCCAACTCTACCTCTTCAAAAGCTTTCTGGCATCTAGCCAAAAACCTCTCCAACAACTTTTCTTCCTCGTCTTTCCCTCCCCTTTTCCACTCTGATGGCACAACCATCACACTTCTTCCTCTGACTAAGCTGAACTCTTTGCTCAAACTATTGCCAGAAACTCCACCTTGGATGATTCCGGTGCTATTCCTCCCTCTCCATCCCCCTCTCTCCTTACTTATGCCTAATATCCTAATATCTTTTAAAGATGACTTCCTACCCTCTCTGGGCTTAATACTAAGAAGGCATACGGTCCGGACGGTGTTCCTCCTGTTGTACTTAAAAACTTTGCTTTCGTGCTGACCCCCTGCCTAGGCAAACTCTTTCGTCTCTGTCTTTCCTCTAACGTCTTTCCTTCTTGCTGGAAATTTGCTCTCATTCAACCTGTTCAAAAGAAGGTTGACCGCTCTCAACCCTCCAACTATTGTCCAATTGCTCTCATCTCTTGTATCTCTAAAGTTTTTGAAACTAGTCTTGCTTCCAAATTTCTTTAGCATTTATCTTCTCATAATCTGTTCTCAGATCGCCAGTATGGCTTCCTTAAAGGTCGCTCTACTGGTCAAGTTCTTTCATATCTCACTAACTCCTGGTCATCCAACTTTTGGTACTTCGGTGAGACTTTTTCTGTTGCACTAGACATATCGAAGGCCTTCGATAGAGTCTGGCACAAATCTTTAATTTCCAAACTGCTCTCCTTCGGTTTCTGTCTCTCCATCAGTGCCTTTGTCTCTAATTTCCTTTCCGGCCTATCCATAGCTGCGGTTGTGGACGGCCATCGCACATTTCCTCATCCTATCAACTCCGGTGTTCCTCTAGGTTCTGTCCTATCTCCTATTCTCTTTCTAATTTTCATAAATGATCTTTTCAACTGTAGATCCAGTCCCATCCATTCATATGCAGACGACTCTACCTTACACCACTCAATTAGTTTTCCAGAACGCCCCAGCCAGCAGTCCATCAAAAGTAAATGTAATGAAGGCATACAATACTTATCTTCTGATCTAGCTACTATTTCCAATTGGGGTAGAGAAAACCTTGTTGCATTTAATGCATCCAAAACTCAATTTATCCATCTTACTACCCGTCAGGAACCTCCAGAGGACTATCCCTTATTCTTCAACAATACAAAAATCAACCCTTCATCTGCTCTCAATGTTCTTGGTGTCTCTTTTTCTTCTGCTCTCACTTCGAAAGACCATATTATCAGTCTCGCTAAGACAGCCTCCCAGAAGCTGAGTGTGACTCAAGGGGTTCTTTACCCCTGCGCAGTTACTTGCTCTGTACAGGGGCACAGTGCGTCCTTGTATTGAGTATTGTTCACATGTGTGGGGAGGATCGTCTCACACCGCACTCCTAGATAAAGTAGAAAGGAAAGCCTTTTTTATCATTAACTCCCATCCACTCACCAACTCTCTGCAATCTCTCTCTCTTTGCCGCAATGTTGCATCTCTCTCGCTACTCTATCGCTACTACAATAATCAGTGTTCCTCGAAGCTTTCCCAGTGTATACCACCTCCTCTACTTAGGGTACGTAGTACCCGCCTGGCAACACGATCCCACCCCTACTCTGTGCAACTCTCCAACCCAAGAGTGAAACACTATTCTCAGACTTTCTTCTATTCAACTACTGAGCTCTGGAACTCTCTCCCAGAATCAGTCTTTCCCTCTTCCTATGACTTAAATTGCTTCAAACTCTGTGTGTCTAGGCATTTTAGCTCGAACGTCTCTTGATTTCGGCCCTGTCACTCTTTGAAATATGGGGGAGGCACTCGCTGCAGGCAGTTATGCCTTTTGTCTCCCTTATTCACATAGAAAAAAAAAAAATCTTTCCCTTATCCTATGACTTAAACTTATTGTGTCCGGGTATTTTTACTCCTTGAATTTGGCTCTGTCACTCTTTTGACTTTAGGGAGACACTCATTACAGGCAACCTGTATTTTGTCTCCTGCATACACATAGAAAGCAAACATGTATGAATGTGTGATGTGCTTTCAAGTGCTGGTGTCTCCTATACTAGAATAGTGTTTGTTTTATGTGTGTGTGTGTGTGTGTGTGTGTGTGTGTGTGTGTGTGTGTGTGTGAGTAAAAACAGATGATAGTATATTATTCAGTGTGATGGTGGGGGAAGAGATAACTTATCAGATATGGTTTCGTCTGATTATAATGGAGAGTTCCTTAGAACGCCTACTGTATGTAAGCATATAATGTGACCATACACATTTTGACTAAAAACACGACACCAAATGTTTTATAATATTTAACCTCAAATAAGGTTACCAAAATATGTTTCATTTTATATTAAGGTTTGACCTAAACTCCCACAGGACAGCAGATAATGTTGGGGTCCAAAGAAAGTTCTTATTGTGATAAACATCGCATCTATAGATATTAATTAGTGAAGACGTCAGTTTAATTTTCAGACAAATATTAAGTTTTACAGTGGGTTGCTGTTGTATTATTTGGAATGTCATATAAAGGCCTATTATTTTTGTTATAGAACATTTTATGCTTTAGAATAATCTCATATCTTGAAGTTTGGTACGTTTTTTCGTGGCCTAATAAAGCCTTTATATACCAGCGTCGTGTATTATTTTTGTTATTTTAGCTATATTTAGACGACATTATGCAGCTAAGGAAGGATCTACGGTATGTAAAAGGGTTGGTTGAAATAGTTTGAAGCCTTAATATTGCTAGAGGTCCTTCCTAATTTGAATACAATCGTCTGATAGCTGCCACACTATAAAGAAAAGGACGTCACCGGTACTGTATGGTTTAAAGCCTTTCATTGCAGCTATTATTTTACCAGGGGTATTTCATATTTGTTTTTGTTTTTATATTTGTCCGTGAATCCATTCATACGCCCATATATTCACCAGGTCATTCAACCTATTCTAGTGGAAATATTTTCATATCAATATACAGTATATATATATACAGTATATATATATACTGTATATATATATATATATATATATATATATTATTAAATCAGTTCGTGTGTCGGTTTGTCTGTCTGTGTGTTCTTAATAGGCGGCCACAGTTTTGGACCTGGGGAGCTGAAACTTTGCATGTGGGTGTCAATTGACCTGGGTCAGGTCATATAGGGGGCGAGGCCACGATCGGAGGTCGTTTCGAGGCCGATTTTTTATTTTATTTTTTTTAAATTGCCGTTTTGGGCAGAAGGAGGCCTCCGATCGAAAAGGTGTATGGAACGAAAGTTGTTCGCAGCCCCCCAAAATGGGGGTACGGATGAAGTCAGATCCAAAATCGGAGGTCATTTAGCGGCCGAAATCGAGGTCGCCGTTTAATGAGGCACAGGGAGGTCGAGGCCGGTAATTATGGTAGTAGTAGTATTGTGATGATTGTGGTAGTAGTGATTGATGATGGTGATTATGGTAGTAGAATTTAAACCCGGGCAACGCCGGGTACCCCTGCTAGTATATATATATATATATATATATATATATATATATATATATATATATATATATATATAAATAAATATACAGTATACAGTATATATTCATATATATATATATATATATATAATATATATATATATATATATATATATATATAAATATATATATATATATATATATATATATATATATATATATATATATATATATATATATATATATATATATATATATAATATATATATATATATATATATATATATATAGGTATGTATATACAGTATATATATATATATATATATATATATATATGTTGTGCCGGGTTCTGATAAGTTAGTTCCCTTGATACAGTCCGTAAAACAATCCACTTCTGGGTTGATGGACTTAAATATATTTGACAGGAACGTACCGAGTAGGTTCTATATGCAGTAAAAATGGTATTCAATAGTTCAATGTAGTACTCAATAACAACACATGGAAGAACATATATGAAAGTTTTATTATATAAACATAGGATGGAAATAATAATGAGGATCATCAGTTGGGATCCTAAATAATAATAATGCAAAGGTATTGTTCTTACTTCAGAACAAGTTACTAATACTAAAATATCTCAAAAGTGAGAGTCTAGTATTAAATCAGATAATGTGGAAAGTATATATAAGGGCATAATGTACAAGAATAATCATTAACCTTCAATGCAATAATAAATGAGAGTCCCATATCTTCCGTACTTCAAAGAGACTTCAATACCCTAGGTAATGATCCTAGGGTTACAATGTAGAGAGTTGAGGTTATAAAGATATTGTCACAGGGGGTCTAGGTGAGTCACGCATAGGTTCAGCTGAACCTTTAAATCTGACTGCGTGAGCTTGCCCTCAGGTCAGGTCACTGGGAAGGTCACCAGGTGAACTGAGATAGTAATAAATACTTTTCCTAGTTAGTGCAACTATAAACTTAGACGAAATGCGATGTTAATTTAATTTATAGGAAAGGGCTGAGATTATTATTTATAATAAATGAGAAGTGTCAAAATAGCTCAAAAGTGAATTTATATCTTATCACAGAATTATACTACTTGAACATATGCTACGATAACGAACCAAACTTAGGAATTCGTGTTTCTATATTTTTCTTGGGTAAAGCAAAGTAATAACGTGAATTTAATAAGAGTAGAAATGGATTTTTATTTATCTAGTGGATGGTATTAATTATGTCAATATGTAATCTTCAATATTCGCGACTAAGACAACACACAAAGATAAACAAAATAACTACTGAGTTCCAATAGACTCAGACTGAAATGGACGTTATAAATTAATCTGAATAAGTTAGATCTGAACTGGTTAACGGGTATTGATCGATAGATCACACTTAGTAATTAAATCGGCGCTAATGACGAAGTTTAGCTCATTGATATTTAAAGCAATATCAGACTCGCTTCTGAACGGGTTAACAGAGAGAGGTAAAATAAAATGTACAGGCACAATTAGTACATGGACGTAGGCGACGAAGTCCTACTCATTGATACTTAACACAGGCAGTATCAGACTCGGGTCTGAACGGGTTAACAGATGCGAGGTGAATAAAATACACAGGTACAATTAGTGTATGGTGGATGAAAGTGAGACGAAACACAGAGGAAAGAATTCCTAAACACGGTATTCGAAATATCACAACATCAAGATTTACAAGAACATAAAAGCACGTCTATAAGATATATTTCATATGCGATTACTTAATAAAAGATTAAAGGAATTACACTATGCACTCGTTGGAAAATTGGGCGTAGGTTCTAGGTAAAGAGCGATTATATAAATGGATTGATCACGGAATATACTGGGACTTCAACTCGCAAATAATAAATCAACATACACGTAGTCAGTAAATCTGCGAGCGTGGGGGCCTGAATATATGTTAATAACACTGATATGTAACGTATGCGTAAGTTATGAATTAAATAGTCTTGAACAAGGATCAAGGATTTAAGGCAAAATTAAATACAGAATAACACAGGTTCAGAAGGATGAAGCTTATTATGCAGGTACGTGATCTAGGGCACAGATCACAAATTAATTCAGGGCACAGCACAGTTCACATATTTACATAATCAATACCTCACAACAATAACCAACAAAGAGAGACACAGAAACACTTAAGTATTTGGGAGGGCAGGGGGACGAGACTGCTGGTCTGGCCGGCGTAGAGGGTAGTAGCCAATCTTGCACGGCTGGTTACCTCCTCGAGCAGGGGTCCTGGGTTTACGCCTGATTACGTAATTCGAACAGGGGTCCTAGGTGCAGGCCTGTTTACGTAATTCGAGCAGAGGTCCTAGGTTCAGGCCTATGTACGTAGCTCGAGCAGGGGTCCTCGGTTCAGGGCGCTAGGCAGCAGACGGGTAGCCCTTCAATAATCCGGTAGGTGCTACGTCAGGAGGCACTCTCGAGGGGCGGGGGGTGGAGGCTGGGGCAGACCTAAACACTTCCCAAAAAGCCTGATCCTGAAGGGGGTTAGACTGGTCAGTAGGTGATGGTTTGCATACTTTCTTCAGGATTTTCTGAGGTCCTATGCTAATTTATTCTTGATTCAGGTGTCAATGAACTCGGGGAAAAAGGGGTATTGAGGAAAGAGGAAAAGTGGTTGTTGTGAGGTACATACACATTCTAGTCTTGGAACTCAGGTATTATAACATGGGCCTGGTTCCAATGTATTATTACAATATTAATGGGGGCAACTGGAAGGTCCAGGGTTGCTGTGTAAAATGGAAAACACTTAAGGCTAAATATGCAACAACTGTCTTGCAGGTCTTCTAATTATCCTAGGACATATATATAGAGGATTGTGGTTGTATCCTCGGGGACATGGAGTTGTCAGACACTATCAGGTCCATTTGTCCCTGTAATATTAGGGGCGCTGGTGAGTACATTGCATAAAGGAGTGTTCATCATATTCCAAATCTGGCGGAATGATACAGGGAGCGTCACTTCTGGTGGAGGCTACATAAAAGGAGGGTTCTAATTGGTGGTCCCAGGGCGGTTGTGGTTGGCTGAGGAACACGGCTTGTGACTGGCTGAGAGGGCACTCCGTTCTCTTGGAGGGCTGTTGGCGTGAGAGAGAACTGTGGGGTGGACGGCTGGGCATGGCCAACTCAGGTAGATTCCGGTGTACTAGGAGGGGGAACTCAGGTAAATGTCCTCGTTGTCTGTCCTGGGGTTTTGAGGTTGCCTGTGTGGTGATGCTGGCCACTTGGTGTATCGTTGGTTTTGGGCCCGTCATCTCAATATATATATATATATACACACACAGACAGACATACTGGATCACACATACACACACCAACTAAATTACACACACACACACACACACACACAGTGTCACAGTGGTCCAGCACACTAAGTCACCATACTCTAGTCGCTTGACTCGGGTAGCGCTGGTTCGATCCCAGCTAACTGCTGGTGAGTTTTCTGTCTAAAACTTTCCGGGTTGTGGAGGTTAGGTGTGGATGCGCCACCTCTGCGTTCCACCTGGTTCCCTGTCAACATCCTACCCCTTCTACGCCCTTGTGGCAGCCAGAGTCAAATCTGTTGACTACTTAGAATAAGTTAGGTTAAGGAATTGTGTATTTTCAGCCTCATTGGCTGCCGGCTCGAAATAAACCGATTATTATTACGATTATCACAAACACACACACACACACACATGGACATACTGTACAATCGCGCTAAGAAGTCATGACTCTATTTTTCTAAGGCTCGGACAAAAGTCCCCAAATCTGGCTACCGCTGGCAACTCTCCACTGCCCGTCAGAGCCCAATCATGTCCTAATTTATAACTATAGGTCTCCGGATATTCCCAATAATTGGCCTACTGACAAAATTAACCTATTTAGGCCTTTTAAATTATATTGATGCTGTTGTTTGAATATATATAAGTAAGGTTTATTTTCAATATCTTTATAGAATAATGAAAGTATTTAATTTCCTGGCGCTATCTAGCATGTTACACTCTCTGGGCCTGCCGCCTGGAGGCCTGCAAAAAAAATGCAAGTCAGTCACTGCCAGTATATGAGGGAGAGTGTATCTCTTCCCCTCATATATCCACCTTTGTCCTTTACTACATGCCTTTCCATCTTTCGTTCCTATATGGGTGTCCCTACGGGCTATTAAATATGTTATAAGATAAATTTCATCGTCTGTCTATAAAAATTACAAGCTGTTCTCGAGTATTCAAGCTTTATCCCAAAATATACTGGAGACCGCTTTGTTTTTTAAGGCAGACTTGTCCCACATAGAGAATTAAATGTGGAAAAAACAATCTGTTATATGTTTATTTACGTGATTTATTGACACTCATGGGTTGAATATTACTTTTAACGGTTGGTTTTAATTTTATGAGATACTTTTATCCCAGTATTGTTGGCTTAAAAAGTAATAAAAGCATTAAGAGACTTCCTCCACATTTTAATCCTGAATCTAGTGAGCGAAATACTACGAGTTTCACATTCTTTCGTTCGGGTTAGTCTCAACTTTCGTATTATTTGGTTTGCTCTCACATAATGAGATAAATATATTGTAACAATACTTATATATCGTGTTTTTGGTATTTTGTCCTTCAATACAGTTCTCCCCGGTGTGTAATATATGAATATAGTAGAGCCTCAATAGTTGCCAGATACCACTTTCTGAACAAAAGGTACTGGGAATCGAGTCATGACTTCTTAGCGCGTTTGTACATATATACACGCACGTTTATTTTATCAATACAGTATAATATTAATTTTGTTAGAATGTAAAGGTAAACTTTTATCTGTGATACACATACAATTTGTCCAGCATTTGTTTCATGAATGATTCTCTGATATATGTAGGTCAATGCGTTAGCATTGCATAAAATGTGCTGATTTTTATTAAACTGCAAAAATTCATTGTGTGATGAAAAATATCTGTTGAATGGAATTTGCCTTAATATTTTGAATACGTGTTAACATATCTGTTATGAATATAATATTTGTTTATAAAATAATGCCAACGTTTTACAGAAAATTGTATTAACACAATACAACCGCAGAACCCACTCCCACCCTAACAAAGAAAATAATACATTAACAAAGAAGAATACGATTTTATATAATTATATGGTGCACTGTAATTACAATCACGAGGCTCTGATGACCCAAGGGAGATCTTTGATTCGTCAAATACATGTAGCGATATTAAGACGTTTCACACCAGTAGTTTCGCGATTACAAGCCGATTATAAAACGTTTCTCCCCATTCAGGTGTCGATTTTTGCTTGGGAAGCGATAACGAACCTGTAAATTTGAGGGAATCGGTCTTCAGCGGGGACATTCTGCTACCGTAATGTTTTTTATATTTATCTTGAAAGGGGGTCTGAAGAGGCGTTTATTATTATTATTATTATTATTATTATTATTATTATTATTATTATTATTATTATTATTATTTATACTTTTGGCTTAGAGTGCAAACTGAAATTAATGTTCTGTAAAATGGCAAAACACAATCGTAACCTTCTAAATTATAATGTAAAAAAAAAAAAAAAAAAAAAAAAAAAAAAAAAACAGCCTAATAAAGTGGCAAACGTCTGCTGGTGAAGTATTAATCACATGTCAATAAGCTAATTGGACGGTCCAGCACTGAAACTAAGTGTAATACATATTGCACCAGTAAATACAGTAACCTCCATTAGATATACTTTGGTTTGGAACCGGCGATGCTTCGGTTACTATTGCAATGGTATAACCTCTTAATTACTCCTCCATTAAGGTGGAGATAACTCCCTTCTCCCTCATGTTTAGCCCCATTCGTTTTGAAATTTTAGGATATTTGCCTCATTAGTTTGGCGATTATAAGACCGTTCGCCTCATTTATTTTTCAATATCAAGACCTTTAGGTGTCAATATTTTCCTGGCGGCCGATAGCGAGCCTGTAAATATTCAGGAACTGGCCTTCGGCCGAGACATATTTCTACCGAAAAAATGTACACATTTATCTCGAAGGGGGATCTTGAGTATAATATTTATTAAGGTTGATGGAGGTCTAAGGAGGAAACGTGAACAATAATAAATGAATAAATAAACTAATAGATAAACCTTAGCTTAGCTGAAGTCTTGTTGTTCTTTATTCGTATTCTGTATACTGCAGTATATTCGTAACTCCATCCATACCACTGCTTTATTCGTATTCTGTATACTGCAGTATATTCGTAACTCCATCCATACCACTGCTTTATTCGTATTCTGTATACTGCAGTATATTCGTAACTCCATCCATACCACTGCTTTATTCGTATTCTGTATACTGCAGTATATTCGTAACTCCATCCATACCACTGCTTTATTCGTATTCTGTATACTGCAGTATATTCGTAACTCCATCCATACCACTGCTTTATTCGTATTCTGTATACTGCAGTCTATTCGTAACTCCATCCATACCACTGCTTTATTCGTATTCTGTATACTGCAGTCTATTCGTAACTCCATCCATACCACTGCTTTATTCGTATTCTGTATACTGCAGTCTATTCGTAACTCCATCCATACCACTGCTTTATTCGTATTCTGTATACTGCAGTATATTCGTAACTCCATCCATACCACTGCTTTATTCGTATTCTGTATACTGCAGTCTATTCGTAACTCCATCCATACCACTGCTTTATTCGTATTCTGTATACTGCAGACTATTCGTAACTCCATCCATACCACTGCTTTATTCGTATTCTGTATACTGCAGTCTATTCGTAACTCCATCCATACCACTGCTTTATTCGTATTCTGTATACTGCAGTCTATTCGTAACTCCATCCATACCACTGCTTTATTCGTATTCTGTATACTGCAGTCTATTCGTAACTCCATCCATACCACTGCTTTATTCGTATTCTGTATACTGCAGTCTATTCGTAACTCCATCCATACCACTGCTTTATTCGTATTCTGTATACTGCAGTCTATTCGTAACTCCATCCATACCACTGCTTTATTCGTATTCTGTATACTGCAGTATATTCGTAACTCCATCCATACCACTGCTTTATTCGTATTCTGTATACTGCAGTATATTCGTAACTCCATCCATACCACTGCTTTATTCGTATTCTGTATACTGCAGTCTATTCGTAACTCCATCCATACCACTGCTTTATTCGTATTCTGTATACTGCAGTATATTCGTAACTCCATCCATACCACTGCTTTATTCGTATTCTGTATACTGCAGTCTATTCGTAACTCCATCCATACCACTGCTTTATTCGTATTCTGTATACTGCAGTCTATTCGTAACTCCATCCATACCACTGCTTTATTCGTATTCTGTATACTGCAGTCTATTCGTAACTCCATCCATACCACTGCTTTATTCGTATTCTGTATACTGCAGTCTATTCGTAACTCCATCCATACCACTGCTTTATTCGTATTCTGTATACTGCAGTCTATTCGTAACTCCATCCATACCACTGCTTTATTCGTATTCTGTATACTGCAGTCTATTCGTAACTCCATCCATACCACTGCTTTATTCGTATTCTGTATACTGCAGTCTATTCGTAACTCCATCCATACCACTGCTTTATTCGTATTCTGTATACTGCAGTCTATTCGTAACTCCATCCATACCACTGCTTTATTCGTATTCTGTATACTGCAGTATATTCGTAACTCCATCCATACCACTGCTTTATTCGTATTCTGTATACTGCAGTATATTCGTAACTCCATCCATACCACTGCTTTATTCGTATTCTGTATACTGCAGTCTATTCGTAACTCCATCCATACCACTGCTTTATTCGTATTCTGTATACTGCAGTATATTCGTAACTCCATCCATACCACTGCTTTATTCGTATTCTGTATACTGCAGTCTATTCGTAACTCCATCCATACCACTGCTTTATTCGTATTCTGTATACTGCAGTATATTCGTAACTCCATCCATACCACTGCTTTATTCGTATTCTGTATACTGCAGTATATTCGTAACTCCATCCATACCACTTCTTTATTCGTATTCTGTATACTGCAGTATATTCGTAACTCCATCCATACCACTGCTTTATTCGTATTCTGTATACTGCAGTATATTCGTAACTCCATCCATACCACTGCTTTATTCGTATTCTGTATACTGCAGTCTATTCGTAACTCCATCCATACCACTGCTTTATTCGTATTCTGTATACTGCAGTATATTCGTAACTCCATCCATACCACTGCTTTATTCGTATTCTGTATACTGCAGTATATTCGTAACTCCATCCATACCACTGCTTTATTCGTATTCTGTATACTGCAGTCTATTCGTAACTCCATCCATACCACTGCTTTATTCGTATTCTGTATACTTCAGTCTATTCGTAACTCCATCCATACCACTGCTTTATTCGTATTCTGTATACTGCAGTATATTCGTAACTCCATCCATACCACTGCTTTATTCGTATTCTGTATACTGCAGTCTATTCGTAACTCCATCCATACCACTGCTTTATTCGTATTCTGTATACTGCAGTATATTCGTAACTCCATCCATACCACTGCTTTATTCGTATTCTGTATACTGCAGTATATTCGTAACTCCATCCATACCACTGCTTTATTCGTATTCTGTATACTGCAGTATATTCGTAACTCCATCCATACCACTGCTTTATTCGTATTCTGTATACTGCAGTCTATTCGTAACTCCATCCATACCACTGCTTTCTCTTAAGGTGGTGTCACACGAGCGAATTTTGAGTCAATTTTCGACGAACAAGTTTTTCCCGTACTATTTTGAGACTTTTTCGCATTGGAACCGGAAACTAGATCGAACTTAGATTATGTTAGCTGGATTAATTCTTATGGAACTTAAATTTTGAAGCTGCCATAAAAGTTTTCGGAAATATTGGTGGGTGACATTGCCTTTACTTCTGCTTTCCATCCCCCCTCCAGAACCAGTTAGAGATCCTGTGGTATACACGAGTGGCCATCTTCATCTTTGGATGCCATAGTGTGGCTCAATTGCCTAAAAATTAGGCTTTAGTATTACTATTTTTGATCGTGTATAATTTATACCCAAAGACCAAACCATACATCCTCTACCAGTATTCCCAAATGTTTACATGTCATTCCCAAATTGGATCTAATCAACATGTGGTAGGTAGAAAAAAGGGCGTCATTTTATTGAGACGGTTACGGGGGGGGGGGGGGGGTCAAATGAGCTTTTAAATTAATGTTTGTCAAGACTTCGTTAATCAAAATTATCTACCATTACGTTACTTACCAACACCTATTGAATAGTCCCGAAATTTGACATAAAAGGTGCCGATCGAAATTGGAAGCAAAGCCTTTACATTTTCCTTTCTCTCTTTCCCTCCAATCTTCCTCCATTCATATTTGTCGTATGCATTTTTAAGTCTGAATATTCTTTCCTTTTAACTTCTCCCATTCCCTCTTTGTATAATACTTCTTTGCCCCTCGCAACCCAGTTCTCTCTCTCTCTCTCTCTCTCTCTCTCTCTCTTTCACACACGCATGCAGACAGACAGAAAGGGGAGGAGTGGTGGAGTGGTCTTGCCACTGGACTGGTAACCCAGTGGACCCGAGTTCGAATCCCGATATGTCAATGGAAAGATATTATTGGGATGGAATTTGTGCTGTATCTAGTATCCATGCATTACCACAAAGTCCACCGAAACGCCAAATAAATACCCTCATTGTTCCCTGATTGAATAGCACTGTATGAATATTCCCATATTCAAAATATGCTATAGGGGGGCAATGGCTAGCGAGTTCATTGTTCAATAGGTGGCGTTCTGAGAGTGAGGGTCTGAGTCTAGATGAAACAGTGAAGCACTGGAGCGAGGCAGCTTCAGAGATGGGGCTGCTTCGAGATGTGAGTGAACAATCAAGCCCCATGCATCCTGCGAAGGCTAAATGGCAGGGCCTGGTTGCAGCAAAAAGTGCTTCACATGTCTCACCCCATAGACTGGAAGGAGACCTCACGGGCTTCACCATTCATCAAACGGTTGAATGTACAGGCTATCAGCCTATGCCCGAGAGGGAGTAGTTGGAATATAGAAAAAAATAAAAACACGCAGACAGACAGACACAAACAAACTCTCTACGCCCTCTCTCTCTCTTGCTCACACAGTCTCCCTAGCTCGCTATCGCTCTCTCTCTCTCTCTCTCTCTCTCTCTCTCTCTCTCTCTCTCTCTCTCTCTCTTGCCATAGATATCCTTTACTTTGATTTTCAAAAAGCTTTTGAAAAAACGCCCTATTGCAGGCTAATGCCAAAAGTAAGTGTAATAGGTATCAATACAGAGTTAACAAATTGGATAGAAAGTTGGCTAACAGGTAGACAACAAAGAGTGGTAATCAATGGCGTTTCATCTGAGTAGACTCCAGTCACTTCTGGAGTTCCACAGGGATCTGTCCTTGGCCCACTTCTGTTTATCATATAATATCAATTACGTCGATATTGGTCTGTAGAGTGTGATCAACAACTCTGCAGATGACATAAAGCTTGGAATGAATGTGAAGGACCCCAAAGAGGATGCACAGCTCAGGATGGACCTCAACAGCCTGGTGAATGGTCAGAGACATGGCAGATGCCTCCAAACTTGGAGTAGTACAAGGTGTTGCATATCGGCCTAGTATAAATCCCAAGTCAGGCTATTCACTATTGGAAATGTCTCTGGAAGTGCCTGACTTAGAAAAGGATTTGGGTGTTCTGATTAGCAGTGACTTAAAATTTTCCAAGCAGTGTATTGAAGTTGTTGTTGTTGTTGTTGCTGTTCCCCAGGCTGTCTGGCCGAACAGCCCCAATGTCCCGAGCAAGGCCAAGGCCATAAACGAGCGCCCCCACAAGACCCTCCCTGCTTACCACTAATAAAGCCCGGGTGACCGAAGCCACTCCAAGGCAGGGAGCTGAGGAGGTTGCAGAAACGCCCGAGAAACCAAAGCTCCACCCAAGGCCCTGTGCCCCTCAGCAATTATCAAGGGAAAGTTGAGGGGCAAAGGAAAAAATGTGACGCTTTGGCTCCCAATCTGCCAACCTCTAGGTTGGCAGTAGGGAGGTCAATCCACGGAAAAGACGCCGTCACTTGAGAACTAGAAAATATTAAAGTAAAAGGAACAGTCAGAGTAAGCTATGGGTATGGCAGAGATCGCTCAGCTCTCCCTCTGATAGACCAGCCCATCACCACATGACTAGAACCCAATCCCCTCAGCATCAGTTAGGAAAGGCCCTAGAAAGCTCCCCTATTTCAACTCCTTTCAGGGTTGGGCACCCACCCGAGTGTATTGAAGTAGAGAAGAATGCTAAACAATTATTGGGCTATATTAAGAGATAATTTAAGTATACAATTATGAAAATAGTCATCGCACTTTACAACACTCTGATACGGCCTCTCCTGGAGTATGCTGTTCAATTCTGGTCTCCAGCAACTAGGAAAGATATAGAGTGACTGGAAAGAGTACAAGCTTGGGCTACACAGCTTATTCCATCGATTAAAAGACTGAGCTATGAGGACCGGTTTAGAGCTCTTGATCTCTTTCCGTTGGAGACACGCAGACTACGAGATCAACTCATTGAAGTTTTTAAATTACTTAATGGGTGAAGGTATTGAAGGATTTTATACAAATGTTTACGCTCAATATGAATACAACACACAACCATGGCTGGAAATTAGAATTTAAAAGGTTCAGCACTAGCATTTGAGGAAACTTTATCACATCTATGATCTGTTCTACCTGGAACAAACTTCCCTCAAGAGTTGTAAACAGGTCTTTAGTAGAGCAATTCAAGAAGAGAGTAGATAGTATTTTGCACACTGTAATGAGTGTGGTGCACTAAACAGTCTCTCTCCTTCCACTTAGAGTATCTCCTCGGAAAGGACCGCAAAGTCTCTGCGATACAAACTATTCCTTGTAATTACTTGTAACTCCCCCCCACCCCCCCCCCCCCCCGATAAAAGGAAAGTGTGTCCGGGCGGGTCAAACTTTGGGAATCTGTCGTAAGTGCTCACACCTGGCCTGATGAGAAAGAGAGAGGGAGAGAATAATGAACAAAACAGTAGAGGGTGCAGAAAATATGTAAGCGAGAAACTGAAAGAGAAACTCACTAATGGTATACTAGAGGATTATCATTATTTTCTCACATGGTTAGGGTTGAAGAAAAGCAAGCACCAACAGTGCACTGGTTGTCACAGGGAAGTATGGGTGTTGGGCATAACTGTCGGTTAAACAAAACAAACTCTCCCACAACTTTACTTTAATAGTTTTTCCCAGTTTCTATCTTATATTAAACGTAGCAAGGAATTATACTTCCAAGCGAGTGACTGTTAATATGACAGGTGAAGGAATCGCATTATAGAGGTTTCTCACTCACTTGGACGATTTTCTTGCCTGACCTATGGAGAAACAAAAATCGCAAATCTCTGGGATACATAACAAAGTATAGAGAGCAATAAAGTAACAGATATTTTAAGGAACAGATTGCATAATAATATGTTACATAATTTGGCAAATGCCTTCATATGTGTGCCAGTCCGTTAAAAACGAAAAATGTATTCTTCATGAATATTCAAAAATAATTTTTCAACCATTACTGCTGTTACGATTTGAAAGCTTTACTTGTAAAGACTTACTGATATGCACATTGCCATGGCCTTTTAATAATTATGAACACTTGGATTACATTCTTTCTTAATATGCGCTTCGTCAAACACAAATAGAACCAGTTAATTATGTTAGTCCTATAAATATTTATTTCTCAGTTTGAGGATAATTTTATTTAATATATCCTAAATATAATATGAAATCATACTCGAACACATAAATTAAAAACGCAGAGGAATCAATGAATTATGCAATATACCTACAATATTTTGATTTGCATTAAAATGATACGCTAGTAATGTGTATGATTTTTATTAATATTTTCATTACTTTCACACGCTGTTGTGTTTGCAATGTTTTTTCCCTAAGTTAGTTTTTGTTCATGCTAATGAGTTAATTGCTATTTACTGAAAAACAAGGAGGAAGAGAGTGATAAAAGCAAGAATAGGAAGAGAAGAAAAAGAGGAAATGTAAAGAGAAAGAAAAGAGGAGTCAAAAAGAGGAGGAGACGAAGAAGAAGATAAAAAGGAGGAGGAGAAGGGACAGGAGAGAATGGAGAGGAGGAAGTGAAAGAGAAGAGCAGGAGAAGGAGGGGAAAGAAGAGAAAAGAGAGGATGATGCTCAAGAAGAAGGGGGTGGGGGATGAGGTAGAGGTGGAGTAGGAGGGCAAACAAGAGATGGCAGAGGAAGAAGAGAAGGACAAAAGGAAATAGGGGAAGATAACGAAGGCGATGATGAAGAGAGACATTCCAAAAAGTGTTCCTCCCAGCCCCTCCCTGTCACCTGCATCCTCAAGTATATATTGGGGGGACAGTGATAATGGAGATACTGGGGAGATGGTGATAATAATGGTGACAGTGGTGATAGTGGGTTGATAGTAATAGTGGTGTTGATGATGGTGATATTTATGGTGGCAGTGGTGATAGTGGGGTGATGGTAATAGTGGTTTTGATGAAGGTGATATTAATGGTGACAGAGGTGATATTGGGGAGAAGATGATTTTGGAGATGGTGATATTGGGGATATGGTGATTGGGGAGATGTGGTTGGTGGGGATGTCGATTTTAATGGCGACAGTGGTGATATTGAGGGTAATGGTGATTGTGCATATATTGAGGATATGATAATAGTGGTGAAAATGATGGTAGCGATAGTGATGATGTTAACAGTGGTAATATGGAGGGGATGATGATAGGAGATATAATAAATAATATATTATAGTGGTGATACAAGTGGTGATGGTAAAAATAACTGGTGACAGTGATGAAAAAAAGAAGATACTGGAGAAAATGGAGGAGCGGGAAAAGAACGGAGACAATGAGAAGAGAGACAAATCCTACAATATGCCAACCAAGCCCTCCCTGTCCCCAAGAACTGTAGCTATATAGTGAACCAGGTCAGCTGCTTCCGGAACCAGCTAATCTCACCCACCCATTTACAGGCACGGGGATTGTAGGATTTGGGGAAGGTAATATCGGTTATTGATGATAGTGGTGGTGATAATGGTGGTAGTAGTGATGATGGTCACTGTGGTGAGTGGTGGTGATGGTGACTGTGGTGATAGCGATAGTGGTGGTGGTGGTGGTGATGATGATAGTGGTGGTGGTGATATTGGTTATTAGTGTTAGTAGTGGTGATCGTATTCATAGCATCTATTGGTGTTGGTAACAGAGATGGTGATAACGATGGTGATAGTGATATTGGTATTTGGTGATAATGATAGTGATCGTGCTGATGGTGACATTGATTATATTGGTGTATTCCAGTGGACCAGATAAATCAACATGCAGTTTAAATGAAGTCCAATTATGGTAATGTCGTTAAAGAGAATACAAATTACATAACAGAAACCAACCACATAATAGAACGAAAATACAGTGTGAAAAACCTTGGGGTATTAATGTCTGAAAATATGAGATTCATAGAGCATACAGTAACCAGGTCAAAGTTGCAGTTGCGAAATGGCTTATAGGTTGAATAATACGTAATAATTTGTATCACACGGCAAATTGCCTATGATAATGGTCTTCAAATCCCTGATGCTACCGAGGCTAGAATACAGTAACGTATTAACATCCCCATTCAAAGTAGGCAAAATCAATGACTTAAAGAGTGTACAAAGGAACTTCAACTCACTCTTCCGTCTCTGTCTCTCTTCTAACGTCTTCCCTTCTTGTTGGAAGGTCAATCTCATTCAATCTGTTCCAAAGAAGGGTCACCGTTCTCAACCCTCCAACTATCTCAATTGCTCTCATTTCTTGCATCTCTAAAGTTTTTGAAACTATTCTTACCTCAAAATTTCTTAAGCATATATCTTCACCATAACCTACTCTCAGACTGCCGTTATGGTTTCCTTAGGGGCCGCTATACTGGTGATCTTCTTTCTTATCTTACTAACTCCTGGTCATCCTCCATTCGGGACTTCAATGAGAATTTCTCTGTTGCGCTAGACATAACGAAGGCCTTTGATAGAGTCTGGCACAAATCTCTCATTTCCAAACTACCCTCCTTCGGTTTCTATCCCTCCATCTGTGCCTTTGTCTCTAATTTCCTTTCCGGCAGTTCCATTGCTGCGGTTGTGGACGTCCACGATCACTTCCTCAACCTATCCTCTCTGGTGTTCCTCAGGGTTCTTTTCTCTCTCCAATTCTCTTCCTATTATTCATTAACGACCTTCTCAACTGCACCTCCAGCCCCATACACTAATATGCTGACGACTCTACATTACACTATTCAACTATCCTTCGACAAAATCATTCACAGCAGGAATACCAAAACTCACGTAAGGAGGTCATAAAGCCCCTATCTTCTGATCTCTCTACTATCTCTAATTGGGGCAGAGAAAACCTTGTTACTTTCAATGCTTCCAAAACTCAATTTCTCCATCTGTCTACTCATCGCCCCCTTTCAGAAAACTATGACTTACTCTATAACAACATACAAATTAACCCTTTATCTTCATTTTATATTCTCGGTGTCTCTTTTTTTCTGATCTCTCTTGAAAAGATCATATTACCACTCTTGCTAAAACAGCTTACCAGAAGCTGGGTGTACTCAACCGCCTCCGGGGGTTCTTTACCCCTGCACAGCTTCTTGCTCTATACAGGGGCACAGCGCGTCCATGTAATGAGTATTATTCACACGAGTGGGGAGGATCCTCTCACACAGCACTTCTAGACAAAGTAAAAAAAGAAAGCCTTCCATCTCATTAACTCACGTCCACTCACCAATTCTCTGCAGTCTCTCTCTCTCTCTCTTTGCCACAATATTGCATCTGTCTCACTATTCTACTGTTATTACAATAATCAGTGTTCCACAGAGCTCTCTGAGTGAATACCATCCCCTCTTCGTAGAGCACGTAGCACCCGTCTTGCAACTCAATCCCACTCCTACTCTGTGCAACTCTCCAAATCTATAATGAAACGTTACTCTCAATTTTTCTTCTATTCAACAGCTGAGCTCTGGAACTCTCTCCCACAACCAATCTTTCCCTCTTCCTATGACTTAAATTGTTTCAAACTTCGTGTGTCCAATCATTTTGGCTCGAACGTCCCTTGATTTTGGCCCTGTCACTCTTTCAACTTTGGAGGAGGCACTTGCCACAGTCAGTTCTGCCTTTTGTCTCCTTCACTCACATCGAATAAAAAAAAAAAACATAACCTCAACGCTTAAGATCACTGAAGCTCTATACTCATTAGAACGTAGAAAAGAACGTTAGTTAATAATATACACATGGAAAATAACTAAAGGTTTATTACTAAATCTACACACCCCGATATTCATTAAGTTCAGTGATAGGAGTGGCTGGGAATGCGATATCCCCAGAATGAAGAATTAGGGTGCTACGGGCTCGCTGTGAGAGATTTGGTTGTCACACAGAGAACCGCGTCTCTTCAACAAACTCCCACGAGACATGAGGGGTGTCTCGTTAGACAATTCCAAGAGAGCCCTCGATGTCGAACTACAAAAAATGCCAGACGAGCCCATCTTCGCAGGGAAATGCTCCACCCCTTCGAACAGTCTGCTGCTGCCTCAATTTTCAAACAACAACGAAGGGCGGTGCGCTCCTCGGTGCAACTAGCAGAGTGGCGAACGCAACATAGGTGAACATAGGTAAGTGGTGATGGTGATGACATTAGTTATTGGAGAGAACGGTGGTGGTGATGATGGTGATAGACAGGTAATACTAGTATAAAAAAGATGAATGACATCAAAATATATTTGTAAAATGACGATTATGAAAATTGAGTTGAAAGAAGATGACTGTGAGTGATAATAGCCTCCGCAGGCCAACTTAATGAAGTTGCAACTGCAGCGTAAGTACAGTATACGTATTATACTGTTCAAATATGCATAATATAGAATACAAAAGCTGCATACAATTCTACTGTGTTCTGATCTCTCTGGGCTCTTGTAATGTGTTAGTACTCCGATGTAGGACATTTTGAAAGAAAAAAGACTCACAAAGAGACAATATTAATTTTAATATGACTTCAGTAATCTGAGGCTCGCTAACTACTGACATGCAGTGTATTTTGTCACAATAGTTCACTGCCAACATTAACTTACTTGCACGTTTGTGTAATTCATTAGAATGCATAGTCAATGAAAATTACCCATTCTTGGGCTATATCAATTATATCTAAATACATTTGCTTGCCAATATAATTATCCAATAGAAATACAGTAAATAAGTATGATGTGAATAATGAACTAAGGATATCCTAACTCAACAACATATAGTTTGAATGATATGCAAGAATGGAGGAAATGAGAGTACTGAATATTTTGGCAGCGCGATAATGAAGTTGAAGATAATGCAAGTTGAGCTTGAGGTGTTGTGTGTCGTGTGGTTGTTATACAGGGGTCTTAAAGGCGGTTTCACACACTGATTTTACCAGTCGATAATTGATCAGCAGTGTTTCCTCTTGCGCCATATTAAAGTGCATTCTGGAGTGATATGGATACCTAGACTTAAATAAAGTACAATAGTTCTTAGAAACTTTATAAACAATGAATACAGAAATCTGTAGGCTAGAGTTGCCGAGAAAAAGCTGCCCAGAAAAACGGTGGTGTTATTCTGCTATTACAATCTACCCCCCATGGCTTCAAACCTTTACCCTGGGTGTTTACAAGTTGGTGACATTGAGCCCCTGTGACCCACCCCCTTGCCTCTTTGTCAGCCGGGTTTCTAATCTCGCGTTTCTATACTTGTTTGTTTCTCAGTTATTTGCTTTGGAGTTTTATTATTAACGGGATTGGTTCGGACTTTTTAGTATAATTGCCTTTAGATTGTGTGTGTGAGTGTGTGAATTTGTGAGTGTGTTTGTTTGTTTCTGAGTGTGTGCCTCTTTTCTGCATTCTAGATACCGTTATAAGAGTTTCTTTGTTTTCCCTCTTCTGACTAAACTTGTATTCCTACCTTTCATTCGATCTGGAAAAACTGCTATTTGAAAATGTAACCTTTTTCAGAGTAGATGAAGATTAACAGTTAATTATCGAATCTGTTCTGCTTTTATTACAAATTTAACGCAGGTTTGCTTTCCTTACTTTTCTGCTCTTTAGAAAAAAATCAAGATTTTTCTATATGTTCTTATAAATCTCTTTCCATATTATACAATCAGTGTTTTTTCAATGGTTCGCCTGTAACTAAACCTTTACATCCGTTTTTCTTCTCCTATTTATTCTCCCTTGCTCATACTTATGTATATTTATGTATTTTTCTCTAACCCTTTTATCTCCTACACCTCAACCCAGCGTTTCCTTCCTATCCCTTTCCTCATGTTCATTTCATCACCATAGTTCACTTCCATTTTTCTCATTACCTCATTAGTGGGATTCCCTTTGGCTGACATCACATTCCCTTTTCATTCCATTTTCCTTATCCATTGTTCATCACTTCAATCCCAAAAGTCGTTCTAAACCCTTAGCCCATAATTATCTCAATCCATCTTTCCCCTCATCAAATCATTATCTACATAATTTATGGGCTTGGATTATTTTAATTAATAATTATAAAACATATTTAGAATATATTTGTTTTATTGATTTATGTAGCTTATAGACTATTGAAAACAAAACATTATTCAGAAAACAATACAGGTATTATTAATCAATCTGCCGTAAGCAATGTATAATTAAGAGTAATATATCGAACGAGCGAATTTGTTTTGAAAGAACAAACCCGAACATACCTAACAGAAGAAAAGGTTCTGCATCCTCCTGCTACCCACTATAACTTCCTGCCTCTCCATCTACTATTCTTCTGTATAATACTGTTCTTTCTTTCCACTGCTTATTTCTACTCCCCTTTTAATCCACTCCCTCATTTTCCTCTCCCCTAATCTTTCCATTACCTCTAGAAATCATTGTTTACCCCTCTCAATATGATGCGGGTTTTTAACACCATGCATTCCCTGTTCAAGAGTTGGGCTAGCGTGGGTGCCCTGATGTTTAGACAGTTGCCACAGATTGCTAGACCAAAGATTACTAGTCCACCACAGCACTGTTGTATGCCAATAACGCACACTGGCTGGCCAGAGCCTCGAAAACCCAACCTCTTGATTTGCAGGTGAGAGCTCTACCCACCACCTACGGCCTATGGCCGTATAATATATATATATATATATATATATATATATATATATATATATATATATATATATACAGTATATATATATGTATATCTATATATATATATTATATATATATATATATATATATACATATATATATATATATATATATATATATATATATATATATATATATATATATATATATATATACCGTACCGGTATATATATTTTTTTTTGTTCTATGTGAGTGAGGGAGACAAAAGGCAGAACTGCCTGTATCAAATGTCTCCCCCAGAGTTGAAAGAGTGACAGGGCCAAAATCAAGGGACGTTCGAGCCAAATTGCCTGTACACACGGAGTTTGAAGCAATTTAAGTCATAGGAAGAGGGAAAGACTGATTCTGGGAGAGAGTTCCAGAGCTCAGCAGTTGAATAGAAGACTTAGAATAACGTTTCACTCTTGAGTTGGAGAGTTGCACAGAGTAGGGGTGGGATTGTGTTTCAAGACGGGTGCTACGTACCCTACCTAGAGGAGGTGGTATACACTGGGAAAGCTCTGAGGAACATTGATTATTATAGTAGCTATAGAATAGCAAGAGAGATGCAACACTGCGGCGTAGAGAGAGAGATTGCAGAGAGTTGGTGAGTTGGCGGTAGTTAACCCTTAACTGGCGGCGCGTATCATATGTCGAGTGAAAGAAATTTGGACTATGTGGCGGCTCACAACATAAGTCGTGTGGTATTTTCAGCACGTAATGTTGCTGAGAGAGAGAGACAAGTGGTGGCAGGAGAGTAGCGAGCGTATGACTGCTCCAGACCACCGCGGTGGACCAACTGACATGAATCCCACCCTCCTCCACCCTCTCACACTCGCTACATTGTGAATTGTGTGGGGAAAGTACCGAATTACATGGTTTTTGCACTCGTGTTGCGCGATTGTTGCAAGAAAACTAGCCGTCATACAAGGATCGTTGGGGTGTCATTGGAAAGCTCTGTTTATGCCCTTTCAGGGATAGATACTTGTTTTACGCTCTGGGTCTTATTTAGGCATGAAAATGATCACGTAAACAGCCCTATGTTGGGTAAAAACACCCCGCTGGTGGCTACATATTATTTACCGCCTAGGCCGCTCGTTAGGTGTTAATGATACGAAAGACTTTCCTTTCTACTCTGTCTAGGAGTGCGGTGTGAGAGGATCCTCCCCATACATGTGAACAATACTCAATACAAGGACGCATGTCTGTGCTCCTGTACAGAGCAAGAAGCTGTGCAGGGGTAATATATATATATATATATATATATATATATATATATATATATATATGGTGTCCCAGGAGGAAAGGGCATAACTTTGGGAAATGATAGAACAAAATATTCTAAGCCTAGAATGTTCTATAACAAAAAGTCCAAATCTCGACCGGTATAGAGATATTGCATGTTGAAAATGGTATTTTCTTCAGTATTTCCCCATAAGGGGCTGGCCTAGCTGTCCTAGTGCCAACTACACCTCCATCTTTCTGCAATTATTTTACCATGTTATTTTAAAGATACTATAATTCTGTAAGTTGCAAAATGATTATAGACATATTAGCTCACTTTGGAGTAGTTGGAAACTATTTGACATGGAAGAGTCCACTACAGTGATGCAGGGGAGGGCACTACATAAAACCTTCAATATCTTTTTAACCCTTAAAGAGCGGCCGGCTATAGCCGGGCGCCAATTTGCAGCAAGTTAGGAGCATTATTATGGCTTTTAAAGGGTTAAAATCGAGTGCAAATGGCCGGGAGCGCAGCGGGCCACACGTCCGACTCCCAGGGCCTACCGCCGCCCACTGACTCACCCTCCCTGTGTTCTCGAGAGGCCGGCAGTGTAGCCAGTAGTGAGCGTAGCTGGGAAAAATATACCGCTATACGCTAAACTCCCATGTTACTGGTACCACTGTATGAGAACCACGAGTGCTACGTAGCTCGTTCTGGTCTCATTTTGAAGCTTTTAGCGCCTAGTTTTTTGCTGAATAAATTTCTTTTCATGCAGATACTTGATTTATCATTCAGGAGGGCCTGAATATGCCCAAATAAGCCCCCCAAAAAACCGCTAGTTAAGGGTTAACGGTTGAAATTTGGACTTTTTGTTATAGAATACTTTATGCTTAGAATACCTTGTTCTATCATTTACCAAAGTTATGCCCTTTCCTCCTGGGACATCATATATATATATATATATATATATATATATATATATATATTCCTTCAGTACTTTCTTAACCATACCTATCCCTTGTTTACCTTAATCACTCCCTATCCTCATTCACACCCTATCCCCATCGTTTTCCTCTTCTATATTCCTTGTTATCTTACTATTTCCAAATCTGCCTCTCTCTCTCTCTCTCTCTCTTTCTCTCACTCTCTTTCTCTCTCTCTCAGGCCACAATTACGCCCCCAATGGCTGCCCTTTGTGGAGAGCCCGAGCCCCGATACAAATATCCAGCAGGATATGCCTTGGGGAATCTGACCATCACTGTTTCTGTAGGTGCCATGTTGCTTTCCTCTCTCTTTCTATAGGTCTTGTACTAAACTATAAGATCAGGTATATTAAAGTTTAAATTGTGGTAGGTATGGTTCTCCGTTAGCTTTAACATCAGGTAAGTTTATAGACAAGGTTATAAGTTTGCATAGTCAGCTCATGATGAGTAAGTTTCTAGATTATTTATAATATGAAATGGATAGTTAACTTATGATAGGTTAAGTTCTAGACTATTTTTAAGATCAAGTACGATATAGACAACGTTATAGGTTAACTTTAACCTTTTGAAAACGTATGATGGCTTGTTTTTTTTCTGCTTAAATTTAGGTGAAGTATTGTCTGATAAGGATATGTGTCTGAGTCCAATGAATTTAAACTACCTAGAGATCTTCAGTACACCTTTGCATTGAGTCCCTGTCTTCTGGATAACTCTAACCGACTTTCTTATGTTCAAGAAATACAATTGGAGTCAATGGGTTAACTAAGATTAGATAATATGTAATCCACTCACGGTAGTTAAGGTTTTAGAGTAGCTGTACGATCAGACAAGGACAAGCTGGCCGAATCACTATCTTCTTATACTAGTTGTTCACTTAACTAACTCTGAACTACTGCTAGCATAGCACAAATAATGAAACGAATCATAACAGAAGAAAATCAAACAAAATTAAGGAAACGTTACTAGTAAGATACCAAAGATATTAATAAATACTCACTGTCCGAATAATACAATGTAAACAGCAACAGATATGCAAGATGGCTGTTACTGTATATTAAGTTATAAAATCCTCCCAATGAAAGGTTGTGGTAGCGACTAATCTTGGGTGGTGGTGGCGAGATGGCCTGAGGTGGGTTAACTGGTCAATTCACCAACAAGTATTTTTCTCAATAAGTCTTCTCCACCCACCTAATAAAATAAAAACGGAGCAAAAACTAGGCTAAGTTTAGGAACATGGTGTGGGGAAGGTGTAGATAAGGATAGATATGCTTACGATTTGGATACGTTTTGCTACAAGCTTCCATTCTATCTATCTATCTATATGCTCAGGCCCAATCCCCATTTTGGGGGTAGCCGACTCAAGACAGAGCAACACGTGTTCACTCAACTATTCACAAGCATTCTCCATTCACTCCTGTCCACCACTTCCTAAGCTTCCATTAGGGTAGGTTAAGTTAAACACTGATACATTCGCTTATTAAGTACAGTTAACTACATTTAAGATAAGGGAAATATAGGTCTGGTACAGCTATGATCAGGAAAAGTAAGTTAGGATACGTAAAATTATTAGTAAATTAGGTTAAGATAGGTAAGGTTCAGTGTGGATTAACTGAATTTAAACCTGGACGAACTAACTGGGCGATGGGACGTACACACGAAAACACTACAAAGGAACATAGACTATAATCCCTGAGGTGAGAGGGGGCAGCTGATGCCCTGTGACAGTAAATAACTCGGTGGTGTAGGGGGGGGGGGGGGAGCTTTCCTGTATGGTTATGGATTACGATGTTGTTGAATACGAAATTATTGGAGATATAGTCCCCCCCTCCCATCCAACCTCTCCTCCCCCATCTTTCTCATCGTTCAAGTCCCCCTTCGTGGCCATCAAAAACTGAATCACATACTTATATTACCCCCCCCCTCTCTCTCTCTCTCTCATGTACAAACAGACAAATAAATCCATTTCTTACAACCTTCGAACATAGATTCCCATAATTCAGTGAAGATAGATTGTACAATGCCAAGCCACTTTCACACATTCACGATGTTGGTCCCGATGTACCCCGAGGTCCACAAATTGGTACATCGGCAGAGACAGTGACAGGATGTACGCGTTTGACGACGAAGCCTCGACGGTGACACGTCGTAGCCACGCCGGGCCAGATGGTACAGCCACTTTCACACATTCACGATGTTGGTCCCGATTTACCCCGAGGTACACAAATTGGCACATCGGCAGAGACAGTGACACGATGTACGCGTTTGACGACGAAGCCTCGATGGTAACACGTCTTAGCCACGACGGGGGAGATGGTACCACGGTGGCAACAGGAGGGCGCCACGTCAATGCCCTAACGGTCCAAATTCCGGTCATAAACGTACCCCGACGTGGCACGAGGGGAAGACGACGAGGGGGGATGGACTTACGATGGTGTTACCAGCGTGACACGATGAACACCGACGAACACCGACAGACGGGGTGACAGACACAATTTGATATAAAAGGGGCCGGTTCTGGTACCTGTACCTCACTCTACACACCTGCCAAGCCACGGCCACACGTCAGCACCACTCGCCCTACCCTACACCCTGGATGAACTCGAGGTCCTGCAGCTGCAGGTAGATCTGGCAGCACATCAGGCAAGATTAGATGTTGCCCTGTACGGAGCCATGCAGAATGTGCAGGATGCCCAGGGCCCACCCAGGATACGGAGAAGGCAGGTCTGGACCCGGAAGTGGCTGTTGAGGCGAGGGCAGTACGGCCACTATGACAACCTGCTGAAGGAGTTGGCTGTGGAAGACACCAGCGCCTACAAAAATTTCCTGCGGGTGGATAAAGCCATGTTCGGAGAGCTAGTTGAACGTGTTGGCCCACTGGTGGAGAAGCACGATACGTTTTGGAGGAAAGCCGTCCCACCTGGTATGCGCCTGGCTATCACCCTACGTTACCTGGCTACAGGGGAGTCATACAAATCACTCTCGTATGGCTTCAGTAACCTTCACCTACGTGAAATTCCACATATTATTATTTGTATTAATTGTTTTGTTGAAATCTTATATAATAACCTTTCCTCTTGCCGTTCATAATAAAAAAAAAAAAAAAAAATATTATTATGGGTGAAAACCAATTGAGAGCGAATATTTTGGTGCGGCTGGGATTCTATACAAAACAAAAAACTATCGTTATAGATTTATTTCTATAAAATCCAATATTGATGACAGCATATTCTAAACACCGCCATCATGTTCAGCGGAAAAAATTGCTGTGATTTAGTATGAAAATAAAAATAACGATAAAAAAAACGATATACCGATACCGGTGTATCTCATATAGTATATAATATAACAGTGCGTTTAATCTCCACAGGTAGGCTAGGCCTACACTTCGTGATGAATCATATTTTCTCTAATTGTGGAAGGTAAAATGTATTGATATAAACCTATCTTGTGCAAAAGGATCGATATAAACATAGCTTGTGTAAGGATGGAATCGTCGAAAACACAGGAACAATCTCCTCTATCTAAACCCATCCACCCACACAAACACTACCTTGTGTTAAATTAATCAATAACACTTAGTATTTCCTTTGGCTTTTACTATTATAAACACTACTGTATTAGGTAAAATGAAATTCAATTCCATAGAGCATAATTATAATAACATTTATTGCATACCGTGTATCAGTGGCGGTCGATATAGCCACACAAGAACAATAACACACACACACGCACACACACTCACTCGACAATTAACACACACGTGTTTCGGTAATCATACCGGTACACTGATTTTTCATTTGAACTTATTAACTCGTTTAATATAAGTTGATTATGGAATATTATATAGGTATAATTATACGGTATAGGCCTACCGTATACCATATCAGGTCTTTATTTATTCATCATGTGCGTATTTATAGTGTTGTCAGAATACTCCACTAATCCGAAGCACTGTCGGTCCGCTGCCATTCGGATTACATGACTTTTACTGTAATATATTATAACTATTTATACCCCGACGCCGCCACGTCGATGCCGATGATACCGGATGCAGACACGCGAGACCCACGCCATCGACACGTTGTACCCGACGTTACCCGATGCTACCACGTCAAAAGTCCATCGTGCAAAATTTTTGAACAAATCCAAACCTTTGGTGGCCAAGCCCGATTTACCACGTCCCGCACCGCGGGAAACACGACGCTCCCTGACGACCCCGACACACGTTGGTGATTGCACCACGTTGTGTCCCGATAATCAAATCGGGGGACATCGGGACCAACATCGTGAATGTGTGAAAGTGGCTTACCACGGTTGCAACACGACGGTGCCACGTCAATGCTGCAACGGTCAAAACCGTACCCCGACGTACCCGGACGTGGCACGTGGGGAACACGACGAGGGGCGATGGACTTATGATGGTGACACGTGGCCGACCCGACGAGGACGACGCCACAACGTCAGGCAGCCTGACAGATATCATCAATACATATGGTGTTAAAGGTATTACGTTGTTGAACGGTCAAGTCTAGCTAAGGTAAGATAAGGTCGAATTTTTTCTTTGTAAGGTATAGGCGTATGATTTTTTTTTATATAAAATCAAGTTTTTGTCGTAGAGAGCTGGTTCTTCGTAAATAACAATCTGTATTCATTGCCGGTATACGATATTAATATCTAAAAACTATCGAACGTTAAATTATATGAAAATAGACCATGAAGTGAAGCGAAAATATTTACCAGTGGGTGACAGCGGCGACGGACAAAAAATATTCAGGAAAAATTAAAGTTTTGATCGTACATAGGCCATATATGTACCATTAGAAAGCTAATGAAAAATCCAATATATCACTTGCTTACAGAATATTCATTGTCCCATATTTTATCGGTGAAAATGGGGAGGGAAAGTATGGGCGGACTGAACAGTAACCTTCACCTACGGTGAAATTCCACATATTATTATTTTAATTTATTTTGTTGTTGAAATCTTATATAATAACCTTTCCTCTTGCCGTTCATAATTTTTTTTAAATAACAACAAACAATTATTATGGGTGAAAACCAACTGAGATGGGGAGGGAAAGTACGGGCGGACTGAACAGTAACCTTCACCTACGGTGAAATTCCACATATTATTATTTTTATTTATTGTTTTGTTGAAATCTTATATACTAACCTTTCCTCTTGCCGTTCATAAAAAAATGTATTTAAAAAAAATATTATTATGGGTGAAAACAAATTGAGAGCGAATATTTTGGTGCGGCTGGGATTCTATAAAAACAAAAAACTATCGTTATAGATTTATTTCTATAAAATCCAATATTGATGATAGCATATTCTAAACATCGCCATCATGTTCAGCGGAAAATATTGTTGTGATTTATTATGCAAATAAAAATAACGATAAAAAAACGATATACCGGTACCGGTATATCTCATATAGTATATAATATAACAGTGCGTTTAATCTCCACAGGTAGGCTACACTTCGTGATGAATCATATTTTCTCTAATTGTGGAAGGTAAAATGTATTGATATAAACCTATCTTGTGCAAAAGGATTGATATAAACATAGCTTGTGGAATCGTCGAAAACACAGGAACAATCTCCTCTATCTAAACCTATCCACCCACACAAACACTACCTTGTGTTAAATTAATCAATAACACTTAGTATTTCCTTTGGCTTTTACTATTATAAACACTGCTGTATTAGGTAAAATGAAATTCAATTCCATAGAGCATAATTATAATAACATTTATTGCATACCGTGTATCAGTGGCGGTCGATATAGCCACACAAGAACAATAACACACACACACGCACACACACTCACTCGACAATTAACACACACGTGTTTCGGTAATCATACCGGTACACTGATTTTTCATTTGAACTTATTAACTCGTTTGATATAAGTTGATTATGGAATATTATATACGGTATAGGCATACCGTATACCATATCAGGTCTTTATTTATTCATCATGTGCGTATTTATAGTGTTGTCAGAATACTCCACTAATCCGAAGCACTGTCGGTCCGCTGCCATTCGAATTACTTGACTTTTACTGTAATATATTATAACTATTTATACCCCGACGCCGCCACGTCGATGCTGATGAAACCGGATGCAGACACGCGAGACCCACGCCATCGACACGTTGTATCCGACGTTACCCGATGGTACCACGCCAAAAGTACATGTGCAAAATTTTTGAACAAATCCAAACCTTTGGTGGCCAAGCCCGATTTGCCAAGTCCCGCACCGCGGGTAACACACGCTCCCGGACGACCCCGACACACGTTGAGGATTGCACCACGTTGTGTCCCGATATTCAAATCGGGGGACATCGGGACCAACATCGTGAATGTGTGAAAGTGGCTTTAGTCTAGTACCCGATGTCTTTATGTTGTTGTTTTTTTCTTCACAAAAGCGTGGACGGAAGCATCATGACAAATGGAACAAAATTCTTTCCGAACAAAATCCCCGTGGAACTATATAAATGTTTACTAAAATTGTTAATTCATCTCTACGTGTGTTTTGTTTTACCTGGAACTCTTGCTGAGAATAATTATTTCAGGGAGATAGTATTCTTTTAGGAAGGTTTTATTCAACAAGAAATTTGTCTGGCCAAATCCTTAATGGACAACATATTCTTTGCGAAAATCTCCCTGTATGCAATAGTGATTTAAAATAGAATAAAATAACATTACAAATCCCTCAATACATTTTATACATAATTTTGATACAACCTAACCCAACCTGAACGGACCTAATCAAACAGAACAGAGCACAACATATCATAACATTAATCATATCTGACGTGTTCTAGTCTGGTTCATTAACACAGTGGCCTATTGCCTGCTACAATACAGTATATCTTCAAGCCGGTTCACACAACCGATTTCCTTAGAATTCCTTAGTTGGTTGAAATCTTATGAAACTTAAAATCAGAATCTTTCAGACCCGAGATGCAGAGAAAAGATGCCGTCAAAAGTCCTGTATTTATGTTCGGGCTCTGTCTCGAGTCGGCTACCCCCAGCAATGGGGTATGTGCCTGAGTAAATACATTCATTCATACATATATACATACATAGATACACTTACTTATATTACATATGTTTTTACTTTTTTTATAGAATGCTCCTTAGATATTTATCGAAATATAAAAATAAGAACCCCCCAAGACCCCCTTTCAAGATGTACAGTATGTATAATTTTTTTCGGTATAAAACAAATTCAGGTCAAAGGCTGGTTCTTATTAAATTACAGGCTCGTTATCGCTCGCCAAACACATCGACACCTAAATGTCAGGAAATAAAATGCCTTAATATTGACAAATAAATGGGGCGAAAGGTCTTAAAATCACCAAACTAATGGGGCAAATGTCTTAAAATATCATGAAGCTAAAGATGAGGGAGAGGAGGGTCCATAAAAATAGCATTAGCTCCCTTTATATTAGCTCCTCCCCTGAGCCCCACAACTCACCTGCCGTAGACCGGGACATCATAGAGCCTCCTCCCTCACACCACCGTACCTGAGGGAGACACACACATTCACAGTTACAAGGATGAAAAGCACTATAGGAAGGTTCATTAATATAATTATGTACATATTGAACAAGTCAAATACAATTATGATAATATTTTACACTATATGCACACGATTATTTTATTTATGTATGTATATGTAGGTAAATATTCTATAGTATATCTACCAACAAATATTTGTATAATTAATATAATTATATATATATATATATATAATATATACAGTATATATATATATATATATATATATATATATATATATATATATATATATATATATAATTTGTTTTCCAATCTCTCAGTGGGGTTCGAACCGTCGACCATCAAGACGATAGCCGACGCTTTAATCAACTACACCACGGCAGTCTAGACTGCCGTTGATTAAAGCGTCGGCTATCGTCCTGATGGTCGACGGTTCGAACCCCACTGAGAGATTGGAAACATTTAGTGGCTCACGTGTATTTGTGATATATATATATATATATATATATATATATATATATATATATATATATCATACATATAGCAACCATAATGATTCAATCTTCAGCAACCCAGGAGGCAAATTTCCCTAAAGCTTGCTAAAAAAAGACTTCCCTCGTTCTGGGTAATAAGCCAATCTCTGTCAATAGGGGAGAGCAAGTGGGGCACCGGCAGTAGGGGGGTTTGGACGGTAGACGGGGAGCAGGGGGGAGGGGAGGGGAGAGAGGGCAGCACGGTGGCGCAGGGGAGGTCATGGCAGGGGGTTAATAATCATGAGGTGCGTGTTGAGGGGGGGGGGGGGGGGGCACTGTAGAAAGAAAAGTGGTGGTGGTGTTTAATGTAGCAGTGTAGAGATGTTAAGTAGTGAGGGTGGCATAAAGGATGATGTAGTGTTAGCGACAGAGGTGCTGATGAAATGGAAGCGGTACATAGAACAATGGTGATAATGAATTGATAGGAGATAGATGGCGTTCATTTGGAGGCAAAGAGTGGTAATAATGATAATAATGAATAATGAATAATAATGATAATAATGAATAATAGTCAGGTATTTCATGAAGCGTAATGTCTCTCCTTCGAGATTCTATAGCCCTATAATATCGAATAGAGACCCATGTCCTAGCTCAAGGGAAATGGTATCGGCTACCAGTGTTTGTGAATACCCTTCATGCTTGAGCTGGGGATTGAACTCAGGTCTCCCAAGTGGAAGACCGGACGCTCTCCACTATACTACACTACATGGTAGTACTACCATGGAGTAGGGTACAAAGGAGTACAAAGGAAGTGAAGCAACAATAGGTCTAGCGACCCCTCGAGGTTGCTTGCCCTTTAAATCACTGCTGTTCCGAGTGTTCAATAGTGGCTAAGAGTGGGTAAGGGACAATTGGAAAGGGAAGTACTGCCCTAGGACTAATGTTCATGGCAGTGTTAGGAGATGCTAGTAGGGGACAATTCGGGTTAATAACATAACACAGCTTTAAGTGATTCTCCGTGTATATGGGGTAAAGTGAGTAACATATGAGTTATTTAGTTATACATGTAGTAATCCTCGATGTATACTGTATAAGGAAAAATGAGAACAAACAAAATTATTAATTTACAATTACAGTCAGTCACGGGTTTACGGCAAGGTGTTTGTCTAAGCGATGTTTAAAGAAATCAACAGTGCTGCAGTCTATAACATCTCGAGTTCACAACTCAATTGAAGAAACCATTTTTAGACTCAATTAAGTTGTTAAATTTACCCAACGATTTTCCAACCATTTATCTGCGTGTAACATGATTGATCGACCGTAAAGTACATAATACATTTTTGGTGTCGAAGTCTTTGATGATTTTTAACACTTGAATTAGGTCGCCTCTTAATTTGCACTGAGTAAAAGGAAGTATACTTAATTCTCTAAGACGCTCCTCGTATGGTTAGACTAGGTATAATTTTGGTAACACTACGTTGAACTCGTTCTAGTTTGTCAATATGTTTTTGGTATTATGGTCACCAGGATTGAATACAATATTCCAAAAACGGAGAGACTAAGGAATTGTAAAGAGTGAGGATTACATATTGGATTTATGCTCAAATAACCAGCCTGAAAGACCATTATTTTGTTTTTACTTTTTAACAACTTCTCTATATTGTTGACTGGGTTTTAGATTACTCGATATTGTTACTCCCAAATTTGTTTCGCTGTCTACACTCTTAAGCTGTGTGTCATTCATTGGATAGTTTGCTTTCTCATTGCTTGATCCGATATGGAATATTTACATTTACCCACATTGAAAATCATTTGTCAAATTTGAGCCCAACATGACAGTGTATATACAGTAGGTTAGTTTGCCTATCTTCTCCCTGTTCCTTTGAGACTACAGGTATTTTCAATTTCTGCATCGTCTTGATTCGGGTGGTAGCTAAGGTGAGGTACAGATTGGTATGTACGAGGTATGGGAGACAGAGGGTAGAAACCAGGTGGTATTTTTGTATTCTATATATTTATTTTCTGTTTTGTTCTATGTCTCAACCTTGGGATTGAAGGCTGTTCAGCAGCCTGTAAAGCCATCATCACACATACAAGAGTCGGTGCCCGAGTCCAGCACGAGTGAACGATAGGTGACACTCTTCGTGACTCTGGCAAGAACCAGCCCGAGTAGGTCACTGTTCCCGATTCACCAAGAGTCTACAAGAGTCGGTACATGTTCATCCAAGAGTCAGTACCAGTCACGGAGAGTCAACAAGAGTCACGAAGAGTGTAACACGAACCCAACACGAGTTGAGGAAATTTGGTCAAAATAACGGTCAAATTCCAGGGTACGAAAACAAAGAGTCAACAGGAGTGTAACAAGAGTCAACAAGAGTGTAACAAGAGTCAACAACAGTGTAACAAGAGCCAACAAGAGTGTAACAAGAGTCACGAAGAGTGCCGTGTCATCTGGGGTGTCATCGGACAATGTACCAGCATATATGTATGTATGTGTGTGTGTATGTATATACTCATGCACACCCCGTAGCTAGGGGTGGCCGACTCGAGACAGACCGAACAGAAACATCATTAAAAGTTCCAATTGTTATGGTTTGGCACCACTTTCGCGTTCCTGCACACCTTTGTGTCTCGTCTAGTAGATGCAATTTACAAGGGGAGGAGGATTCCTAGCCTACCGTTCCCAGAAGGAAAAGTAGGAAAGTAAAATAGACAGATAGAAAATAGTAAGTCAAAAGTATATAGTACAAATATATAGACAAAATCTATAAAGAAAAGAAATAGGGCTAAAAATTTCATAAATTGTTGAATAGTCGCACACATTATCGCTTGCTCAGACCGAATGACCTCTTCCCATCTATCAATCTACTGTATTTATCTTCTGTATCTAATTATCTTCCTTATTAATGAACAAAATTATTTATTGTTTCATGTTTTTCTAATCATTATTTAGTTTCTAATGCTATATATAGAATGGACAAAAATACTATCCTACCATTACATTAATAATTATTATAAAAAAAACAGCAAATGAAAACATTCCCCCTATTTTTTATGTAAGGCTGAACGTATGATTCCGACACCTTCTATTTTCAGAGTGTATAGGCTTATTTCATAATTCGCACATTTTAGGCTCACTTGGACCTAACGACCTTCGATCTTTATCTCCATTATCTAATTATCTCCCTTATTAATGGACAGAATTATATGTTGTTTGATGTCATTTTAATAATTGTTTAGTTTCTAATGCTGTGGAAATGAAAAAAAATAATGTCCTACCATTACATAAATAATTGTTATGACAAAAGAATATTAAATACATTTCCCCCGTCTTTTATTCAAGCCGATCTAGGCAATTGACAATTTATCATTTAAAAAATGTAAGTCTCTGTTTCATAACAAGCTTATTTTTGCTCACGTTTGTTATCGATCACTTTCACTTCTCACTAAAGAATCGGGAACATAATTTTTTTTTTTTTTAATTGACTTGTGTCATTTTGCTCATTATGTGTTAGTGGTATAATTAGTTTATTTAGCCCATCAAATCAGAAATGATGCACAGATTCCATAGAGACCAAATAACAAATATAAAAGCTGATAAATAAGGGAGATAGCTAGACACAGATGGAAATGAATACAGTAGATAGAAATATAAGTAATAGAGAGAGAGAAAGCAGATGACAGGGAAAAATATAAGTAATAGAGAGAGAGAAAGCAGATGACAGGGAACATTATAATACGAAATGTACACAAATAACACTAGCGGTCTCTGTTTTCTAAAGGGTCACTGAAGTTACGATGTTTTCGATCTGTTTTCTAAAGGGTCTTTGCAATTTCGATGTTTTCATATGGTTTAATATTATATTTTAAAGAAGTTGTGTCACAAGCGAGTCACGAAGAGTTACTATCACTATTACAACAATCAGTGTTCTTCAGAGCTCTCTCAGTGCATACCCTCTCTCAGTGCAGACACCTGCCTTTCAACGCAGTCCCACTCCTATTCTGTCCAGATCTCCAACCCAAGAATTGGCAAAATTTTCTCAGTCTTTCCACTACTTAACAAATGAACTCTGGAACTCACTACCACTATCAATCTTTCCTTCATCCTATGACTTAAACTGCTTTATACTTCGTGTGTCCAAGCATTTTGACCAAAACGTCTCTTGAATTTGGCCCTGTCACTTTCTTAGCTTTGGGAGCGATACTCGTTACAGGCAACCTGCCTTTTGTCTCCTTCATACTCATAGATAACAAAAATGTAAAGACAGGAAGGTAAGAGACATAGGTAAGCAGAGGGTGGAAGGCAGGGTAAGGACTGGTCACAGCTGAAACAGGTGGCCTATTTACAAAACCAATTTCTGCCTTTGATAGGATGTGTGTGTTTGTATGTGCCTCTATTGTATCAAGTGTATATGTGTGTGTGTTTGTGTGTGCCTCTATTGTGTCTAGCGTGTGTTTGTGTGTGTGTGTGTTTGTGTGTGCCTCTATTGTATCTAGCGTGTGTGTGTGTGTGTGTGTGTATGTGTGTGTGTTTGTGTGTGCCTCTATTGTGTCTAGTGTGTGTGTGTGCCTCTATTGTGTGTGTGTGTGTGTGTTTGTATGTGCCTCTATTGTGTCTAGCGTGTGTGCCTCTATTGTGTCTAGTGGGTGTGTGTGTGTGTGTGTGCCTCTATTGTGTCTAGCGTGTGTGTGTGTGTGCCTCTATTGTGTCTAGTGTGTGTGTGTGTGTGTGTGTGTGTGCGTGTGCCTCTATTGTGTCTAGTGTGTGTGTGTCTGTGTTTGTGTGTGCCTCTATTGTATCTAGCGTGTGTGTGTGTCTGTATTTGTGTGTGCCTCTATTGTGTCTAGTGTGTGTGTGTGTGTGTGTGTGTTTGTGTGTGCCTCTATTGTGTCTAGTGTGTGTGTGTTTAGTGTGTGTGTGTATGTGTGTTTGTGTGTGGCTCTATTGTGTCTGGTGTGTGTGTGTGTGTCTAGTATGTATATGTGTGTGTGTGTGTGTGTGAAATATATAACTAAACTACCATGTCCTGTTACCAATTAGAAAAGAAATTATGTTATAGATTTGTATTATTTCATAAGATGTATGTAAACCTTCTATACATCACTAATCAAAAGATTTGATGGTAGGTCTCAAAGTGTGTTATTGATATGATATGAGTTTTATTAAAGTGTAACAATTGTCGACAATAAAACACTGCTTTTCAAAATATAGTTTATACGGTTTATACTCCGAACCACCTCTTTCTGGAACTCACATCCTCAGAGTAACTTCCCACCGCTCTTCTAGTGGGGTAGATAATAGAAAATTTGTGCAAAATGTGATACAAGCACCAAATTTGGCATGGTGGTTCCCAAGGGTCTACTTAGCAAATCTGCCCGACGTGCCATACAAAAATCCAAGATGGCGGCCATTTTTCAAGATGGACGCCGAATGCGTCTGCCGAAAATGGTTTTGCTCATAGATATGCATGTACTTGATGGATTTGAATGATCTTGGTGTCGATTTCTATGTTTTCTTGCATGCTGAATCTATTTTTTTTTACTTTCACTAGCATTTTTTTTTTTTTTTTTTTAACTTCTCTAACCCACCAACCAAATATATAATTATTTAGTCAAATAAATCAATGAAATTAAATCAATGTGGTCCTCGTGGGGGATCGAACCCTAGATACTGTAAATGGTAGAAAATTAACACTTTATATAAAATAACAACATAACACATGTTGTGGTGTGGGAGGTGTGGTGGAGTGGTCTTGCCACTGGCCTGGTAATCCAAAGGTCCCGGGTTCAAATCCCGATGTATCAATGGGAAGATATTATTGGGATGGAATTTGTGCTGTACCTAGTATCAGTGCATTACCACAAAGCCCACCGAAACGTCAATAAAATACCCTCATTGTTCCCTGATTAAATAGCACTGTATGAATATTCCCATATTCAAAATATGCTATAGGGGTGCAATGCCTGGTGAGTTATCTGCTCAACAGGTGGCGTTGTGTGTGTGTAAGTGTGAGAGTCCGAGTGTAGTGGGTGAGACAGTGAAGCACGGGAACGAGATGGCTTCAGGGATGGGGTCGTTTCGGGCCATGAGTGAGCACCGTGCCTCATGTGAAGGCAAGATGGCAGGTGCTCGTTGTGCTCTACGTGCTTCACATGTCTCACTCCCTAGACTGGAACAAGACCTCACGGGCTTCACTGTTCATTGTAAAGCGGTGAATGTTAAGGCTCTCAGCCTATGCCCGAGAGGAAGTAAGTTGGAATATAGAAAAAAAAAAAAAAAAAAAAAAAAAAAAAAAAAAAAATAATAATACTCCTAATACTTTATATACACAATATAAACATTAAATATACATATGTATATGTATCACTACAGCTGACATGCACAGCTGCAGAGTGCAGTGCAGGCGAGCCCTGAACGAAAGCATTTGCATCTCTGGTTGCTGCCTTTCTTGCAGGAACACTGGGTCAGTTCCCGACAACTGGCTGCAATAGGTGGAAGCGTTGTCCAACAGATCTGCCATATGTCTCCCTTCCGATTCCATCCCCAGTCGGCAGGACTGACGACTTCTGGATTGGTTACTGTTGCTTGACCCCATATGATACCAGCCTGGTAAGCAGCACGTTTTGCGTGTTCCATGAGAGCTGCACTGGTTGGTGGGATCGCATCATAGGACCTCTGCTTACGGGCAAAGAGATTCAGCCTTGCCTCGTCAACACCGGTGGCTGCACTTGATCTGTCATACATGAGGACAACAAAGTTCTCCAGCTTCTGCAGGTCATCCTCAGAAACCTCTGTTGGGCAGTTGCTGAGTTTTGTAAAGGTTTCAGAAACCTCATCACAGACTTCCCAAGTCAGCCATGCAGATTTCTTTCCCTTCCCATGGAAAGACGAGACCGCGTCACAGCCCGTGAATGCATGGAAATACAGGATCCCATTGGCTTTCTCAGGTCCTATTGCAGAAACTACCTCATGGACTGGTATCCATCGAGCATTGGCTCCCTGCCCAAAAGCAATCCAAATTTGTTGAAGACCAAGCCTCTGCAGGGATGGCAGCTTAGACACTGCTATGACGAGAACGTCAGTGTCAGTGTTGGCTTTGATGACTTTGATGGCTTTGATGACTTGCTACCCTCTGCAGTTGCATCTCTGCCATGTACAAATATACGGGTATCAGCTTCTTCATGACAGCATGGAGCCACAGCATCGAGGGATTTGTTTTTGTTGCTGATGACATCTTCTCCTTTTGTCACGATGACCATACTTGTGGTTTCAGCCTGACATATTTTCTCTGCGAGAAAGTGGAAGAGCTCAGTTTTGTTGTTGTCATCCCGCAGAAAGCTTCTCCAGTTTGTTGGGGTCTTGCTGGTTCCAGTCACTCTTCTTCTGATCCCCTGACCTCTTTTTGACCTGGTTTCAGATTTCAGACTAGACTTCTTGTACACATCAAAGATGACATAGACTCGCTTGAATTTGGTGCCAAAGGATTCCACTTTTGGAAGGATGTCTTCTTTTGCATGGTCATCGAAAATCTTTGGGCTGCGTGGAGGCAGGGAATTGATGAGCGCTGATCCATCAATGATGATGGTGTCTCCCTCTAGTTCGCTGTCAGGCAATGTCACCAGTGCCTGAAGAATTTCAGTTAGCTCTATGTGACCTGCACATACGAAGCCTGCCATTGTCACTGAGAGATGCAGGTGCTGACTGGTTCTCATGCTTGAAGAATTCTTGCAAGTCACACTGTCTGTTTTGGCAGGAGATGAAAAGCCGGGAGAACAAGTGACAGTCATCTTTAAGCACTTTCTCCTTGGAGCTGCTGGCTGCCTGCTCGTGCTTGAAGAAAGAAGCCTTGTTCTTCTTGATTGGCTTATAGAATGTGCATTCTTCTTCATTCTCCAAGGCCTCCATAAATGACTGGAACTTCTCCTTGCCTCTCTCGTGATGACTACCAACCAGTTCAGCTAGTGCTGGATCTGCAATGTTCTTTGTGTCCAGCACCAGCAAATCAGCGGACTGTTCTTGGAAAGGGTTGCCCATCTCTTTTATCACTCTGAACAGTGCCTCCACCCTCTCAAGGAAAGATGTCTGGGCACTTAACCCTTAATTAGCGGCGAGCAACATAAGTCGAGTTAAAAAAAGCTGGACTATGTGGCGGCGCTCGACATAACTCGAGTGGCAATTTCAGCACGTAATGTGGCTGAGAGAGAGAGACAAGTGGTGGCAGGAGACTAGCGAGCGTATGACTGCTCCAGACCACCGCGGCGAACCTACTGACACAAATCTCAGCTCCCTCCTCCCTCTCTCACTCGCTACATACTCAATTATGTACTGAAAGTACCGAATTACCTGCTTTTTGCACTCGCGTTGCACGGTTATTGCAAGAAAACTATCCATCGTACAAGGATCGTTATGGTGTCATTCGAAAGCTCTGTTTATGCCCTTTCAGGGATAGGTACTTGTTTTACGTTCTGGGTCTTATTTAGGCATGAAAATGATCACGTAAACAGCCCTATTTTGGCTAAAAACACCCCGCTGTGCGGTACACATAAATAAACCGCATAGGCCGCTCGTAAGGTGTTAAGGTCTGTTCATGGTGTTTGGTGCTGATGGTTGCGTCTTTCACACCAGAAATGGCCTCATATACAGATACTAGATGGCTCACTTCAGGTCCAGCCACCATCCATCTCCGAAGTGCCCCTGGGTCCTCTGTTAGTCCAATGGCTCCTCCATCACCCTTGATGGCTGCATTGTTCTGTTCATGGGCTTGGTCAATGGCCATGGCAGAGAAGTCTCTTCTGGACATGTGGACAACAAAGTTTCCTTTTGTGAAACTCTCTGGCTACGTCTTGATGCTGCTTCTCAAGAGACATTATGTCTCTGAAGTTAACTGGAAGCCACCGAGCATAATTGACATTGTTATTCGCGAAGAAGTATGGGATCAGTTCTGGGAGTGCTTCACGGTACAGGTCGAAGTTTCCTTCCCTGAAGGAGCGTATCAACAGGAGCACGACCAGCTCCATGTCCAAAACCAGATCCCAGAACTGGAACTGTGGACTCTGAGGTCTCCGCTGATCACACCAGTCTTCAAAGGTCAGCGTTGGTCTGCCGGACTCCTCAGAGCAGTAGTCTTGGTAGGCTTCTTTCTTCAGTTTATACAGGCTGCATGCTGTGATCTGGTGGGCCAATCTTGTCCTGGTGATACTTGACACAGTCAGGAATGACCCAGCTGTACCAGATGAGGCCACCCCTGCTTCAGCAATAGCACTGGTCCAGCCACTGTGTTCCAGTAGTGTTCCAAGGGAACCAAGCGCAGCCTTCTCTACGTGAAGTCCCCCAAACATGACAACAAATTTGTCCTCTCCATACTCAGGCCACTGCCACTGGATTTGTTTTACTAGTGCAAACAGTGGTTGGTCAGCAGCTATGACCGGGGTCTGCCCTGGGTTGAGGAATGCCACTGTATCTCGAATCTTCCCCATGGCATGTTTGATGGTTGCAACAGAGTGAGCCTGGTCTCGTATCAAAGGCAACAGTGATGTCATGCTCACTTCAAAAGGCTGGATCCTCTTCTGTGCTGCATGGTGGGCTGCCCATGAGATACTGAGAGTATCACCCACACTCTCAGTGACAGACACCTCTTCTAGCCACCTGTACTCTTCCTTCAGGTGTGACTGGATTGAGTGTAGTGCTTGGTATAATTGGCTTGGCACAGCTGGAGGTTTGGGCTTCTTAGTAAGGTACGCTGGTTTAACATTGGTGAATGCTTCAGGAAGCTCAGGAACTTTCTTCACCCTGTTATCTTCACTGAGCTTCACTGGCTCTCATTCCTCACCAGGATGTTCAGGGCTTGGGTGTTGGAACAGAGACATACTGGTACCATGGAAGGAAGTTTGAGCCGTAGTCGCTGTTGGGTTGTGGTCGATGTTGTCCACCGCGGACGTTGTGAACACCTGCTTCCTCAACACTGGTGGACAGACAACTCCATCATCCAAGTACTGAGCTACAACAGCTTCTCCAACCTGGGCTGAGATTTCTAAGACTCTATCATAGGTGATGCTGAGTCCATTGTCATGGAGCATGTTTATGAGCTTCCTCTTCCTTGTTTTGGCAAACACAGACATGCCCATGTACACAACAAATGGTGAAGGCGGGTGCCCAACCCCGAAAGGGGTTGAAATAGGGGAGCTATCCCCCCGCCAAAGGCGGCTTTCTAGGGCCTTTTCTAGCTGATGCTGAGAGGATTGGGTTCTAGTCATGTGGTGATGGGCTGGTCTATCAGAGTGAGAGCTGAGCAATCTCTGCCATACCCATAGCTTACTCTGACTTTTCCTTTAACTTATATATTTTCTAGATCTCAAGTGACGGCGTCTCTTCCGTGGATTGACCTCCCAATCTACCAAGATTGGAAGCCAAAGCGTCACATTTTTCCCTTGCCCCTCAACTTTCTCTTCATAATTGCTGAGGGGCACAGGGCCCTGGGTGGGGCTTTGGTTTCCTGGGCGTTTCCGCACCCTCCTCAGCCCCCCGCCATGGAGTGGCTTCGGTCACCCAGGCTTTATTGTGGTCGGCGGGGAGGGTTCTGTGGGGGCACTCGGTTATGGCCTTGGAATTGCTCGGGGCCTTGGGGCTGTTCGGCCAGGCAGCTTGGGGAACAACAACAACAACAACAACAACAAATGGTGTCTCCCGGTCCTTGGAATGTCTGTGTACGTGAGATCCGGCCTTGTATTTGGCAAAACAGTTGTACTGTAAGAGCTGAGCCATAGCAAGGTCAGACTTTGAGGCTCCATGTTGGAGTTGTGACTTGATGTCTGCTCCATGCTCAATCATGCAAACAAACTGAAGCAGTGATGACGGTACAGCATCTTCTAGGCACCCATCATGGAATGTGCTATTCCACTGTGATTTGTGTTGAAGCATTTCACGTCTTATCATCCCAGCAGCCTTTGCAAGATGAACAGCTTCTCCATATTTGCTTGCTTGTTCAAGAATTGACCCTATATCCTTCTTAAAGGCCAGTAGGACATCACGTCCATGATGTTCAGCTTGTAGATCAGGGATGTGTTGAAGCAGCTGGTCCTTCAGTCGGGTAGCATGAACATCAGGACTGTCGATGCCAAGTTGCTCCAGCCTCTGCCTGTAGAGCATACATAGGTCGACAAGTCGGAAGACTGATGGAGCTGAACTCTCACTTGCAGATTTTGTCTCAATGATGTATGTTACCAGTTCAGAGAAGGCAATTGGATATGCTTCCCTCTTTCCTACCTCAGAGTTTCTGCTTCCCTCAGCTCTTCAGCACGCAGGTGAGCTCGTTCTCGGTTGTAGAGACCAGCCAAGCATGCACTGTGGTACTTCAGTTCCTGCGCCACCACATCTCCAGCACTCAGTTTGGCAAGCAGCTTTCCATCATTGAGAGTCTTTGCACACTTGTTGACTCTCTTGTTCAGTTTCATGGTCATAGCTTGTCTAAAGTCATCCAGATCTCCCTCCTCCTCACATATGAAACATTCTATCCGTTTGGGGTCTGACATTCTCTGTGGTATTTTGCTGCTGCCGCTGCTGCTGTTCTCATCTGTTGCAGGAGACGATCTCTTTTCTGCCCTTTGTAACTTAGTCTTGCTGAACAGAAGCCTGCAACTAGCATGGTACTGTGCTTGATTTTTCCTCAAGGTTGCCTCTATCCCACTGCCGTCATCAAGCCTTCGTGGATCCATCTTGATCGGTAGCGCATTCACTGCATGAAATAGAGGAATATTCCTCCCTAAGAGGCTGTATCCATCCTCTACCTTTCTGGCAGGATTTGCAAGTGGAGATGTTAGGCATTCGCTCTTCTCTGTTTGACAGAGGCAACACTTGGTCCAGTTGGTCTGCCATGATGCAGTCTCACATTTACAGTAGTGTTTGAAGCCATTCTGATGACCAGGGCCGAGGGATTACCCTTTAACCACCCTGTATCATGGGCACTTTCCTGTATGGGATACAACTAGGTTCATGCATGTCTGCCCTAAACCTAGCCCGATCGTTCATCCAATGTCATTTAAGTCCCGTGCGATCTGTACACCATCCAGATAACTTTGAAACCCCATTATCCTTGGCTCGGCTCTCCCGCGCTGGCACCTCCTGTTAATTCAGGTGCGGTTGCTTAACAGGTCTGTGGGGTAGGTTAAGCAACATTTGGGACACTAAGTATGAGATGCACTCCTCCTTAGCTGACATTGAACCCCATGTTGAGTTTCACAGCAGTAATTGTCACCAGTGTGCCATGGTAGTGCCGACAATCAATCCTTTAGAAAAATGGCTTCTTGGATCAATCAGGTCTGGTTTGTTGACTTCATGCACTTTGCATCTGGAGCATGGCATACTCCCTCACACACAGAGACCCTCTGCGTGTTACCCTCACCTAGTTTAGCCCGTGAGCCAACATGGTTTACCAGGGTGTGGCCGTTGCCGTGCACTAACAACTTCTTGGAGCCATAGATGAGAGTTATGTAAGTAGTGAGGATGCACTAAATAGAAATACTGCTCTATACATTTAGAAATTACCATGTCATGCACATAGTAAAAAATAGCAAAACACTCATCAGGCAAGCAAAAATGCAGAAAAAGACTGATCTAAATAGCCAAAAAGTGTGAAGTTATTCACTTGAGTTTTTTGAAAGTAGAAAAATTTGAATCAGCATGCAAGAAAAAATAGAAATCGACACCAAGATCATTCAAATCCATCTAGTATATGCATTTCTATGAGCAAAACCATTTTCGGCAGACGCATTCAGCGTCCATCTTGAAAAATGGCCGCCATCTTGGATTTTTGAATGGCACGTCAGGCAGATTTGCTAAGTAGACCCTTGGGAACCACCATGCCAAATTTGGTGCTTGTATCACATTTTGCACAATTTGTGTGAAAAATTGCTGTTATCTGCCCCACTAATCCACAACAGATTAAAACAAATTGTTACAAATTTCTCGTGGACAAAGAACGCCAGTAGGTATATGGTTCGTATTCATTATTTTTTGCATCGTTCTTAACACCAACAAACCCAAAATTAATTTAATTAAATCGTGTGATTAATCGATAATGCGAACCTACGATATCTCATACAGAACTTACACGCTCAAACCATTACATTATAAAGACACATCAGGTGTGTATAATTATTTCAATATCTGTTATTCTAGTTAAAAATATATAACACACAATGGATAAATAACACACACACACACACACACACACACAGGATGTAACAATGAAACTCACCAGTACAATAACAAATATAACTGCACCGCAACACAAATATAACTGCACCGCAACACAAATATAACTGCACCGCAACACAAATATAACTGCACCGCAACACAAAAAGGAAACTTTAATTCAATAAATGAAGAATGGAGGTAATAACGAACATGAACGGAATCATATTTACACATTCAAAACGCAGACAAACAAACACATACATGAGTACACACTGTCGGTGATACATACAGTACATGCACGATAACATACTAATAATGTAAGCATATAATTATCCATCTCTGTCTGTCTGTGTCTATCTCATAATCTCTCTCTCTCTCTCTTTGATATTATATGTAGGGCAGCAGAGAGACGGGTTTAGTGAAATACTACAACCATCCTCGCGACTAGTTACTACAGTGTACAATTATTATGTTCCTTCCAACAACCAACCATACTCCTAACATCGATTAATGAAATTTACAAACACATGTGGCAGTCCGTGGACTCGAACCCAGGATGCTCACACCGAAAATCAACACCTTATACATCGCACCACGAAGACAGTTAACAGAGCCAACACTCACTGTACAACTCATCATACCAGGCACACACACACACACACACACACACACACTACACAGGGTATAATAACACAGAACACTCACTGCACAACTAATCAGACCGCGCGCAGACACGCACACGCACACACACGCACACACTACACAGGGTATAATAACACAGAACACTCACTGCACAACTAATCAGACCGCGCGCAGACACACACACGCACACACACACTATCTATCTATCGTTATATTCTATCTCTCTCACTCTCGCACACACACACACACACACACACACACACACACTATCTATCTATCGTTATATTCTATCTCTCTCACTCTCGCGCACACACACATTCTCAGGGTAAATATGATTATAACACACACACACATACACATACACACACACACACACATACACAAACACACGCATATGTGAAAAGAGTTGAAATCAAAATAGATATATGAAAAATATAGAAATACAGTCAAACACCCACCCCAAGGCAAAATAGAGAGGTGGATGGACTTCAGTTGCCCTCTGACCCCTGACCAGTGCGGACGTCCCCAGTGACCGCTAGTGAACCTGTTTACCCTTAGTGAGGTCCTAGTGAACTTTCTTAGTGATGGCTGTTGTTGATGAGTCTGCTGTCTCCTCCCATACTCTCCAGCTTTGTCTTGCTTTGCAAGAAAGACTGGAGAGTGTGGAGCAGGAGATTCAGTGTCTCAAAGATGAAAATTTGGCCTTGAGACTAGCTATGGCGGAGAAGAAGTGTGAGGCTACCGGAAGTGTTCCCAGGGATCGTGAAGCCCCTTGGAAAGTGGTGTCAACCAGTGCAACGGCCTGCAAGCTGAAAAGGCAGCCACTCAAGACCCACAACAACTTCAGCACCTTGGCTGATGAGAGTGATGGCGAGGAAGTGGCGATCATCGAGGCAGTGAGAGGGGAGGGGGGGAAGTCTGCTGCTGTTGCTGCTACAACTCCTGCTACACGCCGACAACGGAAAAAAGCTAAGTTCATTGTCGGTGATTCAATGGTTAGGTACCTTGACGGGGCTACTAACACTCATGTTAGTGAAGTTGTCTGCCTACCTGGAGCCGGAGTCGGGAGGGTGGCAGAGAAGATGGATGGTGTCCTAGAAGTGGGTGGGGAGGACCCCATCATCTTCATCAACGCGGGATCCAATGACATATGGAGATGCAGGACTGAGGAGTTGCTGACCAAGTACCAGGAAATGCTGGAGAGGATCAAGGAGAAGGGTGGATTTCCTGTGGTACACAGTATCCTGTCAAGAAGAGGGGTACGGAAGGAATGGTCCTCCAGGGCTAATGGTGTAAATAGCCGGCTGGAGAAGTATTGCAAGGCAAAGTCAATACCATTCCTAGATAACTGGACCCACTTCTATGGTAAGGATGAACTGTATGCCCAGGATGGAGTACATCTTTCTCGACTAGGAGTTTCGACCTTAGCCAGCTCACTGGACAAGATTGTTGCGGGGTTTCGTTAAAAAAACCTGGGTGTGTAAGTAAAATACTGTCTCCATATGGAGCAGGTACGTCATGTGACAAACCAGTGAGTAAAATAGAAATAATCAGTCAAGATAGTGCGAATATAGTGATGTGTAATAGTATTATCGATAACACTACACATGTAACTGATAGTAAAGATGAGATTACTGATAGAGCAGAATTTCCGTCTAGAGCTAGTAGTTCAACAGGAAATAATAAGTTAGCTAAAAACAATAGAAAATTAGTTGCAAATAAAAGTAATAGGTTGAGGGTATATTATACAAATTGTAGGAGTTTATGTAACAAAATGAACGAACTTAGAGCACTCGTTAGCACAGATAATATAGACATAATAGCGCTAACTGAAACGTGGATTAATACAGAATCTAGGCATTTTTTAGCAGAATTTGATATTCCAGGATATAGTTTGTTTAAATATGACCGAACAAGTAGGAGGGGCGGGGGTATAGCAGTGTTTGTCAGGAGTACATTAAAAAGCTGTATTAAATCAGGTATTAGACTAAATAATGATAATGAAAGTGTTTAGGTAGAGGTTAACGAAGGTAGTGAGACCATAGTTATTGGAGTTATATATAGACCGCCTAATATGAGTAGAAATGGCGGAACATCGTTATGGGAGGAAATTAAAATAGCATCAAGGTTTAGCAATGTGTGCATTATGGGGGATTTTAATTTTCCGAACATTGATTGGCAGCACCAAATAGGCGACTCCGATTCAGTAGAGTTTATTGAGGTTGTACAAGATAGTTTTTTATTTCAATTCATAGATACGCCAACTAGAGGTATTAATATTCTTGATTTAGTTTTCAGTAACAATGAACATATGATAAATGATGTAGAGATTGGTGACCACCTAGGAAATAGCGATCATAAATCTATTTATTTTAATATACAATGGACAGGGAATGCTAAAGAGAATACGACACTTATCCCAGATTTCAGAAAAGCCGATTATGGTGGGCTAAGAAGAGACTTAAGGGTGGACCCTATTGTTAAGCAATTAAGTCAGGATATGCCAGAGTTAAACTTGCCACCTACATATAACCAGTTTATTGCTTCACTCCACAATGCTCAAAATAAATATATCCCTAAAAGAAAATTTAGATCGCCGCAGAACCAACCAAAATGGATGACTAATAAGCTAATAGATCTTATAGGAAAAAAGAAAGGAATATATAGAAAAATAAAGAAAGGCGAAAATCATCTACATATATACTATCAGGCTCTATCAAGACAGGTTAAAAAGGAAATCAGGAAAGCAAAAAGAAATTATGAAATAAGGATAGCCAGTGACTCAAAAAATAACCCTAAAGCTTTTTACCAACTATATAAATCTAAAGTTAGAGATGTAATAGGCCCCCTAAAAACTTCAATAGGAGAAATAACAGAAAATGATTTAGAAATGTGCAGTACATTAAATAGTCAGTTTCTTTCCGTTTTCACTAATGAAAATTTGGCACAGATTTCAGAAGTCAATATGGTATATAGTGATAGTATAGAAAATATGTTAAGTACAGTTAGTATAAGTAGAAATGATGTGCTTAAGGAAATTGACAGACTGAAACCTCAAAAATCGCCTGGTCCTGACGAGGTATATGCTAGAGTATTAAAAGAATGCAGAGATGAGTTAAGTAGCCCATTAGCATTTTTATTTAACAAGTCTTTAGAAACAGGTTTAGTTCCAGAAGCTTGGAAGATTGCAAATGTAGTTCCGATCTTCAAAAAAGGTGATAAATCGATAGCATCCAATTACCGTCCCATTAGTCTCACATCAATCATAGGAAAGTTGCTAGAGTCTATTATTGCTAGGAAAATTAGAAGACACTTAGTAAAATTTAACTTAATAAATTCTTCTCAGCCTGGATTCACTCAGGGACGTTCTTGCCTTACTAATTTGCTTAGCTTTTTCTCAGAGGTATATGAAGCAGTAGATAGTGACAAGTCATATGATATTACTTATTTAGATTTCAGTAAAGCTTTCGACAGAGTCCCTCATGAGAGATTGATGAGAAAGGTTGAGGCACATGGAATAGGAGGATCGTTGTTGGGATGGATTAGGTCATGGCTAATTGGTAGGAAACAGAGAGTCAGCATAAATGGTACCAAGTCAGAGTGGGGAGCAGTCAAAAGTGGTGTCCCCCAGGGATCGGTAATAGGTCCCCTGTTGTTTCTTATATACATAAATTACCTAGATTTAGGTATAACTAGTAGGATAAGTAAATTCGCAGACGATACTAAAATGGGGAGATCAATTGATTCAGATAGCGATATAGAGTGCCTCCAAAGGGATCTAGATACCTTACATGAATGGTCAGTAAATTGGCAGATGAAGTTTAACATTGACAAATGCAAGGTATTAAAGATAGGGAAGATGCATACAAATGTTAAATATAAACTAGCTAATTTAGAATTAGAAAATTCAGACTGTGAGAAAGATCTAGGTGTGTTTGTTAGCAATGATTTGAAGCCTAGAAAACAGTGTATAAGCGTTCGTAATAAGGCAAACAGGATTCTCGGGTTCATCTCTAGGAGTGTGAGTAACAGAACTGCTGATGTTATCTTAAAACTTTACTTGTCATTAGTGAGACCCCATATGGATTATGCTGTCCAATTTTGGTGTCCTTATTACAGAATGGACATAGATTCATTGGAGAGAGTACAGCGTAGAATGACAAAAATGATCCATAATATTAGAAATCTTTCGTATGAAGAAAGGTTGAAGAAATTAGGTTTACATTCGTTAGAGAGACGCAGAGTTAGAGGGGATATGATAGAGGTGTTCAAGTGGGTTAGTGGGATTAACAAAGGGGACATGACAAATGTACTAAAACTCAGTGATAGCGAAAGAACTCGTACCAATGGTTTCAAATTAGATAAATTTCGTTTCAGAAAAGATATAGGCAAATATTGGTTTGGTAACAGAGTTGTAGATGGGTGGAATGGACTACCAAGTGCTATAGTGGGGTCTAAAACGGTAGGGAGCTTTAAGATAAAATTGGATAAGCATATGGACGAGAAAGGTTGGGTGTGAAGGGGGATCAGCCGGGTTGGGCCAATCAGCACTCTGCATACCCCCATAATCCTGCGTTAATCTCTAACCGTTTTGGTAAGATGATCCTCAGGGTATTAGAGTGTTAAGCCTGTAATTGGGCTTTGTAATTGAACTGGGGTTGTGTGGGACAGGGATCTGCCTTGCTTAGGCCAATCGGCTTTCTGCAGACTCCCATTTTCTTATGTTCTTATGTTCATCAGGCCACAGCCACCCGCCGTAATCTGTTTTCTGTTATAACTGTGGCAAAACCGGCTATCGCTATAATACCGGGTGTAGAGTGTTTGACCTTAAAGAAAAATTAGCATAGTACTACCGGTACTGAAATAGTCAAAATCAGGGGGTTGATACATATTAGGAAGTCAGTTTTGTATTCAGAAGCAGAGTTGACAAAATCAGCTAGCTTAAATTAGGGAAGTCACATTTCGTAATCGGATATCGAATATACAAAATCCGTAAACTATATCAAAAAGTACTGACACAGATATAGCATGTGATAAAGTGAGATTGAGCTCTGGGAGGCAGGGGACGCTCTGACAGGATCAGCCCATCTCCTTGGCATCACAGTTCTGGTAATAAAACGTTGACAGCAGTTCTAAGAAGGTAGTTCTTAAAATATGTCACTTATTATATTATTTATCTGTTTACTGTAGTTCAAATATCTGCTTGGCAGTTTGTTAAATTGTCAGGGTGTCCCAGGAGGAGAGGGCATAACTTTGGACAATTATTAAACAAGGCATTCTAAGCCTAAAATGTTCAATACAAAATATTCCAAATCTCAACCGGTATAGAAATATTGCATGTTGAAAATTTTATTTTCCTATGTATTTGTCCATAAGGCTGGCCTAGCTGTCCTAGTGCCTACCACACCCCCATCTAACTGCAAATGATTTATCCATGTTATTATACAAAATATTAAAATTATGTTAACTACAAAATTATTATAGACATATTAGCTCACTTTGGACAAGTTGGAAACTCTTTGGCATGGAAGACTTCATTACATAGTAGGGTCATTTGCTTGGAATCCGTGACCATTTTGTTCCTACCTTTTTTTCTCGATGGATTTGACAACCTGAACCATTTTAAAGGAAAATTAGCACCTATGCCCCTCTGAAAAATGACGGCTAACTCTGCTAGAGCCCAATATTCAAAATGGCCGCCAACGCCATCTTGAAAAATATGAAATGTAATATCTCTGGCATCAGATGAGCTACAAGGACGAATGAGGTGTCCTTTTTCACTAATTCTGGCATTACAAATCCACTGGAATGGTTATTGTATTGTATTGCATTGTATATTGTATTGTTATTGTATTGTATTATACTAATTGTACATACTAATCTGCCACTTCACTGTCACTTCATGATTCACTGTATGAGCCACTATCAGAATCACTGTCCTCACTTTCGCTGCTATCATCACTGTTGTTCTCTGCCTGCGGATTTGTAGGTAGTGGTATGGATGGGGGAAGTGGGGGCGGGGTTGAACGGACAGGCAGACATAGGCCATTTACAAGATGCCATCCATGGCCGATCGGTGAGGGGTGACTTTGGAGCTGGTAATGCTTTTGCAAATATGCAAGATAGTTTGCACGCTCCAAGTGTGGACGGAGACTGTCCAAGTCAGGCACAAGTCGGATAGTGCTTTTTTTCTTCTGAGCTCTCCACTTCGCTGCCCTCGCATCTCCCAGGGTCTTGCTTTTGGTATCACCATAGACATATCGAATGACAAACCGCTCCAAATCACTGATGACCTGTTCTGTGACTAGGAGCTGTGTACCACATGCTGCTAGCAGGTCGTGTGCCTCTTTAGACTTCTCCAGACGATCTGCGATGAGCTTCTTGCTTGCTCCATAGAAGCCAGAGTTGTGGTCACACCCAGTGAGGACATGAAGTGGTATGATGGATGCAGCCATTGCCTCACTGCACAAACATCGGGCATCGATAAGCTGACGTTTGCGTTTCACACACAGGATTCCTGTTGTCTTCTGAGCCACATATGCTGCTTGCACGCAGTTGTCTGTGTCCTCTGTGTCAAGAACGACAGCTACTGTGTAGCTGTCTGACCGGAGCACACTATATATGGTGAGCATTGCCGTATCTGCCTCTGCATGGGAGCATGTGAGCTCTGGCACAAGCTTGCCTGTGGTGAGATTCTTTGCAGTGCTGCCAACTACACAGTAGATTATCTCGGTGCTAGTTGTTGCTGCTGTTCTCTGGAATTCCGTTTGAAGAAATGCCTGAAGGCAGATTTTTTTCTCAGGTTTACCCAGGAGAGCATGGAAAACTTTACTAGAAGGAAATTTATCTTCTGTGTTCATGAAGACATCGCTGATTGGCAGTTTTTTTTTGGCGCAGTATTCTCTCACTGTCCTTGATCGTGTAATTCTGATCATATGAATCATTGACGCAAATGATGCGCTCAGCATGCTTGTGTCTCGTTAGAACGAAGTGCACCAACTTCTCTGCATAATCTCCCCAGGTATACTTGGTACCGTCTCCCTTCTCTCTGTCTTCAATGGTAGGAGTTGTTAGGCGCCAGATGAGGCCCATATCAATAATAGACGTGTATACATCAGGCTCTGGAATGACAGTCATAGTTAGTTTTTGTTGAAGCTTGCTTTTCTGTGCCTTACGGATGGTTCCATTGACGTTGAAGATGGAAAGGCACTCGGCTGTAACACGATGCTGCAGGACTTCTTGAAGTTTGAGGGCACCACTCGTTTCAACCAGTCCGAGAACAGAGGCCAAGGCATTACGCTCCATTTCCTCAGTCTTTCCCTTCAGGTTCTCACCATCTGCTTTCTTCAATTCCTGAGTTGAAAAGTTCAAACGCTTGCTACGGGGAACTCTGTCGTTGAGAGACTTGGTCTTGGAATACACTCTCTCATTCAAGAACTGCTTCAGTTTGCTTGTGCCATCCTCCTTTGCCGATTTCAAGTCGGCAGCGAGAGCGTCTGAGGCTGGGATTCCTGACTGTAGGGATCGAAGTGTCTTGTTTGTATGGTCAAATGGATCACACTTGAATTCAGTGAGACATGCGCTTATATCCTGTACAGCTTGTTCATCCTTCTTCATTTTACTCGACGAGCAATCAGCATGCTTCCCTTTTCCTTGTTTCTTGCGATTAGCATGGCGATGGACCTTTGTTCTCACCCGATTGATGTTATTCACATTCCGAGTGTTTGAAAGGAGCTGCTTTTCATTGTTCAGAATGGCCAACCAACCAGACTTCAGCTTAGAGCCCTTATTCATTGTTGACTCTATCCATATGTCGAGGGCGACACACGAATATGGTTTTCCAGTCATTGACTGTGCAAACATACCACTCTCCATGAATGCAGCCTGATCGACAGGAAGGGTATCAAGCACTGCGGTGAAATCGGGGAGATGCCGACCATACTTGTCATTATCATAGATTTGCATCAAAGGAAGCATGTGCTTGAGTGAGGACTTGAACTCAGTCCAGTTGCTTGTTCTGATTGCATGGATATTTTGAGTTAGAACCTCAACCATTTCCATGAATGACATCCAGTTTTCTGCTTGTGGGGCACCCTCAAAGTCCTTGAAGAGAGCATCAACGAGGTCCTTCAGCTCAGTATTTCTCTCTAGCTCTGCATGTTCATCTGCAAGTTCCTGTGCATCAATCGGATGTCGAAGCTTGGCAAAGGATGCCTTTACTTCTTCAGATAGAGGGGAATCTTCCAAACGTTTGTCTATGACATGGTGGACCAGAGTCTCGTAGAATAGTCGCAAGCAGCGAACCCCACGCTTAACATGTTTTCCACGAAGGGCCTCATCAACAGACCCGTCTGCTATAACACCAGCTGCCACCAACACATCTGAGATGCCAGATCCCTTAAACCTCTTGTATATAGTGTATATCGTATAAATACGATAGAATATGACTCTTTTGTGATCTAGTATGTCTCTGTGACGTCACGATCGCTCCTACAGCACGATGTAGGACGAGTAGATCGTATATTATAAGATTGTAAATAAGTTAAGTTATAAAAGGCCTAATATGCTATTAAGCAATATTGCCATGGTCTTATGTAGTATATATGAATTTATCGTATATATTAATATAATTTATCGTATAGAGCAACCTAGATGCGGTACGATAATTTGGGCTCCTGGCGTTTTGCCAAGGCAGCAAGGTGTGCCTTCGAGGAACACCAGAGCCTTCACGAACACCAACCAGTTAACATCTAATTTTCCGCCCTCAGTTGGTCGTGCTTTTGTGCCTCTAATCACAATACACATACAGCAATACACACAGCTACACCATCACGACGCTCTCATCGACACCATGACTGACTGACAGATAAGCATAATAATCATGTCCATTCCCATGTAATCATTTATTCTTTCTTTAACTTGACTCGTGTCTCGGGACCGAAGTCTCGATCCCCATTGTCCACCGCCATATTGGGTAAAACGTTCTCCCTTGCCTCATTGCCACGTGGAACTATTGGCGAGTTAATTCCTGGCTAATATTAACCCTTATAACCTTACCCTCTATATAAATTTAATATGTGAGACCTTTGGATATAAATTAGCTTGTTTCAGATTTAATTCAATTTAGATATGGAGTAGTTTTCATTTAGATTTATTTATTTGATTCATTATAGCTTAGTAATATTTAACTTCCATTGATAGTTTACCACATTGGTGCCCAGACCTCGGGATTTAGCTACCAGTAGGGGATTTTTCTTAGGCAATGAGCAAGGGATTAGCCCAGGGATGCAGGAGCAAGGACCCCGGAGGGGTGGGGCTTGGCTATCTTCCTGTACCTCAGGCGCCAGTACCTCAGCGAATAGCCATAGTAGGGCATTCATATGCCACTAGGCTAAGGGCAGCTGACGGAGGAACTGAGTCGTATCGGGCGTCGGAGGGGGATAGGACATTCAAGCTGTCCTACTTCGGGGTACCTGGAGCAACCGTTGATACCCTGAGAGCCTCCCCACAGTGGGGGCAGGTGATTCGGTTTAGGCCTCATATGATCTTTTTGCTTTTGGGCGGCAATGATATACGTCCCGGTACAGTACCCCGCGAGTTAGCTGACGCTATCAAAGAGGTGGCGCTGGATCTGGAGCGTGAGTCCGGGGGGAGCTGTAGGATTGTGGCAATTGAGAGCCGGACGAGAGTCCGAGGGTTGTCAGCGGCGGAGTATCATGCCATAAAAAATTCTGTTAACCACGCCCTGAGGTGTCGGTTAGTAGAAACGAGGCACCGCATTGTATCGCTCACTCTCAGCATCCGGGACCTCGACCAGGATGGTGTCCACCTCGATTTAGACACCAATCAAGTCCTGTATGATAAGATTGTAGGGCTAACGAAGCGTTGGCTAGAGAGGGACGCCGGGGTTGTATCATTGCGCCTGCCTAAGTCCTGCATCCCACCCATCATCTTTCCCCAATAATTTTCTTCTCCGTTTCAGACTTCCTGTGACATATGACCTGACCTAACATTTTTTCCTGTTCAATATGATCCATTAGTAGGTATTGCTATTTAGTGTACTATTTTTTCTCCATAACATAGAAGTCCGCCGGTCGGCGTCTCTTAATTAGACTATTATATGGCCGTTGTCTTTGTAACGTAACATTTAGATACATAGCCTATAGGCTCACATGCAAAATGAATAAAGACAATAAAGAGACACCGTCTAGTGGGGTGCTCATCAAAGCCCCTAAAAGTCAAAGGGCGGGACTTCGGTGAGTATTAAATAGGCTAATTGTGGACGTCAACACTTTCATCACTACTGCTGAACTAGAGGAATTGGAGGCTAGATTATAAAACGGTCGTATTACGGCTCTGAGTGAGGTGATTGTGGCTGACATGATAGAGGAGGAAGAGATAGTTACAGAGTGTGATAATTGCGCCCTCTATGACGAACCTGTCTTTAGAGCGAAGTACCTATTACAGCGTGCTGTCGCGAGTAAGAAGGGAGGCGATAATGAGGCCCATACAAGGGCTGACCCAAAATATACTGTACACCTCCCAAAGCTCAATCTTCCTACATTTGGGGGCAAGTTAACTGAGTGATTAGCTTTTTGGGACGTATTTCGATCTACGGTTCATGAGTCCTCTTTGGATAATGTCCGCAAGGTTCACTATCTGAAGGGGCAAATGGAAGGAGAGGCCTTACATTTGATAAAGGGTTTTGCAGTAGTGGGTGGTAGTTATCTTGAAGCGGTACACTTATTAGAGTTCACATACAGGGATAGAGAGCAGTTGAAAATAGCCCATGTCGTTGCCTTGTTGGGACTCGCAGAACCACAGTATAAGGTTGATGAGTTGACAAACTTCAGGGCAAATATGGAGTGCCATACTCGATCGCTAGACACCCTAGGGCTTACCACGCAGGAAATGATAGTCATTATCTTGCGTCAGAAGCTTCCTATGGCAATACTTGATAAGGTAAGATCATTTGAGCTGGGGGAGTTCAAAACTCAGTTCAGTAAGGAGATCAATAACCTACAGTTGAACAAAGGGAGAATGTATGTGTCGGGAGGGAGTGAGAATGTGGAGAAGAGGGGAACAGTAAGCATGACAGTGGGGACTAAAGAAAAGAAATACTAAAGTATACTAAAGTATAAGAAACCTGCTCAGATTCTATGTAAGCTATGTAACAACAAACATAAATGGAGTTTCTGCGTAAAATACCCAACAAATGAGAAAAAACTAGCACAGGCGAAAAGATTGAAGCTATGTGTAGGTTGTCTAAGTGGGGAACATGGTAAGCAGGGACAATGTACTGCTACATACTTAAGGCCCTGTCGCCACTGCAAAGGACATCACTTTGATAAGTTGTGTCCTACGGCAGATAAAGTCAAAGACGTCAAAACAGAGGGTACTACAACTGTGACACTAGGTAGCACGCAAGACACCACTATATTGCCCACAATACAGATTCCCATGGAAGGTAATGACAGTAACAAGGTTTGTCGGGTACTTCTAGATCAGGGGTCTCAACGTTCCTTTATAAAGAGGTCCGTACTAGTGGGACTGAAGCACCGAATCGTAGGGGCTGAGACTCTTCGATTACAGGGCTTCACAGGGGTTACTGATAAGCAAGACTACGAGATAGTGGAGATTTCATATTTCTACCGTAAAAAACGGTACTTTATGACTTGTATCGTGGTAGACACCCTACCAGAATATGTATCTGTGGGTGTGAAGAAGGTGGAACACGCATTACATAGCAAAGGGGTTAACTTGTCAGATCCCATGGGAAATCAGAATGAGGTGCATCTTCTACTTGGTGTGGATCATTATTATGATGTAGTATACCCTGGATTTAAAAAGATGTGTGGTGTAATTTTAATCCCCACTAAATTTGGATATTGCATGAGCGGAAAGGTGTATACTACACAGTCAAAGGTCCTGGTCGACACGGTCTCGATATATAGAGTCAATGTAACCACGGCAGAGGAGTTGGGAAGGGAGGATTCCCAACCTAGTGACCCTAAGATGGCTGCCGAGTTCGACCTGGAACGACTGTGGAGATTGGATCACATAGGCATTAATCCTATGGAGACTGATTATGACTCGGAAGTTGCGCTACAAAGGTTTGACGAGTCTGTGTGCTACTGTGCCTCAGACAAGCAATATAAAGTTAGTTTACCCTGGAAGAACAGTGAGATAAGCCTGCCTACCAACTATGGTTTGGCATTAGGTCGCTTGCGCGCATTACAGCGTAAATTGTCTAACGAACCGAGCACGCGCCAGGCGTATGACGATGTATTTCGGAGTTATGAGGATAGGGGCTTTATTGAGAGTGTCGATGTCAAGGAACCGTTTAAGAAGGGTAGGGTTCACTATCTGGCCCATCATGGGGTAAGGAAAGACAGCGTCACCACACCAATACGGGTGGTGTATGACTGTTCTGCCCACCAAGGTCAACAACCCAGTCTAAATGACTGCCTGTTGACAGGTCCGTCCATGGTGTCGGACCTGTCCCAACATCTATTGCAGTTTAGGCTGGGAAAGTACGCCTATACCAGTGACATCGAGAAAGCATTCTTGATGGTCAAGCTAAAGGAGGAAGATAGAGATGTTACCCGCTTTCTTTGGTTCGGCGACATTAGCGATTCTTAGAGTCCAATCATAATATACCGTTTTCGGGTTGTACTCTTTGGGGCCACGTGCTCACAGTTTTTGTTAAATGCCACAATCAGAAAACATCTAGCTGACACTCATGAGGACACAAGTAAACTATCTCGCGGATTATATATTGACAATTTGCAGGGTTCGAGCGATAGTCAGGATGATTTGTTATATGCATACTGGCAAGCACACAGATTGTTTGTGGATGCACATCTATTTCTCCGCGAGTGGGTTACTAATAGTGAAGATCTTCAGAGTTTGATACAGGTGAACGGTATGGCATCTCTTAACCAGGAAAGGTCCAGAAATTTGGGGATGATCTGGCAACCTAAACATGACATACTAACTTTTCAAACAAGGTCTTTTGCTCAGCAGACAGGAGCGCACACCAAAAGAAGTCTGTTGAGCAAAGTTGCGCATTTTTTTTATCCTTTGGCTCTAGCATTACCCATTACCATAAGAGCTAGGATTCTAATGCAGGAAGTTTGGAGACGTAAAATAGGATGGGATGACAGTTTGCCCGAGGACCTGAATGACCAAGGGACATTGTTGTTGAATGAATATGCCATCCTATGTACTAAACCTATACCTCGTAAAGTGGCGGCGTTCGGTGACGTTACGTTACACACGTTTTGCGATGCTAGCGCCACGGCATACGGGGTAGCCATATATGTTGTTACTTCACTTGGGGAACATTTAGTTACAGCCCGGGCCAAGGTAGCCCCGGTTAAAAAGGTAACTATCCCTAAAATGGAATTGACTGCCATGCTGCTATTAGCACGTCTGGTGTATCGCAGCATACGAGAGCGAATTAAATATTGAAATCGTTCACGTATGGTGCGATAGTCAGGTCGCACTCAACTGGATACATAGCAAGAAATCTCTGTCAGTTTATGTGCGGAATAGGGTAGATGAGATTAGAGCCCTTTTGCCAGACGTTGCTTATCATTATGTAAATAAAAAAGAAAACCCTAGTGATCTCATAACACTAGGGGTATAACGGCTAGCCAGTTAATGAAGTCCGAATTGTGGTGGCATGGTCCAAAGTGGCTGCTCCATGAAAGTGAATGGACGATATGGCATGCTGTTGGTGAGGGACTTCTGCCACTGGAAACAGTGGCAGTTACAGCCCAACCAAATGAGCCACCAGGTCCTATCATAAAGTGGGCAAGATTCGGTGACTATAATAAACTAGTCAGAGTTGTAGCTTGGGTATTGCGATATGTATCCAATCTCAAGCTTAAAGTAACGGGCCAACTCTGCAACAGGGGTCACAACATTGATGCTCGTGAATTTAAAGCAGCTGAAGTAACTTTGATCAAATGGGTTCAAGTAGAAACCTTTTCCAATTAATTAGAATCCTTGAAAAGCTCGAATAAGACATTAATGCCTAATATAGTGCGTCAACTAAGGTTGCACCTAGACAATGGCCTCATCAGGTGTGAGGGTCGCCTGAAGTGGTCGGGTGTACCAGATGGCACAAACCACCCTATACTTATGCCAACAAGACATCATGTTACTGATCTATTGATCATACGTGCACATAGGGAAGTAAAACACTACGGGGTATGTCATATTATATCAAATTTACGTCTCACATGGTGGATACCCAGAGTTCGACAAGTAGTTCGACGCGTAGTAAGAAAGTGTGTAATATGCCAGAGACTAAAAGGTAAACCATATGCAACTGGACCAGCTCCACCCCTACCTGAATGCCGTGTAAAGCACGTAGAACCTTTCCAAGCGGTAGGATTAGATTACACAGGGGCATTGAAGACGAGGGAGCATGAGAAGGTTTATATATTATTGTTTACCTGTGCGACGTCTCGAGCGGTACACCTAGAACTATGTGATAATATGTCTAGCGAAGAATTTATGCTGGCGTTTAGACGGTTTTGTGCCCGTCGTTCATTCCCTCAACTCATTCTTAGCGACAATGCTCCCACTTATGTCCAAGCATCAAAATATCTAAAGGATATGAGTAGTGATCATACTATCATCACTTTTTTGGGAGAGAAGAAGTGCGAATGGAGGTTCATTCCAGTTAAGGCACCTTGGTTTGGTGGAATGTGGGAACGGTGTGTCGGCATAGTAAAATCAGGACTCAGAGCGGTTGTAGGACGTGCTCTATTAAAGAAGAGTGAGTTGACGACAGTCCTCACAGAGATAGAGGCAGTCGTGAATGATCGCCCGCTTACACATGTGTACACCGACCTGCATAAACCACTACCATTAACGCCAGCTCACTTGCTATATGGGAAACCATTGACTGCATTTCCATCTGATTTCCAATCTATAGTAGAGTTAGAGGATCCCTCGTTGTACTCTGAGGTAGCGGTGTCTAAGAGATACCAATATATATCCAGGATAATCGAGGATTTTAGGAAACGGTGGATTAGTGAATATCTGCTAGCATTGAGGGAAAGGAGTGTTACTTCCTCTGGTAGACCAACGGCACCTACAGTTGGTGAAGTTGTTTTAATTAAAGAAGATAGTCCTCGTTTATACTGGAAATTGGGCCGCGTGTTGGAGGTGTTGGGCAGACTCTGTAGAGCGGGTGGCGCTATTGAAGACAGCCACTGGAACTACTGTTCGTCCTATCCCACGTTTGTACGCTTTGGAGCTCGATTCCGCATTGCAATCTGATGCTCCACCTGTTATTGCTGGGTCCGAGGATTCTCAAAGGAACGACTCACCTCTTACTGATGGTGATCATTCTCGGACCGGGACGCGTCCCAGACGCACTGCTGCTGGCGCCGTGACTTGTGGCATCAGAAGATAGCCTCTGGGCAACTCTAGGTTTAAGGTGGGGTTCAGGTCTTTTTTTGTGGGGGGAGTGTATCGTATAAATACGATAGAATATGACTCTTTTGTGATCTCGTATGTCTCTGTGACGTCACGATCGCTCCTACAGCACGACGTAGGACGAGTAGATCATATATTATAAGATTGTAAATAAGTTAAGTTATAAAAGGCCTAATATACTATTAAGCAATATTGCCATGGTCTTATGTAGTATATATGAATTTATCGTATATATTAATATAATTTATCATATAGAGCAACCTAGATGCGGTACGATAATTTGGGCTCCTGGCGTTTTGCCAAGGCAGCAAGGTGTGCCTTCGAGGAACACCAGAGCCTTCACGAACATCAACCAGTTAACATCTAATTTTCCGCCCTCAGTTGATCGTGCTTTTGTGCCTCTAATCACAATACACATACAGCAATACACACAGCTACACCATCACGACACTCTCATCGACACCATGACTGACTGACAGATAAGCATAATAATCATGTCCATTCCCATGTAATCATTTATTCTTTCTTTAACTTGACTCGTGTCTCGGGACCGAAGTCTCGATCCCCATTGTCCACCGCCATATTGGGTAAAACGTTCTCCCTTGCCTCATTGCCACGTGGAACTATTGGTGAGTTAATTCCTGGCTAATATTAACCCTTATAACCTTACCCTATATATACATTTATTATGTGAGACCTTTGGATATAAATTAGCTTGTTTCAGATGGAATTCAATTTAGATATGGAGTAGTTTTCATTTAGATTGATTTATTTGATTCATTATAGATTAGTAATATTTAACTTCCATTGATAGTTTACCACAGTGTAGATGAACTAGATTTGGATGTGGAAGGGTGCCATGAATGGTAAGATTTTGCTGAACAGCTCAGCATTCTCACTTTTCAACTCTAGCATGAGCACGTAGACAGGATGATCACCAACAATTATTGCAAAACGCATCTTTTTGTCTTCGATTGATTTTGCAAGCTTACACATCACATCATTGAGAATTGTCTTACTGGGTGGGTTGGGATAGGTCATGTGGTATATTGCTCGACTCTTCTCATCTGCATTTGACATGCTGGTGTGAAACCCTGAAAACCCAGGCACAGTCTGTTCTTCTGGCTTAGGTCTCGTTCGGTCATCTTGCGCCCTGGCCAATGCATGGATCACACAATGAATTCTTTGCACCGATGTGTCAGGAGGAGGAGTACTTTGATCAGCTGGTGACATCCTGAGAGGTGGTTTCCCACGCTTCGCTGTCTTGTATGGGTTTACTATTTGCATTTCACTTCCGAGCTCTTTGAGAGTTGTCGAGAGGTTTGATGCAAAGTTGGCACCGGGAACTGGTCTATCCTCGTGATTCTCGGAAGGAAGTTCTGTATCAAGTTATTCTGGCTGCACAAACATGACATTAGTGCGGTGTGACTGGCCAGCACCGGTCAGTGTGTCGCTCTTGAAGTCATCGTTGTCGACTATAGCGATAGCAGGGTTACCCTCAGCTAGTTCGAAGGGGCAATCAGATGAGCACTTGAGGTCATTGACCACCCAAAAATCTCGCAGCATAAGTACGTCATTGTAACTGATGCCCAGTCCATCTTTGTGCATTATGTCGACTATCTCCCTACTCTTGGTCATTCCATGTAGCAAGACAGAGAGATTTATCTCAAATGCAGTGTGTTTTCCAGTGATGTAGCTTGTGAGGATAGATGCAATCGATCGGACGGATGGACTGTCATCAATTGCAGACTTATATGGGTGTTTCAGCCATGTGAGCAGCTTCAGCAGGAGCTCACTGAGGTCTTCTTCTCTCTCCAACTCGTGTATATATGGGAGCCAGGGAATAGTATTTGTCCTGATGACTTGCTCTTTGAGTCGTGCCGCAACATTCATCACCTACTAATCATTGCTGACACCCAATGAAGATATTGCCACCTCGATGTATGTACCTGCTGCTGTTGTATCATATACCAGTTCACTCACATTCTTTTGAATGCGTTCATGAAATCCGATGTCTTCCCCAAATTCATTGACGAGAATTTCCTTTAAGTAGCTGGATTTTACTACTGAGTTATGTCCGTGATTTGAGATAATGCGCTTATAGTCCTGCAGCAGGCCTTGCAGTGTGCGAATTTCATGGTCTTTGAAGATGACTTGACGAATATGATGAAAGAAGAGAGCTTGGGCCTCTCGGAGGTTTACACGCTGCAGATGTTGAGTGCTTTCATCTGAAAGGGGCTTGTGGTCGCTTACATATTTGTGCCAGCACGCATAATGGTAGCGGATTTCCAATCCAAATGCTGTTTGACTATCTGGGATGGATGCAATCAGAGTGTCAAGTCTCAATCTCATGACCTCATCTTCCAGACGGAGAGTATGTAACTTGAATTTAGTCCAGGCATCTACTGTTGATAGGAGTAAAATCTGCTTGTCACGATCACTACTCTTGTATGCCCCTTTCATGCACCACACACATAGAGTCTTATCGTGAAGGACACCCATACTGGAGCGGAGCCTTTTAGATGCACTGGCCACTGGGGAAGGGTCTTGTTGATCTGATGCTTCATCTCTTTCAAGATGTTCCTCGGATTTGTGTTTGCGTTTTTCGGCTCGAGAGAGCTTGCGCTTGCTGGATAATGATGCGTAACAAATGCTATCCATGTGGTGACCCTTTGGTCCCTTCTCCCATTCCACATTTTCATGTATATGTTGAAACTTATCAAGTTCTTTCCATTGTAAAGACTTTTCCCGGATGGATTCCCACTTCTCAGGTGTAATGTTTTCCAAACAATCATCTGCGGTACATCGCTTACCACAGAGTAAAATGCACTCGTATTCATTTAATGTCTGGTCTGGTAACTCTTCACTCTCTCTTCTATTATCCATTATTTCGGTCACTTCACAAGTCGGCGATTTTCATCAGACGGGCATGCGATCCATCTGAAACAGTAAAAAAGTAATATTAGATATACACCGCAGGCAGAGAACAACAGTGATGATAGCAGCGAAAGTGAGGACAGTGATTCTGATAGTGGCTCATACAGTGAATCATGCAGTGACAGTGAAGTGGCAGATTAGTATGTACAATTAGTATAATACAATACAATAACAATACAATATACAATACAATACAATAACCATTCCAGTGGATTTGTAATGCCAGAATTAGTGAAAAAGGACACCTCATTCGTCCTTGTAGCTCATCTGATGCCAGAGATATTACATTTCATGTTTTTCAAGATGGCGTTGGCGGCCATTTTGAATATTGGGCTCTAGCAGAGTTAGCCATCATTTTTCAAAGGGGCATAGGAGCTAATTTTCCTTTAAAATGGTTCAGGTTGTCAAATCCATCGAGAGAAAAAGGTAGGAACAAAATGGTCACGGATTCCAAGAAAATGACCCTACTATACAGTGATGAGGGGGAGGACACTACATTAAACCTCCAATATGACCCTACTATACAGTGATGAGGGGGAGGACACTACATTAAACCTCCAATATCTACTATACAGTGATGAGGGGGAGGACACTACATTAAACCTCCAATATCTACTATACAGTGATGAGGGGGAGGACACTACATTAAACCTCCAATATCTACTATACAGTGATGAGTACAAAGGAGTACAAAGGAGTACAAAGGAAATCAAGCAACAACAGGTCTAGTGACCCTTCTAGGTTGCTTGTCCTCCAAAACACTGAGGATCAAGTGTCCAAACAGTGGTTTAGAGTGGGTAAGGGAACATTGGAAAGGGAACTACTGCCCTGCCACTAACGTGGCAGGACTAGGAAGTTAGTAGGGGACATATGGGTTAGTAACTGAGGGGAGGATAAAGTTATTCATTTACAAACGCAGTCAGTCGCGGGTTTGATGCGAGATATTTGTCTAGGCGGAATTTAAATGAATCAACGGTGCTGCAGTCTATAACGTCTCGGGGAAGCCCATTCCACAAGTTGACAACTCGATTGAAGAAGAAATTCTTAGATTCGTGCGAGTTAAAAGATTTACCAATAATTTTGCAACCGTTTCCCCGCGTGTAATTAGATTGGTCGATAGTGAAGTACTTACTACAGTTCATATTGTCGATGCCTTTGATGATTTTGAACACTTGAATTAAGTCGCCTCTTAATCTGCGCTGGGTTAAAGGAAATAGATTTAATTCTCTAAGACGCTCTTCGTATGGTTTGTTCTTTAGGCTAGGTATCATTTTGGTAACTCTACGTTGAACTCGTTCTAGCTTGTTTATATCTTTTTGGTAATAAGGGCACCAGGATTGAACGCAGTATTCCAGAAGAGGGCGGACTAAGGAATTGTAAAGGGTTAGGATAACTTCTTTGGATTTATGCTCAAATGACCTGCCTATAAAGCCAATTATTTTGTTTGCCTTCTTAACAACTTCTGAACATTGTTGACTCGGTTTTAGGTTACTCGATATTGTTACTCCCAGATCAGTTTCTCTGTTTACATTCTTAAGCTGAGTGCCATTCATCGAATAGTTTGCTTTCTCATTTAGGTATCCGACATGTAGTACTTTACATTTATCCGCATTGAAACTCATTTGCCAAATTTGGGCCCAACATGACAATTTATCTAGATTGTGTTGCATATCGTCAACTTGTTCTTTTGAGAGTACGCTATTTGCAATTTTTGTATCGTCAGCAAATTTTGAGATTGTGCAGGTGAGACCCTCATCTATGTCGTTGATGTAAATTAGAAAGAGAATTGGTCCTAGTACCGATCCCTGGGGTACCCCGCTACTTACATTGGTCCATTTAGATGCCTTACCGTTTATGACTACCCTTTGCTTTCTGTTGCTGAGCCAATTTTCTATCCATTTCAACACACCGTCTTGTATTCCATGCGCTTTTAGTTTTAGCAGTAAACGTTTGTGGGGAACTTTGTCAAAGGCCTTTTGAAAATCAAGGTATATAATATCTACAGCTTTACTCTCATCGTAGAGGTTGAGGATATCGTGGAAGAAGTCTAAGAGGTTTGTTAAACAGGAACGTTTTTTACGAAAGCCGTGTTGAGTATCTTTAAGTATGTTATTTTCCTCTAAGTGATTTACGAGTCTGTCTCGTATGACCGTTTCTAGCATTTTACATACAACTGAGGTTAAGCTAATTGGACGATAGTTACTGGGTAGGGATTTGCTGCCTTTTTTGAATATCGGTGTTACATTGGCTAGCTTCCACTGATCAGGCATAGTTCCAGACTGCAAGGATTTATTGAATAGTAATGTCAGTGGTTTGGAGAGCTCATTCTTAGCTTCCTTTAGAACTCTAGGCGAGATTGTATCAGGTCCTGGCGTTTTATTTACCTTGAGTTTATCTAAACAATTCAATACTTCTCTCTCTGTAACGGTGATATTGCTTAGAACATCTGAATTATCAATCTGAATCGGCGATGGTGTAGGGATATCACTGAGGTCTTCTGTTGTAAAAACTGATGCAAAGAAGGTATTGAGGGCATTACTCATTTGTACTTCGTCTTTGGTGTATTCTCCATTTTCATCGACTAACGGTCCAACAGTTGAAGTAACTACTTTTTTCTTTCTGATATAACTATAGAATTCTTTCGGGTTTGTTTTACTTTGATTCGCAATATGTAACTCTAAGGTCTTTTTACTTTGCTTAATTAATTTTTTGGCTTTGCGTCGTAGCTCTACAAATTTCACCCGTTCTTCGTCATTTTGTGAGGATTTTAATCTATCATTAGCAATTTTTTTAGCAAGCAGGCAGTTTGAAATATCTTTATTCCACCATTTGGGCTTATTATTATGGCCTGGACGCCGTATTTTCGATGGTATGCAGTCTTGCACTGCTTTTAGGTAAGTGGTTTCGAATAACTTCCAAGATGTATTTATGTCGTTATTGTTAATTAAAAAGCTCCAGTCAGTTTCTTTAAACATAGCTCTAAGTTTATGAAAGTTTGCTTTCTTGAAATTAGGGACTTTTTCGATGCTACTATTTGGTTCGTTACTAGTAAACTTTAAAGTGAAAGTTATCGTACGATGGTCGCTGTTACTGAATTCATCACCAACATTCAAATTCTCTATCAATTCTTCTTTTGTTGCAAGTACAATGTCAAGAACGTTATTACCACGGGTCGGCATTCGAACAAATTGATAAAGCGAACTCTCTTGCAAGTTCGTATACAAGTCATGTCCGGAGTGTGAAGTAAGAGTATCGCCCCACTTGGTCACAGGTAAATTAAAGTCGCCAAAAATTACGGTATCTTGTGAGTTACTTACATCTGCAATTTGTTCGTAAATTTCTCGGTCAGTTTGCACTGATTGAGCTGGAGGTCTGTATATTAACGCAAGTATTATTTTTGTACCTTTATTATTCTTTATTAGCACAAAAGATGTGTCGACGTTCACAATTTGAGGTTTTGACACGAGGGTCGGGTTAAGACTTTCTTTGATATAAAATAAAACGCCACCTCCATTTTTATTTATTCGGCTGTTCTCAAACATTACATAACCGGGAAGTGAATACTCTGCTAAAAAGTCTCTATCTTGTGTATTGAGCCAAGATTCTGTTATGCCAATCACATCATAATTTTCTGTAAACACTAGTTCCTCTAAATCTGAAAATTTATTGCGTATGCTACGAGCGTTTGCATAGAAAACATTCAAAGTTTTGGATTTGGGATTCAAGGAACGGTTTTTATTCAAATTATTGGTTCTGGTCGGATCTACATTTACATTCATGGCTGTCCTCGGTCCTCGGTCGTTATCCCTGACGGTTTTGAATTTGGGTCGTGTTGGTGGAGCTTTATCCAAATTCGCGGTTCTTGACGGATTAGTATTTAGTATTAGTATTATGTATTATTAGATTAGTATTATGAGGGGGAGGACACTACATTAAACCTCCAATATCTACTATACAGTGATGAGGGGGAGGACACTACATTAAACCTCCAATATCTACTATACAGTGATGAGGGGGAGGACACTACATTAAACCTCCAATATCTACTATACAGTGATGAGGGGGAGGACACTACATTAAACCTCCAATATCTACTATACAGTGATGAGGGGGAGGACACTACATTAAACCTCCAATATCTACTATACAGTGATGAGGGGGAGGACACTACATTAAACCTCCAATATCTACTATACAGTGATGAGGGGGAGGACACTACATTAAACCTCCAATATCTACTATACAGTGATGAGGGGGAGGACACTACATTAAACCTCCAATATCTACTATACAGTGATGAGGGGGAGGACACTACATTAAACCTCCAATATCTTTCTAACGGTTGAGATTTTGTACTTTTTGTTATAGAACATGTTATGCTTAGAATGCATTATTTAATCATTTCCCAAAGTTATGGCCTTTCCTCCCACGAAACCCTGTATATATATATAAGAACATAAGAACATAAGAAAATGGGAGTCTGCAAAAAGCCGATCGGCCCATACAAGGCAGATCCCTGTCACACCCAACCCCAATTACTAGGCCCAATTATAGGCCCAACTCACTAATACCTTGAGTACTGACCCCACCAAAACGGTCAGAGATTAACACAAGATTACGGGGGTCTGCTGAGCGCCGATTGGCCCACACCTGGTAGATCCCCCTCACACCCAACCCATCTTGTCCATATGCCTATCTAATTTTATCTTAAAGCTCCCTATCGTTCTTGATCCCACTATATCACTCGGTAGCCTATTCCACCCATCTACAACTCTGTTACCAAACCAATATTTGCCTATATCTTTTCTGAAACGAAATTAATCTAATTTGAAACCATTTGTTCGAGTTCTTTCGCTATCACTGAGCTTCAGTACATTTTTCATGTCTCCTTTATTTGTCCCACTAACCCACTTGAACACTTCTATCATATCCCCTCTAACTCTGCGTCTTTCTAACGAATGTAAGCCTAATTTGTTCAACCTTTCTTCATATGGTAGATTTCTAATATTATGAATCATTTTTGTCATTCTTCGCTGTACTCTCTCCAACGAATCTATGTCCATTCTGTAATAAGGACACCAACATTGGACAGCATAATCCATATGAGGTCTCACTAATGACAAGTAAAGTTTCAAGATAACATCGGCAGTTCTGTTACTCACACTCCTTGAGATGAACCCTAGAATCCTGTTTGCCTTGTTACGTACGCTTATACACTGTTTTCTAGGTTTCAAATCGTTGCTAACAAACACACCTAAATCTTTCTCGCAGTCTGAGTTTTCTAATTCAGCATTAGCTAGTTTATATTTTGCATTAGTATTCGTCTTCCCTATCTTTAATACCTTGCATTTGTCAATGTTAAAATTCATCTGCCATTTTACTGACCATTCGTGTAAGGTATCTAGATCTCTTTGGAGGCACTCTATGTCGCTATCTGAATCTATTGGTCTCCCTATTTTGGTATCGTCTGCGAATTTACTTATCCTACTAGTTATACCTAAATCAAGGTCATTTATGTATATAATAAATAACACAGGACCCAATACAGATCCCTGGGGGACACCACTCTTGACTGATCCCCACTCTGACTTAGTACCATTTATGCTGACTCTCTGCTTCCTACCAATTAGCCATGACCTAATCCATCCCAACAACGACCCACCTATTCCATGCGCCTCAACTTTTCTCATCAATCTCTCATGAGGGACTCTGTCGAAAGCTTTACTGAAATCTAAATATATTATATCATATGACTTGTCATTATCTACTGCTTCATACACCTCTGAGAAAAAACTAAGCAAATTTGTAAGGCAAGAACGTCCCTGAGTGAATCCATGCTGAGAAGAATTTATTAAATTAAATGTTTCTAAGTGGTTTCTAATTTTACTAGCAATAATTGACTCTAGTAGCTTTCCTATGATTGATGTGAGACTAATGGGACGGTAATTGGATGCTATTGATTTATCACCTTTTTTGAAGATCGGAACTACATTTGCAATCTTCCAAGCTTCTGGAACTAAACCGGTTTCTAATGACTTGTTAAATATAATTTGTTATGGGTAACTTAACTCAACTCTGCATTCTTTTAATACTCTAGCATATACCTCATCCGGACCAGGCGATTTCTGAGGTTTCAGTCTGTCAATTTCCTTAAGCACATAATTTCTACTTATAGTAACCGTACTTAAGCTATTTTCTATACAATCGCTATATACCTTACGGACTTCTGGAAACTGTGCCAAATTTGCATTTGTGAAAACGGAAAGAAATTGATTATTTAATGTACTGCACATTTCTAAATAATTTTCTGTAATTTCTCCTATATATATATATATATATATATATATATATATAGTGTGTGTGTGTGTGTGTGTGTGTGTGTGTGTGTGTGTACAGGGGGGTGGCGGACAAAGGGGCCCGAGTGAGTCCCATAGATAACCACTGATCCATTACGATACCATCCCAGACATTATGGTGAAGGGGGGTCAGGAGGAGGAGAAGGAGGAGGTACGGAGGGGAAGAGGAGAATGGTGGGGTATGGTAGGGTAGAAGCTGGGAGGGGGGAATGATATATCTACAGTATTAGGGGCCTTCCCACATCAAGGAGTGTGGAACCGACTGTAACCGACTAGTGACTCTGTATGGAGTCTCCATGGAGTCCTGGAGATAGTCTGTCGTACCCCTAATGAGTCTGTAGCACCACCAATGAGTCGGTTACACCCCTGGGCGGCAATAACATTTTCAAACTTGTTTTGAAATTTGGGTACCGACTGTGAAAAGTCGGATCGAGTCGGTACCGACTCCTAATAAGTCTGTCCGAGTTTTAACGAGTCTTAGTGACTCCTAACAAGTCTGTTACACTCTATTGTGTCAGAGTGCAGTTATCAGTCACAGTCTACAGATATAAAGGAAACAGTCACAAGCACGTCCTCCTCGACTTGCCACCGCCATGTCACTTGATAGCATCAATGGTATACACATTAGTAGGTTACACAGATTCAATAGTATATAATACACGCATATAATAACATTTAAGCAGGTTATCTCGCAGTTATTATGCTTTACTACATATAAATAAACTCAATAACCTGCTGGTTACCATTACTTTATTAACATAACATAAAAAAGAAGTCTGCAGAGAGGGGATTGTCACACACAAGGCAGATCCCTTTCAAACACAACCCATCTCTTCCATATACTGTCATGCCTTTCCCGCCAAAACTCCTGCAGATCGTTTCCTGATATAATGTCTATATCACAATAGCCAGAGAAAAGGAAACAAATAGGTAATCGGATCTTGAAAGGGTTATGCTAAGTAATGTAGGCTTACATAAAAACATAGGAAAATGGGAGCCTGCAGAAAGCCGATTGGCCCACAAGGCAGATACCTCTCACACCCAACCCTAATTATAGGCCCGACTCACTAACAAACTAACTCATATACACGCATATAATAACATTTGAACAGGTTATCTCTCAATTATAATGGTTTACTACTTATAAATACAGTAAACTCAATAACCTGCTGGTGACCATTTCTCTATTAACATAACATAAATAAACGAAAGTCTGCAGAGGCGATTGGCACACACAAGGCAGATCCCTTTTAAACACAACCCATCTCTTCCATATGCGGTCATGCCTTTCCCGCCAACACTCGAGCAGATCGTTTCCTGATCTAATGAAAATCGTCTCACAATAGCCAGAGAAAAGGAAACAAATAGGTAATCGGATCTTGAAAGGGCTAGGCTAAGTAAGGTAGGCTTACATAAGAACATAGGAAATGGGAGCCTGCAGAAAGCCGATTGGCTCACACAAGGCAGATCCCTCTCACATCCAACCCTAATTATAAGCCCAACTCACTAACAAACTAACTCATATACACGCATATAATAACATTTGAACAGGTTATCTTGCAGTTATTATGCTTTAATACTTATAAATATACTCAATAACCTACTGGTGGCCATCTCTATTAACATAACATAAAAAAACGAAAGTATGCAGAGAGGCGGTTGGCACACAGTGTTAGTCTGTCCTAGTCTGTCTTACTCTGTTCTACCCCGTTTTAGTCTGTAATGACTCTGATGTAGTTGGCATGCATAACCGATTGCACTCTGTCACACTCCTGACAAAGTCTGTTAAGACACAGACTTGGACAGAGTGTTAGTCTGTCCTACCCCGTTTTACTCGGTGTATTTATCCCACTCGGAAGCAGTTGGTGACATTTCTCACGGAGTAGCACAGACTTGACACTACTAGTGAGTCGGTACCAAGAGTCTTTGATGTGGGAAGGCCCCTATAATAGTGAGTTTGGTTGCGAGGGGAGGGGATGGGCCAAGAGGAGGAGGAGGAGGTAGTGGGAGGGTGGAGGAAGTGTCTAATAGGGGGCAGGTAGTCAGGGTAGGGAGGAACCAGGAGGATGTGAAAGTAGGGAGGGGGTCTAATAGGGGTTAACAGCAAGTCGGGGATGGTGGGGGGATTAAGAGGGTTTGATGATTTGCTATGGCTATTCGCTTCCTTTGTTTTCTGGACTACATCTTAATTGTTTTTTCTTCCCCTACTATGTCTCTCTTCTTTCTCTCGTATTATCGATTTTCTTGGTTATTATCGTCTTTTGGGTCACCGGATAGCCCCCACTCTTCGACTGGTGAAGGGGTAACGAAGGGAGGGAAGGGGTGATAGAAGGAAGGGAAGTAGAAGGCTAATGGAGAACAGGGAATTAGAAGAGGCAAATGAGAGAGGCTGGGGAGGGGGGGGGGGAGGAGGAGGGAGAGTTAATAAGTGACTGGGATGGGAGGGGAAAAGAAAAGGGGGGATGGTGGGGATAGTGGACTGAGAGGGGATTAGTGGTGAAGGGGTCAAGAAGGGGGGGGAGGGGTTGGTAGGGGGAGAGAACTAAGAAGGATTGGTAGGGAAAGAAGACTAAGAAGAATTGGTCGGGAGAGAAGACTAACCACTGTATTTTATAACCACACTTAAGTGCTTCACTCACCCTATATCGAACGACGATAATACAACTGAGTGCTAATTTGTGATAAAGGGCTTAATATTATTAACTTTCAGAAAAATCACTATTTGTTTCTACTTATTTCGCTCATGAATGATTAGAGCAGCGCTTAAGTGCGGCTTCAAGAAGGCGTCAAAATGGGGGTGGAAAGAGAAGAGTGGGGGCGATCCGGTTATCCAAGATACGATAATAGCCAAGATAATCGATAATACGAGATACAGAAGAGGGACATAGTAGGGGAAGAAGAACAACAAAACTAGGGTGTAGTTCAGAAAGCAAAGGAAGCAAATAACAAAAATATGAATACAAATAATAAATGAATTAAAGAAAATAATAACAATCAGAGAGGAAGGCATTGGGGTCATAGATCTCAAGAGGGTGGGGAAGAAAGTGGAGCTGATGGTGGTAGGAAGGCCTAAGAGGAGTCACGGTAGAGGGAGGGGGCAGAGCTCCCCTATAATCAAGAGATCAGACAACATTTCACTATGACACTATTATGGGAAGTCAAAGCAACAAGGTATATAGCATGATATATTATTATTTTATTTCGTACAATGGCGCCATTGATTGTTTTCATTATTCATGAACGCATCCCATCTTTTCAGTCTGGCTATCAGTAAATGTTTGCATTCAGTTTAAGAAAGATATATGGAAGTCAGAAGGTTAATTATGATATTATTAACCATATATATTTCAACAGATCCTGTCTACACTAAATAAAATCGTCTAACAATAGCCAAAACATTATGAAAGTGTGCGTCCTCTCTTACAGAAAGAGTTCAATTATATCTTAACAAATATGAGAAAATTACATAAACCGTAGGACTCACAGTCAAGGGAGGTTAATTCTAGCTATTAACGTGATTACTATGCTAGGATATCATAGTACACTCGGTAAGAGGCATCTAGCAGTAAGAGGATGTTTTTTTTTCTACGTGAGTAAGGGAGACAAAAGGCAGAACTGCCTGTAGCGAATGCCTCCGTCAAATTTGAGAGTGACAGGGCCAAAATCAAGGGACGTTCGAGCCAAAATACCTGGACACAAGGAGTTTGAAGCAATTTAAGTCATAGGAAGAGGGAAAGATTAATTCAGGGAGAGAGTTCCAGAGCTCAGCTGTGAATATTTAACAATTACTCAGAATTATTATCTTACATAATTAAGCAAATTTGTCCTCAACATTAATTATACATAATAGATGAACATCAGTGGTAACCAGTTAATATTAAGACAGTTAGGCTACTTGATCAAAATAATGTAGTTGTCTATCAAATATATCCAGTATCGTGAAGGACCTTTTAGAAATGTAAAGAGTCATACACCTAAACATATCAAGAGTCATGGAGAAACGGAGAGTGAGCACCCTCCCGACGCTCACAACTTCGGTCCAATTTATTTAGCATAAATACTCCTTAGACCCCCATTCAAGATAAATTTGTAATTTTTTCGGTAGAAAACATTTCCTGGCCGAAGGCCGGTTACTCTTGAAATTACGGGCTCGGTATCGCTCGCCAGGAAAAAACCGACATCTAAATTGCACGAAAGGTCTTTATATTGAAAAAAACTAAAAAAATTAGACTTAAAGTCTTAAAATCGCCAAACTAATGGGCCGAACGTGTTACAATCTCAAAAACAATGAGGCTAAACACCAGGGAGAAGGGGTGCCAGAAAAACCAGCCCATCTCCCCTTTAACAATTTACTCCAAGAAGACCTCCAAAATATCATGTGAAGGAATGGAAGGTAAAAGTTATAATTAACGACCTCCTTAACCCCTTCTGTACGATGTGATTTGTTGTACCTATTATTCTGGCTACTATTAGACGATTAAATGCAGTTTATAAAGGCCCTATAAGATTCAAACGATTTATTGAGATAGTATTTACACGTTCGAGTCCAAGGAGTGGATTATAACCCAAGGATAAGCGTCTAATGGTTACCTGAATGAGACGAAAATTTTATAATTGTACTGAAAGAGATAAGTGGGTAAATATTGGCAAAGCAAAAGAGAAATCACACGAGCGTATTTTTAGGCAATTTTCGAGTGACAATTTTTTGTCAAGCAATTATTTGGGTTTTATCGGCATCGGCAGCTAGACGAAGGTCGATTATAATAGTTGCTAATCTCTTACACGGCCTAAAACTCAGAAGCTGGCAGGTTAAGGTTGTCGAAAACAGTCCGAAAAATCATTGTTCGACTTCCCTTTAATATCTTCTGTACAATGACTACATTTTTACTCTGGTTATCATCAGACGATGTTATGGAGCTTAGCAAGGTATTGTGGATCTAAGAGCAGTGACTTAGTAGTTTGATCACTAGAGAATATTTCTTAGCTGAATATAATTGTTCAACATTGGCCAGAATTAAGAAACAAAATAAAAGTCATTGTACAGACGAGGCTAGTAGTAATTCCATAAAATATTGGCAGTTGTCCAGATTGTGTTTACGGAAGGGTCTCTTGGGGTAAGAAATAGGGGGGGGGGGGCTAAGAAGGGACATTATATGCAAGAAAAAACTATGAAAAGGGCCATTGAGAGAGAGAGAGAAAAAGAGAGCGAGACTTCATAAAGACAACTGTTGTTCTCACCTAAAATCTATAACTTTGTTTTTCCGGCCCCTTTTTATATTAACTCTCTCACTGCCCACTCTCTATATCACACACACACACACACACACATATATATATATATATATATATATATATATATATATATATATATATATATACTGTATACTGTATATATGTATATATATTATATAATATATATATATACCGGTATATATAATTATATATATATATATATATATATATATATCAATATATATATATATATATAATCCGCTGTAGCTTTCTTCATTTTCCTGTGAAGTTAAGTTGAATATTACAAATAAAACACAAAATTTTATAATAACCGCATTGCCATGGGCAGATGAAGAAAGATACTGAGGAGTTTGGTATGCCACATTAAAGTATACTGTATATATCATATTCAGTCAAACACAACCCAGTTCTCTGTCCTTACTTTCATTTAGCACCTACTGTCCCAGTGACGTACGTTGGCCGACAGTAAAAAAGTCACTCGTCAGTACCAGCGACGGGACGTTCGTCCATAATATGCGGTCCTTGTAACTGCCCGTATCAATCGGTACCTGGTACCACGACTTGTGCGCACTGCTCTGAGACATTGGCAACACTTCTCAGCTTATATCTAATCTCCCACAGGCCAGTATTCCTCCATCTTTTGATGTGGAAGGGTGTTCTCTCTCAACTCTGAAGCCATTTTGGCCACATTGCTTGGTACTGGAGGGTACATTTATGGTAATTCCCTCTGGTACAGTAGGGGTTAAAGGAAACGAAGGGGTAAACATGGCAAAACATTCAAACTGCCATGTAAAAATCAGGGGATATTTATGTTTGTTGTCAGTTTTAACCCGTTTTCCTTGTATAACAAAAATGAATAGCGATAATGCTAAATGCTGTATGATGGTGCATGGTATCAATACTTCTTGAATACACCAAATAATCCTCTGTAGCTCTTTTCTTCTTTCCGTGATAATGAGTTTCAAATTAATGCTGGTTTCTTTAAATATTCAACTCAATACCATGGTAATATGAAGAACGATATAGTGAAGTTTTTGGAGTCACTTTGAAGTATTGATACTAT
>CM064521.1:45593546-45708546 GCA_032716605.1 Paralithodes platypus
ACGTCACAGATGAATCCAATACTGCCCAGTGTTAATTCTGAAAGCTCGATGGTGTCTTCTCCCGGTTCCTTCTCCTTGGCGATTTTTGGTGGTGTCTCCGGGTTTGTCGGCATGGGAAGGAGTGGTCCTGGGGATCTCTTTCTGGGCGATGTTGGCTTGGTGTTGGGGGAAGTTGGTGGTGATGCTCTGGCTTCCTCGGGTTCCATTTGTGTCTCGTCCTCTTCTTGGATGTGAAGAGTTGGAGATCCCTGTAGTTCTGGAACTCAATCTTGTGTCTTGGGGGGCTTCTTCTTTGTTGACACCCTTTTGATGTTTGCAGGGGTCGCGGAGAAGGCCTTCTGAGGTATGGTGATGGTGGGTAGATTGTTGTGTGACAACAGACAGGGGATTAGCTGGCAGAGTTGGTGTTTGTCTGGGCCAGCAATGGCCATGGCTGACTGAATACAGGCAAAGATCTTGGCCCTCAGTACTGCTTCCCCATCTGCTGTAGTTGTAGGTGGTGTCGACTCTGGTGGAGCATTCCGTGGGGAGAAAGAGGAGCCCTTGACTGGAGCTCCTTCAGGGCCTGTGATGTTGGTAGCTTCACGTCCCTGTCTCCCTGATTTGATGGTAAAAGTCACTGTTTCACCATTTCTTAGTGAGGCTTTCTTCTTGCTGTTGTTGTTGTTGCTAATGTTGGTGTGGTGGCAGAAGACATCCTCGTTGCTCTTCGTAGTTATGAAGCCATAGCCTGCCTTATAATTGTACCATTTGACAGTACCACAGGTAATATTGTTGGTGGCCATGGTAGTGTGGAGAGGCAGGTGGTGGGGCTGCAAGCTGATTGGCCGATGGAGAGAAGTTAGAAGGTGATAAGTCGAGTTTATATAGGCGATACAAGATCAAGAGAGGGTTTATTGTGCGCTAGCTGCACGCTGGTTGGCTAACCTAAGACTAGCTCTGGTAGGCTGGCCGGACGCAGGAGTGGGCGGGGCCTCTGTGTGGTTCGTCTGCGTGTGTGGAGGGGGCATTCCTGGGGGCATCATGGGGGGCCTCGCTGTGGAAGGGCGTGCCGAGGGTAGGATCTGGCTGTATTCCGCTTGTGTGTTTAAAGTAGGTTGGTATGTTTGTATATATATAGCTTCAAGAATGAATAGGCGGCGTGAGTCTATTTCTTTATCAAGAATAGAGGTGTGTTTATCTAAGTCGGGTCTGGTGAGTTCCTGATGGTGTGAGGATGTGTGGTAGTGGTCCTTGATAGCTCGACTTGATAAACTCGACATATCACCTTCTAACTTCACTTCTCCTTGATGATGATGGCTGCGCCCATTGAAACGTCGGAACCATTTGCAAACCTCCTTTACCAACTTCCTGAAAATACCAGAAAAACTGTACGAAAAATTGAGAGTATCAATAAAAAACTCAATAATGCAAACTGTGCCTATTATTTTAATCTCACCTGCCTGAAAGAAAATATATATATATATATATATATATATATATATATATATATATATATATATATATACATACATATATACAGTATATATATATATATATATATATATATATATATATATATATATATATATATACAGTATATATATATATATATATATATATATATATATATATATATATATAGTATATATAATTATATATTACTATATATATATATATATATATATATATATATATATATAATATATATATATATATTTATATATATAACAATTTTAATAATAAACAATAAAATGGAGAAAGTAAATGTCAACAGAAGAAAGAATATGAGAGGAATAAAAAACGGGTTAATGAATTGAAAAATGGGTGTTGCTTGAGAAAAATGAGAAGGGGAGACGACAAGAAGGAAGAAAGACCCGCGACACAATGAGCTAATAAAGAAAGATGAAGAACGCTTGGTGAATAGAACCTTGACGGGGGAGAGGGTTGACGGTAAATATACAAAGATGATATATTATGTATAATTATGAATGTGTGCATATTCAATATATAACATACACAATGTACATAATCAAGGTGAAATATATGCTAGATTTCCATGACAATTGTATAACTTTTACTAATTTATAAACACTTTTGAGCCAACGCCATATTATTTAGACAACGTCGTATTATTTAGACACTTCAAACGTTACCGATAATACATTTACAATAAGTACCAATATATCTGCTACCGTACAACTACTAACAACTAAACTTACGGTGTAGTAAACAGCCAACGCATCTATTCTTGACGGATATAATAATTGTCATCTTCAATACCGGAACCTATTTAACCAATATGTGTACATAAAATTACACCGTCACTAATTTATCTGGTTGAGTTAGGGGTACGGTCATCATAGGATGCAGCACGAAGTTAAATATACAACGGAGATTATAGGAGTTAGATATATTCAGACGAAATTCTACTAAATACAAGCTGATAATTACACGCACTCACGCACGGACCCACATACAAGACTTGATATACAGAGAGAGAGAGAACGAGAGAAAGAGAGAGAGAGAGAGAAAGAGAGAGAGAGAGAGAGAGATATTAGGGATGGGGTGTGGGGGGGTGGGAGAAGATTAATGACCTAGCTATTAACCCCTTATTAGCGGGCCCGACTTAAGTCCGTATTTAAAAACCTGGACTATGTGGCGGGGCCCGACTTTAGTCCGTATCTAAAATCCTGGACTATGTGGCGGGGCCCGACTTTAGTCCGTGTGCAATTTTTGAGCAAGAATGGCTCTGAGAGAGAGACGAGCGACGGGAGGAGCGTAGGTTGCCTCATGACCGCTCGGCATGGACCCCGCGCGCCTACTGACATCTACTCCACACAACTCCACCCTCCCTACCTCGCCACACAGGGAATTATATAAGGAAATTACCGTATTTTAGGGTTTTTGCACTCGTGTTGCACGATCGTTGCAAGAGAACGCGTGGTCGTAGAAGGATGGTTCTGATGTCATTGGAAAGCTCAATTTAGGCCCTTGCAGGGATACATAATTGTATTCCGCTCTGGCTCTTGTTTATGCATGAAAAAGAGCACGGAAAAACATCCATTTAGGGTAAAAAAAAAACGCTGGGCGCGTAGTGGAAAAAACTGGCGGGCCTGCTCCTAAGGTGTTAATGAGATTAGTTTCTTCTAGCACCTCCCACCAGCCCCCACATTGTACTATATTCAGGCCCCTCAGCCAACACATGTATCATCCACCTAATACACAAAGGTCAGGTCACGTAGACTCTCTTCCTGCCAGAATATAAATTAACTATCTAGAGAAATCTGCTCTCACAAATGAGTCACTCAAGGTCGCTTAAAGTGTTATCTATTTATGTATTCATATCTTTATATTTACTCATTTATATAATATTTACTCCATTTATGTATTTTTTTTAGTTTCTTTTTTCCTCCCTAGGACCTCCCCCCCCTCCCCAAAAAAAAAAAGAACTCCCCTTCAAGATATATTCATACATTTTTTCGGTAGAAAGATGTTTGGGCCGAAGGCCGATGCCTCCCAAATTTCAGGCTCGCTATCGCTCGCCAGGAAAAGGAAATCCTACTTGGAGAATGTATTTCAATTGATACACAAGTCGTACGATCCATATTCCAGGATACCACAGATGTTTACAAGTTTCCCCACGCAACTCGGGTTATAGAGATTTCGTTTTAATTCTCGCCCAGCCAAACACGAGAATCATTAATATCAAGTAGATCTCACAAATACACCTGAGCTAATAAATGTTTACATACTCCCAGCCGTGATCGAAACTCCGACATTCAAAACGAGTGTCCAAGCTTTTAATTCACTATACCACGGCTTGGAGGATATGAACATAATTATCATCTAACGTGTATTTGTGAGATATACTTGATATATACAGTATATATATATGGTCATGGGGGACTATGTGTGGGAGGCTGAATAGTCACACTGAGTGGAGAATGAGGGTAGTGGGGGTGGAGGGTGAAGGGGGAGGTGGAATGTGTGGGAGAAGGTAATGAGCCAGCGAGTGGGGAATAGCACTGCTTGCAATGTAGATCACCGCCGTGTCCTCAATCTATTTATGCCATTCACGGTTCTTTCTCATCCACCACTTCATTGCTTCTATATTTTGGTGTATGACAGGGGATCTTTATAGTACCTCTCTACTCTGTTGCTCCTACTTTGGGATCAAAAGGAGCTCTATACCAACCACACCCATTTTACAAGAGCTTCTATATTTCATCGGGCAGGTGGAGATGTTTGGCCAGTCTCCTCATGCAACATGCCTCTGTTAGCCTAACAGTAAAATGGGTTCTATCCATCATCACTTAACAAAATTGGGAAAAGATTGGAACGGAAACTAAATCTAAGGGGCGACAGTTCGGGTATTAGCTTGTAGAATAGGGGACTAAATAGAATACTACACAAAGGGGACTAAAAAGATGACTACACAAAGGGGCCTGCTAACACCTCGCCCCACACCATACTACCTATACCTGCTGGAGGAGGTAAGAGGTTTATTTAGTCCATCCGTCATACCTGCCCCCCCCCCCCCCCCCCCCGAGTGCCGGCCTGCCATGTTGTTAGTACAAGCACTCACAAAAATACAAGGGTAGCCTATATTATGTATTAGACTAAGAGAGCTATGAGATTGGAATGTGTTTTATTTGCTCGAGCCAGTTAAGCAATGCAGTATGATATAAAAACCATGTTTGTTACTTACTGCATTCCCAATAACATTAAATATTTAATCATGACACTTCTCAAAATTAAAACTATATGATCTTTGAGTGTATCGGAGTACGTGTACTGGTCCACCGCTTGTTTGTGTGTGCTGTTATGCTATTTTATAAGGAGCAATGGCAAAATGTACAGCTGTATGCTGTGATTCTTAAATGCTTTTGTTTGTACCTACCATTTCAATACCACATATATATAGAGAGAGTGAGATAAGTAAAATAGAATCATTACAATTTATATGTGAACGCCAACAATTCGTCGGACTGGACGTATATCGTTTATATATTTTTGTATTGGCGAACACCATCGAGCCTGTTCCCAGCCGGTTCGGCTGGGAAATTTTTCTTCCGATTTGTTTTACAAATTGATATCGATGGGAGGTCTTGGGGGTATTTTTGAAGCTTAGTGGAAGTCTTGGGAAGAAAATTAAGAAAATACTAAACAAATAAATAGATGAACAAATATATCTAAATCTCCCCTAAAGCCAGTATCACACGAGTACATTTTCCAACAACTATATTAGTCAACACTGGTGTAGTAGCTTATAAAGCAAGCGTTTACAATAATTATATGACCTAAAATAATCTATATTCAGTCTTGTTTCCGATATCGTTGTAATAGATCCCAGAAATGTTTGCCATTTGCCAAAAGAATGTTATCCATCGAATGTTGACGAAAAGGATCTCGTGTAATATCCCGTTCAGTCTGTTTAATTGTTGGTATGACCAATTTATCAGTTATGTATGATCTATATATGTAGCCTATATGCCTTTGTCCACATTATTGTTTTTTGGTTTGTTTAAGGGGAGATGGGCCGGTTTTCTAGACCACTTTCTCCCTCGTGTTTAGCACCATTAGTTTTGACATTTTAATACGTTCGGCCCATTAGTTTGACGATTTTAACACTTTTTACCCCATTTCGTTGTCAATTTTAAGACCTTTCGTGCAACTTAGGTGTCGATTTTTTCCTGGCGAGCGATAGCGAGCCTGTAATTTTAAGAGTAACCGACCTTCGGCCGAGACATTCTTCTACCGAAAAATTTACAAATTTATCTTCAAGGGTAGTCTAAGGGGTGGTTTTTACAGCTTGATGGAGGTCTAGCGAGGAAACTAGAAATTATATGAATAACTGAATAAATAGACCAAAAAACCAGTCCACCTCCCCTTAAGTACCTTATCTAACTGGTTCTCTGTACTGCTCGCCTATCTGTCTTGTTCTCCTGTCTATGCCTTACTTGAATGTAGTTATCCCTGTCTGTGTTTTGCCTGTATCTGCTTGTCTGTCTGTATGTGTGACTGTCTACTATATTGCACCATCTTCTCAGACACTGACTATCTTGCATGTTCACTGACACATATATGTTTACTGACACATATATGTTCACTGACACATATATGTTTACTGACACATATATGTTCACTGACACATATATGTTTACTGACACATATATGTTTACTGACACATATATGTTCACTGACACATATATGTTTACTGACACATATATGTTCACTGACACATATATGTTTACTGACACATATATGTTCACTGACACATATGTTTACTGACACATATATGTTCACTGACACATATATGTTTACTGACACATATGTTTACTGACACATATATGTTTACTGACACATATATGTTCACTGACACATATATGTTTACTGACACATATATGTTCACTGACACATATATGTTTACTGACACATATATGTTTACTGACACATATATGTTCACTGACACATATATGTTTACTGACACATATATGTTCACTGACACATATATGTTTACTGACACATATATGTTCACTGACACATATATGTTTACTGACACATATATGTTCACTGACACATATATGTTTACTGACACATATATGTTCACTGACACATATATGTTTACTGACACATATATGTTCACTGACACATATATGTTCACTGACACATATATGTTCACTGACACATATATGTTTACTGACACATATATGTTCACTGACACATATATGTTTACTGACACATATATGTTCACTGACACATATATGTTTACTGACACATATATGTTCACTGACACATATATGTTCACTGACACATATATGTTCACTGACACATATATGTTTGCATTAAATATATCTGCCACTTGTTGTAACTATCACGTCCTCATCTACTTTATGATTGGCCTCTGCTGTTGTATTCTTTTCCACCATTCTCAATATCTGCCTTCGTGTGTGTATGTCTGTTTGTTTATCCACCTCCATCTGTCTGTCTGTTTGTCTTGTTGTACAATCACCTGCAATACAAAATCGCACAATTTTACCTGAACAATGTTGACACGCTGATGAAATATTTCGAAACATTTTCTTGAAACACATACTCGGGGTTAGTGTCTACTTTTAATTAATGTTCATTGCGTTAAGTTCATGATACAATAGAGTACCAGTTACTTGTGCAGGCGGGTGTACATCCATTCGTTTGTCCGCCTACCTTCCTCTGTGTGTGTATGTGTGTGTGTGTGTGTGTGTGTGTGTGTGTGTGTGTGTGTGTGTGTGTGTGTGTGTGTGTGTGTGTGTGCTTGCCAACCCTACCAGTCTAACCCTATGTGTAAATGTATTTGCGTGCTCGGCTGGATTAAGTGTGCTAAAGAGATTATCAAGAGAAGGGAAGAAAGATAGGTGGAGGGAGCGAGATTTACGTAGATTTACATATATACACTGGTCACACAGATCCTACGATTCTAGTGAGGTGGCCAGGACTTAATTCTAGTAAAAACAGCAAAACACAGAGCAAGGGAAAGTGGAAGAAAATTATAGCAAAAGCAGCAGGGAAGAGAGAAAAAAAATAGAGAGATAGATATATATATATAGATAGATAGATAGATAGATAAAGAGAGAGAGAGAGAGAGAGAGAGAGAGAGAGAGAGAGAGAGAGAGAGAGAGAGAGAGAGAGAGAGAGAGAGAGAGAGAGAGAATCTTCAAAGGGTAATAAAACATTGAATTATCATTACATTAAAAAACATCGTGGACAAAAACAAATAACTTAGTATAATGGTCTAATATGTCCAAATAGCTTACAGTACATTATGGCAAGGTAAACTATTCACTCATCAAACACATTATGGCAAGGTCAAACTATTAACTCATCAAACACATTATGGCAAGGTAAACTATTCACTCATCAAACACATTATGGCAAGGTCAAACTATTAACTCATCAAACACATTATGGCAAGGTCAAACTATTCACTCATCAAACACATTATGGCAAGGTCAAACTATTAACTCATCAAACACATTATGGCAAGGTCAAAGTATTCACTCATCAAACACATTATGGCAAGGTCAAACTATTAACTCATCAAACACATTATGGCAAGGTCAAACTATTCACTCATCAAACACATTATGGCAAGGTCAAACTATTCACTCATCAAACACATTATGGCAAGGTCAAACTATTCACTCATCAAACACATTATGGCAAGGTCAAACTATTCACTCATCAAACACATTATGGCAAGGTCAAAGTATTCACTCATCAAACACATTATGGCAAGGTCAAACTATTAACTCATCAAACACATTATGGCAAGGTCAAACTATTCACTCATCAAACACATTATGGCAAGGTCAAAGTATTCACTCATCAAACACATTATGGCAAGGTCAAACTATTAACTCATCAAACACATTATGGCAAGGTCAAACTATTCACTCATCAAACACATTATGGCAAGGTCAAAGTATTCACTTATCAAACACATTATGGCAAGGTCAAACTATGCACTCATCAAACACATTATGGCAAGGTCAAACTATTAACTCATCAAACACATTATGGCAAGGTCAAACTATTAACTCATCAAACACATTATGGCAAGGTCAAACTATTAACTCATCAAACACATTATGGCAAGGTCAAACTATTAACTCATCAAACACATTATGGCAAGGTCAAACTATTAACTCATCAAACACATTATGGCAAGGTCAAACTATGCACTCATCAAACACATTATGGCAAGGTCAAAGTATTCACTCATCAAACACATTATGGCAAGGTCAAAGTATTCACTCATCAAACACATTATGGCAAGGTCAAACTATTCACTCATCAAACACATTATGGCAAGGTCAAAGTATTCACTCATCAAACACATTTAACAGATGGGAAAGCGGCCAAACTGATGAGAGAAAAATGGAAGAAAAATGTAATATGACGCGCACATTAAGGGGAGGTTTTTAGTTCGTTCCCTAGACTTCCATCAAGCTTAAAATTACACCCCCTTGACCCCCTTTCAAGATATATTTGTAAATTTTTCGGTAGAAAAATGTCCCGGCCGAAGGCCGATTCCTCTTAAATTACAGGCTCGCTATCGCTCACCAGGAAAAAAATTGACACCTAAATGGCACGAAAGGTCTTAAAATTGACAGAAATGGGGCAAAAGTTCTTAACACCTTACAAGCGGCCTAGGCGGTAATTTCTACGTACCGCCCAGTGGGTGGTTTTACCATCAATGGCCTTGTTTTCGTGCTCTTTTTCATGCATAAACAAGAGCCAGAGCATAATACAATTATGTATCCCTGAAAGGGCGTTAATTGAGCTTTCCAATGACACCTGAACCATCCTTCTACAATCACTGGTTGTCTTGCAACGATCGTGCAACCGAAGGGCAAAATCGCTAAAATACGGTCATTTCGTTACATAATAATGTGTGTATATAGCGAGGGAGGGAGGGTGGATGTGTGTGGAGTAGATGTTAGTAGGCCCACGGCAGCCGTGGCGAGCGGTCATGAGGCAACCTACGCTCCTCCCGTCGCTCGTCTCTCTCTCAGAGCCAATATTGCGCCAAAATTGCACACAGACTAAAGTCGGGCCCCGCCACATAGTCCAGGTTTTTAGATACTGACTTAAGTCGGACCCCGCTACGAATGGGTTAAAATCGCTAAACTAATGGGGCGAACTTCTTGAATTTTCAAAAGCAATGGGGCTAAACATGAGGGTCAAGAAAAAAATCCCTCAAGTGGAAATCTCCCCTTAAAGTAATATATCACACACATACATATCCTTTAAAGGTACAATATGGCGGGGCTTAGGGCGATACATAACCACGAATTACTAGACATACATTTGTGAAGTTAATGGGAGGCTATGCATTATGAGGGAACTCTATCTATTAAATAATTTAGCTTTATTATATCTATATATCTATTACCAGACGCCTTGATCCCTGAAGGTGTGGCCACGAATGAATCGTCCCCACTGCACCTCTGTTCTCGGTCAACAGGCGATTCTCCTCCCACCCAACACCACTCTCACTTTTCTTTTTCCTTTTTTTTTTTTTTTTGAGAGACAATGAACGGAGGAAGGAAAAACACAGATAAAACAAAAAGGTCCATGTGCCTAAAGGCATCTTCCATTCATAAAATGTTTGTAACAACTGGATTTAAACATTTGTAGATTGTAAGTTTGTGGAAAGCAATTCGAGGGAAGTGAATTCCAAAGTTATACCTCTTTTTCCATGTTATACCTCTCAACTCCATCCTTCCACCTCACTCTCGGTCTGCTCTTCCTCTCTGTCCTTCCACCTCACTCTTGTACTGTACATTCTCTTAGCCATTCTCTCGCTAACCATACGTTTCACATGAACGAATCACCTCAAGGTGTTCCTTTTCACACTCTCCAGCGCATCCACATCCACATCATTCTCTCGCTCACCATACGTTTCACAGTTCCACATGAACGAATCACCTCAAGGTGTTCCTTTTCACACTCTCCAGCATATCCACATCCACACCACAACGGTCTTGTACTTCCTAATTCATCTGTCTCTCTCTTCATATAACTCCACACGCACTTCTCAAGTAACTAATTTCCACCCCTTTCACTTTTGTTTTTTGCCTCTTCAACACGCCCATGCTTCACTCCTGTATGTCAATGTCGGAATTAATACACTATCATGCAATGACTTCTTTGCTTCCATGCTCACCACCCTATTCGTTGTCACTGCTTTCAACGTTCCTACAACCATCTTCCCATGTTGTACCCTCTCCCGTACTTCATCCTTCAAACTCCCATCTTTACTCAGCACACTGCCCAAATACTTATGAGCTTATGGGCTGTTTATACAGTTGCAGGTGATTTTTAATTTCAATATATATATAATATATATATATATATATATATATATACCGGTATACAGTATATATATATATATATATATATATATATATATATATATATACCGGTATATATATAACAGTGATGGGTTTGTTCTTGGGGAACCTCAAGTAACAGATGAAGAGGATACACAGGGTAGCAGCAAACAGCATGGTGCAGGATAAAAACTGACTGCTAAATAAAGTACTGGCCCCCCCACCTGGTCATCATTTTTATCCTGCACCATGCTGTTTGCTGCTACCCTGTGTATCCTCTTCATCTATGTATATATATATATATATATATATATATATATATATATATATATATATATATATATATATATATATATATTCAAGAAGCAAGTGAATATAATGCAAGAGACAAGTCCGAGAAAATATAAAATAGAAAAGAGAAGGAAGCCCGTCCACGAGTTAAAGGTCCAATCAATAACCCACCAGCATCACCCAACCTCCTGGACCGGAAGTGTGACCCCGTATATCAGCCACAAACCCTGCAGTACCATCAAAGCAGTCAGTCCATCAACTTATTACTACAGCGCCATGACCCGGCCTCCAGGTAGTTAGGCTGGTAAAGGGAATACATTGCTAGTTAGGGATCAATTTACCGAGGTAAGTGGTGGCGGTGATTGGCAGGACTTCACCAGTGCCGTCTGTCGGGAGAGTGGACCAAAACTAACCCCTTCAATAGACGAGGACGACGTATTTCTTCATGGCTGTTATTAAACGATTCCATGCAGCTTAGCAAAAATATGTGGCAATCAGAAGGTTAATTGAAATAGTTTTTACTTCTTTCATTCCTAAAGATCCTTCATAAGCTGCACAACATCTCCTACCGTTAGCCATAATAAAGTGAATATGGCGTCCTCGAACACGGAAGGGTCTAATATACTGTAGTCGCCGTACATCTAGTAACAATCATGACCTTTGGATAACTTACAGTATATCTACAAAGCTTTTCTACCATAATAAAACACAATCAGCTAAACACATAACCACCTAAGAGGAGGGTAGAGGAGGAACGACAATTCATGCAACACATAGAATGTGGAATGACAAAATGAAAGCACCAACAGACGCCTGACAGAAGCAGACGATACATCATCCAATCCACGTTCATCCATCAACACCAATCATGAATCAGATTCATCTCGCAGCTACGAATTTACCACAGCGAAGCAAATCTACGTACAAAGGATACCACGGTTCATCTGCACCCTACCTCTCTGACTGGCGCACGATTAGTTAACAATAGCTAAACATTGTGGTAGGACAAATGTTTATATCATTGACTCAAAGAGATTCCATACATCGGTCAGTTCTCTAATAACATTCTCAACCATCTTCCCTTTTATTACAGTTAACCCTAATTTATCAAATAATGGTCCTATTTTAAGCACTCCTGTTTCTCCCCATTAGTTTGTGGATTTTAAGACGATTCACCCTTATTAAGGTGACCAAATGTTCTGGGAGACGATAGCGAGCCTGCGAGAAAAATGTTCTACCAAAAATGTATATAATTAGCTTGAAGGAGGGGGGAGGGGGGTTGTGTCTTGTGGCCGTTTGGCTATACGACAAATGTGAAACACAATCCTAATCCTCAATATAATTAAACAATAACACCACAAACGCCGTGTTTTATTACAGTTAAACCATGGGAGGCGAGGGAATGGGATCGTGAGTTCAATTATGCAAATCTCCGGAACCATAACTTGAACCAAGATCGTACAGTCAGAGTTAAAAGTCATGTTCTACCACCATAATATTATCCACATGCATTATCTATTAAAAAGAAAACACATCCTATATACACCCAAACAACATGAATACGTTCAAGTTTTGCAAGTTCTCATTTAGAACACCTTTGTTCTAACATTTATGCAGATATATAAAGCTGATAATGCGAGCACACAACATAAATATTAGATTCATAAACACATACAAGAAAAATACTCTTCGACAATATACGGTAAGTGAACAAAGCTTCAATATGAATTATGTCTTTACATGCGTAAATAGTATGTATTGTTCTCTGGGGAGACAACCAAAACTTAAATTATAGAGGAAGTACGCGACATTTAAAAGTACCTGTACATGGTTCCGGCTAGTCACAGTGACCCACAAGCCGTGATGGGTCGATTTCACAGCCAAGGACGTTATACACTCAACTTTCTCCTCCATAAGCCAACACTCAACAATAATTAAGAAAATACATGAATGGACTAATTATAATTGCATAGCCTAAGATAACACCACATCATATGTGTGTGTTTGAAAACATTCATATACTTTACATAATTACAATACACAAGAGAATAATGCACACAACAGTACCACCTAAATCCAAAAGATCAGTTACTATAAAATATCACTAACCAATTATTGTGATCAGTTCTTAGGATATTAATGACTCTGCTTTATTTCATATACTGTATATATATATATATATATATATATATATATATATATATATATATTTATATATATATATATTATATATATATATATATATATATATATATATATATATATATATATTATATATATATATATATTATACATATATATATATATATATATATATATATATATATATATATATATATATATAAGGAAGAGCAATACCAGAGCGTAAAGGAACATCTTTATTTGTCTAGAACATGTGCGACGTTTCGACACCAACATGTGTCATTTTCAAGCCTAAAAAGGAAAAAAGAACCGCAACAAATTTCCCATATCAAGACCTTCATTTTCGGCTATCAGAAATCATAGTGAATCTTCAGTCCATGCTATAAATAGTCAAAACATTTCCATATTATTTACTACATCAGACGACATGTCCCGGGTAACAGCTGAGTCTCTCCTCATCCACCATCACCAACCATCCCTAGGCACCCACGAGTCCTCCTCTCCTTTACTTTGTTTCTAGTAATTGGTATGTTATTCACTAAAATGTAGCTTTTATATATTGTATTTTTTGTTTTGTTTTCTTTTTTGCTGTCTTTCTTTGTCCATATGTTATTCATTATTTTATTATTATCTTAATTTAAATTTCAGTATTTTATCCCTGTTTTCTACCTTCCTTCACCCAGTTTGTTGTGTACTTTATAGTAATTTAACCTACTTTTACAAATTGTATATTTGATTGCAAACTTTTAATTTAGGTTCTTTTTTCCTTTTTAGGCTTGAAAATTACACATGTTGGTGTCGAAACGTCGCACATGTTCTAGAAATATAAAGATGTTCCTTTACACTTTGGTATTGCTCTTCCTTGTACGCCTACGATTCCCTGCCGGAGAGTCAATTGCTTCTCTCTCTCTCTCTATATATATATATATATATATATATATATATATATATATATATATATATATATATATATATATATATATATATACACTGTATATTTAACACACATGCACGTATACGGAGGTTACAGAGTTCATTAAAACCACTCTGTACTATGGACCTTGGCTCAGATAGCACACTTTATTTCGAGTAAACGTAAGACCATACATCAAAGGTTTATAAAGCGGCCCCTTCCCCCTACCCACACAGACCAATAAACCTGCTTCAAGACCCTCCCTCTACAAGTACCCTCACAATGGACCTTTATTTCAATCCAGCTCTCTGAAGAAAAAACAAACATGTCAATATTTACACTAGCCCCAAATAAGCGTCACTGCCTAACGCATAAGGACAGACATATACACACTTCTTGATATATCCCCCTGTAAAACCTCATGATGATTGGTCTTATAAATCTACTCACTCTGGTTCAGTTCCATGTACATCCAGGATAAATTATTGTATAGTCCGTGTATACCTAGCAGTAGTAATTAATCAACTAGTCCCTCGACATGCCATACTAATAGCCTTGTTTATGGCAAATGACTAAATATATGTAAATATTCCTGTAAAAAAAGTCGCTATTATTTATGGTATACAATTATCAATGAGTGCAAGAAAGTGACGGTCCTACTATATATTTTTCTCTCTCTCTATCTCTCTCTCAGAGAGGATAACATTGAAAGCATGATGGAAAATGACATAGATGCCATTAAGTCACGAATATTGTATGTTCAAAATAATGAACCCATCTTGCGGTAGGATGACATTTTATCCACTGTATATATGTAAAAAGTTACCATGTCAATTTTTTATGAAATAAAGAATTAACTAGCTAACTAACTATCTATCTCTCTATCTATATATGTGTATATATATAAATATATATACATATATATATATATATATATATATATATATATATATATATATATATATATATATATATAATTATATATATATATACAGGGTGTCCCACGAGTTTTGTCAAATACTTCCAGAGATGAAAGAATAAGTAATTCTAAGTAAAAACTGTTATATACACATAGGCTTTTAGGGACATTGTTTTGTACTTATGGGCCCTTAAAGTCGGCATTTTGGTGTTTTTTGTAATTTCTAACCCTGTTTTTCTTCAATAAGATGAGGATAGGAAAAAAAACTATAAAGTGTATTATGAAGCATGATATCAATACTTCAAACTGAATATTACAAGAAACCAACAAAACTTAATTTTAAGCTCATCATCACGGAAAGAAGAAAGGAGCTACAGAGGATTTGTTGGTGTTTTCATTAAGTATTGATACCATCATACAGCATTTAACCTTTTCGCTATTAATTTTCATTACTCGGAAAATGGGTTTAAGCTGACAGAAAACACCAACAAATCCTCTGTAGCTCCTTTCTTCTTTCCGTGATGATGAGCTTAAAATTAAGTTTTGTTGGTTTCTTGTAATATTCAGTTTGAAGTATTGATATCATGCTTCATAATACACTTTATAGTTTTTTTTCCTATCCTCATCTTATTGAAGAAAAACAGGGTTAGAAATGACAAAAAACACCAAAATGCCGACTTTAAGGGTCCATAACTACAAAGCAATTCCCCAAAAAGCCTATGTGTATATAACAGTTTTTACTTAGAATTACCTTATCTTTCATCTCTGGAAGTATTTGTATATATATTCATCAAATCACTATCGTGAAGCTCTTGATCTGGCCTCATCACCATTACCCTCCTACCACTATCAGTTTCCCCATAATCCCTAGTCATCATTCCCTGCACACGTCTTCCCAATCACTACACTACCATACTATCTGCTGCAGGTACATGTTCGTCATTACCACATTAATCTCTCTATCAACATCATCTCTTCAGTTTTATCTACCTACAGTATCATCACCAATATAATTATTGCATTACCTTCGTCACTTCATAATCATATCTTATATCTCTTTCATGTATCCAAATCACCACAAGAAGACATAACAAAGCACAGCTAAGAAGACATATCATTCATATAATGTAGCCTGGAAAAATATATAAAAAAGAGATTCCTCGGAGGCATTGCATTAGGAATTTCTCTTACATTCTGATTAATTATTTCTTTTGATATCATATCCATATTTGTCGACAGACATGAGCAAGGAACAGAATATAGTTAATGTAAAAAGAGAACAGATTGGAAGAGAGAGAGACAGAGAGAGAGAGAGAGTGTGGTGTGTGTGTGTGTGTGTGTGTGTGTGTGTGTGTGTGTGTGTGTGTGTGTGTGCCTGGGATGGACCAATTAGCATATAGATCATCTTGGGTGAAGCTCTATTACTGGAGGGGCGAGCCGTTCCTTACACCTATATTCTCCCTCAAACAATCCTTCAATCCTACATTTTTAATTGTATATACATAACTATTTTCTAACTCGACCTTCAGTTTTGTATTTGATAGTATATATAATAATTTTCTAACGCGTTTCAGTTTCGTCTTTAATAGTACCGTATAAATAAAGTAGACGTGCCGTTTTGACAAAATCAAAACGGCATACCCAACTCTGCGATGGGTTACCATCATCACTACTAATACCATCATCAATCACAATCAACATAATTACTACTGCCATCATCACTACAACTGCCATCATCACTACAACTGCCACAATCATCACGAGTACTGTCATCATCACCATTACTATGATCATCATCACTACTACAATTACAATTATCATTACTACTCTCACCATCATCACTGTCCATTGTCACTAGCATCTTAATCACTACTATCATCATTGATACTACAACTATCAACCATCATTACTAATATCATCACCACCATCTTACAATCATCATTACTACTGTTAACATCATCACTACTACTATAACCATCATCATTACTACTGTCACAAATATTACCATAATTTATTCTACTGTCACCATCATCACTACTACTGCCATCATCACCATTACTATGAACTTCATCACCACAACTATCGTCATCATCACTACAAATTTCATCCTCCTCACTACTACTCACCATCATCACTAATACTCACACCATCGTCACTACCATCATCACTACTGTCATTATTATCACTACAACTATCATCATTACTTGTCACCATCATCACTACTAATGTGACCATCATTACTACTACTGTCACCATCATATCTACTACTGTCATCATCATCACTACTGTCATCATCATCAATACAACTACAACCATCATCACTACAATTATCACCATTATCACTACTATCACCATAAATCCAAATATTACTACCATCACTTCTAATGCCAACTAAACTAACTTAACCTAGCAAATGCGTAGCGAGATGTTTTTGCTCCCAGAACGCCATCATTGCTGGGGGGGGGGGGGGGGGGGGTGTCCGGGAGGTGGTGGGGGCAAAACCATATTTTGGACCTAAAATCATAACTATTGTATAAATTCAAAAAATCTTTTTTGACTGACGTTTGCATTCACGCAACAAATGTTTGTGTGAAATTTGGTGAAAATCCGTCCAACGGTCTAGGAGGAGTCCGAGACAGATGGACGACGACGACGACGACGACGACGACAGATTTTTTTTCGTGTGGTACCCACTATACGGGGGGCGATACCAAACTGCTTACGCAGAGTTGATAATAATTTCTAATATGATTTTCAATTTCCTCCTGATTAGTATATATAAATATATTTAAACTTTACCTTTAATTTCGTGTATAATCATATATACACCAAAGATTGAACTTGGCATTCAGTATTGTCTATAGTCTTATTCTGTATATAACAATTTGCTAACATGACCTATAAAGTGTTCCCCTTATAAAATCCACTGTACACCTTTATCCTCCCCTCATGTATTGACTCCGATTTTGTTTATCCTAATGCTACACTCTAACAAGTTGTGCGTTTAACAAAGGTATGAAATTGGTTATTGAAGTGCCCATAATAACCCCATATAATACAAAGATATAACACTATCAATATACCCAATGACATTTTGGTCCTAGTCTGTCTATCATTAAAGGTTTTTATATTGTATGTTTAATTTTCTAATAAATGTTGCTGCCTAGACCTCTATCAATCTTAGAAAATACACTCTAAACCCCCCTCTGAGAAAAATTTGTATATTTTTCGGTAGAAAATCTTCCGACCAAAGGCTTGTTTCTCCTAATTTGCAGGCTTGCTATCGATCGTCATGAAGAAAAATAGACACCTAAATGCACGATAGGTCTGAATATTGACAAAGAAATGGGGCGAAGTCTTAAAATCGCCAATATAGTGGGACGAACGTCTTAACCCTTTCACGCACATATGACGCAGAGGTTGCCAGATTAGCAATAAGAAATAGAGTTCTCTCACTCTTATAATTACCTCTCCAAAATCAGTTTTCTGCCCACAGCTAACTCAAACACAACTGCAGAGGTTGAAGTAACTAAACTAAAGGTTTCTAAATACCCCTGATGGTAACATAGGCTTTAAAGTATCCCCAATAGGCTCAAAATCGCGTCATATGTCTGAGAGGGTTAAAATCTCAAAACTAATGGGGCTAAACATGATTAGGAAGGGGTCCAGAAAAAAAAACGAAAACCTCCCCCTAAGCGATTTGTGGGATAATAGAAAGGGTCTCTGCGAATAAAAGTGATAAACATGACCTCAATTAAATCGCCTAAACCTATCCAAAATGAAAAGAAAATGACGCCATTGTATTGTTGGGGTTTACCATTGAAGTACTATATATACTAATTTCACATCTACTTCACACCGGCGTAAAATCCTAACCATTTACTTATAAAATGTCAAACCATTCCAATGATCGTCACTCTCAATTTCTCACATTAATGTGGGCCACTAATTTGTATTTTTTTAGTTTGTATGTATATATATACCGTATATATATATTTTGTTTTCTGTACTGGATCCTATTAGATCACATATAACACAAACAACAATATCGATATCGATATAATTAACCGTCTTGGTGGTGTAATGGTTAAGGTGTCTAAAAATCTGTGTGTGATAACCCGGGTTCGAATCCTGGTGGATCACAATTATATGCTTTCATTAATTTCATTGGAGGTGTTTGGTGTTGTGGTGAAATTATTAAAAAATAGATTAACATCGTTCTTAACACCAATAACCCTCCAAATATGCTACAGGGGGGCAATGCCTAGTGAGTTAATTGCTCAATAGGTCGCGTTCTGAGAGTGAGGGTCCGAGCCTGGGGAGTGAGACTGTGAAGCGCGGGGTGGAGGCAGCTTCAGAGAAGGAGTTGGGTTCGAGCCGTGAGTGGGTGCTTCGCATGTCTCACTCCCTAGACTGGAACAAGACCTCACGGGCTTCTCCGTGTTCAGCGGTAGAGTGTAAAGGCTATCAGCCTATGCCCAAGAGGGAGTAGTTGGAATATAGAAACAAAAATAAAAAATAAAATAATGAAAGCATGTGATCTTCCCAGAATTTGAACCCAGGATACCACATACAGAACTTACACGCTCTAACTATAACACCATCAAGACAGTTATAGGTACACCATATATGCCTATATAACAAATACCTTTACATGAAGCTATGCAAATTGTCAACAATTTGGGGTCGCCAACACCAATAATAAATAATAAGTAATTTTGTGTTTAAAAGAAAATCTAATGATAAGACTATACAATCGGATGTACAGTACAGTAGCACTACAGCATGTTTTATTGTTCTAAACAAATTCAGTGAAAATAGTATAGCACTGGCATTTGGCCGCGAGTGATGCCGATGAGAATGTACAGTATATGTTGACGTGTCACTTAACCCCTACTGTATCGGAGGATACAGTAATAAAAGTACCCCCAGTCCCAAGCAATGTGGCCAAAATGGCAAGATAGAACAACCTTCCACCTCAAGAGATGAAGGAAAACTGGCTCTCCCAGCCTTCAGAGGGTTGGATATAAGCTGAGAAGTGTTGCCATATCGAGAGCAGTGCTCAAACGGTCGTGGTACCAGGCACAGCCTGATACAGGCAGTTACAAGAAAAGTACATTACTGACGGCTCCCAGCCGTCGCTGGGACTGGGGAGTGACTTATCTACTGACGGCTGCCAGCCGTCGCTGCTATTGGACGGGTTAATGGAACTCTCTCACAGTATCACTTTAGTAAACATTCTTGCGTTACTTGCGATAAACTTCTGTGATTGTCCTAATGTAACGATTTCAGAAACTTATAGTAATGCACTGCATAGACATTTTCTTTATAACACCACGGATTCCTTGTAATATTAGTGTGCTCATAAGAATAAGAGTACAATTAATGACCACAATGATAGTCTGAACGAAGCGATACTGAAGTATTCTAATATTAGATATAATAACAATTCAAATGTTTTCTATTATGCTTAAATTATCCCGTTTTTTTTTTTTTTTTTTTTTTTTTTTTCTATATTCCAACTTACTTCCTCTCGGGCATAGGCTGAGAGCCTTAACATTCACTGCTTTACAATGAACAGTGAAGCCTGTGAGGTCTTGTTCCAGTCTAGGGAGTGAGACATGTGAAGCACGTAGAGTACAACGAGCACCTGCCATCTTGCCTTCACATGAGGCACGGTGCTCACTCATGGCCCGAAACTACCCCATCTCTGAAGCCACCTCATTCCCGTGCTTCACTGTCTCATCCCCTACACTCGGACTCTCACACTTACACACACACAACGCCACCTGTTGAGCAGATAACTCACCAGGCATTGCACCCCTATAGCATATTTTGAATATGGGAATATTCATACAGTGCTATTTAATCAGGGAACAATGAGGGTATTTTATTGACGTTTCGGTGGGCTTGTGGTAATGCACTGATACTAGGTACAGCACAAATTCCATCCCAATAATATCTTCCCATTGATACATCGGGATTTGAACCCGGGACCTTTGGATTACCAGGCCAGTGGCAAGACCACTCCACCACACCTCCCCTTAGAAAATAGAAGTAGAACTACCGGCCCTAGATCTCACCCTTAGTATCATAGTAACTCTCACATACTGTATTATGTCACTTCACACATTCTATAACTACTTCACATTATCTTTCCCTCCTCTCTCTCTCTCTCTCTCTCTCTCTCTCTCTCTCTCTCTCTCTCTCTCTCTTACATATACACCTGGTCAATCGCAACTCACCCCTCCATTAAAGTCCATTGCATACTAACGAGAAAAATCTGCACATTTTATTACAAAAGACATGTGAACCTACACTTCAGAAACACACACACACACACACACACACACACACACACACACACACACACACACACAAATACTAGATCTTTTTCTATCTATCGATCTATTGCCATACACCTTGACTCCCGGGGGGATGGCCATGAACGAATCTCCTCCATCTAGGCAATATTGTGGCCGACCAAAATGCTTTAGAATTATTATGTTCCTTCCAACAACCAACTATACTCCTAAAATCGATTTATGAAATTTACAAACGCATGTGGCAGTCCGTGGATTCGAATACAGAATACAGAAGTGTGATTCTTTCCTCAGTCAATATATTTCCATTAATGTACCAGGGTCCTTATATTTCCCAAAAATCAATTATATATTTACATTGTACACGTCGAATTCAATAATATTACAAATATCTAGACATTTTTCATTTTCCATAACATTTAGGGTATTGTATAATCATCTCATAATCTGTCAAAACCTGTCTGGACTTACTTCCTATTTTCATTTCCTCCCTATTATCCTCCATATCTTATCTCCCTCCTTCACATCACTCTTGTTCACCCTCCTTGTAGCACATACACACACACACACACACACACACACAAACACACACACACTTCGATTCCTTCTACAGTATTGTCATATAATTTATCTTCCAATTTAATCTTACTTGTATTGCAAAATAGTATGGTGTGTCTCGCTTTATTTTTGCATCTATAATCTGTTCATAAATAAGGCGAGTAATTTCGCCCCAGAAAGGCCCATTTCTTAATACTTGACAGGAAAAGAAGAAATTAATATAATTCTGCTTTATAGTAATGGCTTACTTTCGTAATTGATGATATAATCTAGTAATTAAATCGGGCCGCCATAGCTCTGTAATAAAGGTAGAACCAGGACATTATTTCACGTATTCTCATTCTCTCTCTCTCTCTCTCTCCCACAAATCACATCATTCCCACGTCATACCCCAGACCTCGCCCGCCATAACTGCCTTCATCAATACCCAACAATGAGGAATAAAAACAAGACCCATCCGGCCGGCATCACTGCCAGCTGTAGACCGAGTGTGCTGTGATTGGTTGCCGGGCACCTCGTCCTGACGGCTCCCTCTATTGGCTACTTTCTCAATAAACACATCCTCTTTCCTTTTCGTCTCCTACGGAATGGAATGGAAGAGTGTGTATTTTAGCTCCTCCAATATACACAAATCTTAATATAACTTTAGCCTACACCTTTTGAAGACATTATTACTAGCATAAAGGATTATGAAAGGTGTTTATATAGCAAGACAATGGTATTACTCCTATAGGTATTTCACACCATCAAATATAACTACACGAGTTAAATTATTAGATACATCGCCATACTTTCAAATGATAATAATTATTTTTAATTACACAAATTTGAGAAGTTGTTTTCAATGACAAATGTTACAAAATAATATTGGCTTTCAATTATAACGATTCAAGCATTAACAATGGTGTTAGGCTAACCGACAACGGTACAAAATGTCTGCAATTGGTTAGCGAGTATATACCTACGGATTTCTAGTTTACGTAAGGTCTGGGGAAGAGAAAGAAATCGGGAAGAATGGGAGACGAGAAAACGTGAAGAAAGGTATGGAAATGGAGGGGTAGGGGAGAGGTGCAGCTGGATCATAAAGCTACAGCCCCAACCCGCACACGATATTAGCCTCTAGTGTCAATACCAGTGTGTTAATGGGAAGTGTAAACAGGAAAGGTGAGGGTGGTAACTAGGGCGAGGTGACAGGAACCGCTTGAAGGAAATTCGCTAACAAAATAAGGAAGATACCTGGATAGAAAATAACTGGAGAGAGAGAGAGAGGGTTACAATGAGTTACAAGGAATAGTTCGTATCTCAAAACCTTGCGGTCCACTCCGGGGAGATACTCGAAGTGGAAGGAGAGATATTGTTCAGTGCACTACACTCATTACAGAGTGTGCAAAATATAATATACTCTCTTCTTGCTCTGCTCTACTGAAGAACTGTTTACAACTTCAGAGGGACGTTTGCTCCAGGTAGAACAGATCGTATATGTGAACAAGTTTCCACAAATGCTAGTGCTGAGCCTTTCCTCTTCAAATTTCCAGCCATGGTTGCGTGTTGTATGCATATTGAAGCTAAACATTTTGCTAGAATCCACATTGTCAAACCCATTAAGTATTTTTTAAACTTCAATGAGCTGACATCGTAGTCTGTGTGTGTCCAACGGAAAAAAATAAAGAGCTCTCAACCGGTCCTCATAGCTCAGTCTTCTAATTGATGGAATATGCTTTGTAGCCTTAGCTTGTGCTCTTTCCAGTTGCTCTATATCTTTTCTGAGGGCTGGAGACCAAAATGCTACAGCATACTCCAGGCGAGGCTGTATTAGAGCGTTGTAGTGTGAGGACTATTTCCTTATTTCTATACTGAGATTGCTTCTTAATATAGCCCAATATTTTTTGAGCTTTCATCTCTACTTCAATGCACTGCTTGGAAAACTTTAGGTCACAGCTAATCAGAACACCCAAATCCTTTTCCAAGTCAGTCACTTCTAGAGGCATTCCCAATAGCGAATAGCCTGACTTGGGGTTTGCTTGGCCGATATGCATTACCTTACACTTTTCCAAGTTTAGAGGCAACTGCCATGTCTCCGACCATTAACCAAGTCTGTTGAGGTTCATCTTGAGCTGCTCAACCCCTTTGGGGTCCTTCACATTCATACCAAGCTTTATGTCATCTGCAAACTTGGAGATCACACTCAACAGACCAATATTGATGTCATTGACATATATGATGAACAGAAGTGGGCCAAGGACAGATCCCTGTGGAACTCCAGAAGTGACTGGAGTCCACTCAGAAGAAACACCATTGATTACCACTTGTTGTTGTATATCTGTTAGCTAACTTTTTATCCAATTTGTGACCTCTGCATTAATACCTATACTCGTTTTTTTTTCAACTGACGGTAAATTGCTATGTCTTCAGTTTGATTACTCCTCTTTTATGCAGGATTCGTAGCTAAATCTGTTGTTATTATGAAAACCTGGCACTAATATGAAGCAGAGACACAGTAGTTTCTTATCTTCCCGTTAGTTATCGAGAAATCAGTTGCTAAAGGACTCAATTTACAGTCAGATGAAATGAAACCGAGTATAATGCACTCACTTTTGACATTAGCCTGCAATGAGGCACTTTGTCAAAAGTGTTTTTTGAAAATCTAAGTAAAAGATGTCTATGGCTCTGCTTTTGTCATACTCACTCAGCATTTCAAGGAAAAATTCCAGCAAATTGGTAAGACAAGATCGGTGTTGAGTGAATCCATGTTTAGAATCTCTAATTTAATTCTGAATTTCTAAGTAGTCAACTATCTTGTCTACTAGTATCTCTACTGAGAGTTTTAGTATGATAGAAGTCAAACTAATTGGCTGATAATTCTTGGGACACTTGTGATCCCCTTTCCTAAAGATTGGGATCACATTGGCCAGTTTCCAGTCTTCAGGGACCTCTCCATTTTCTAATCATTTATTGAAGATATCTGCAAAGAAAGGTGCTATTGCATCTCGCACTTCTCATACAACTTGGGAAAGAAAGCTATCTGGGCTGGATCAATTGAACCTATTTAACTTATCTATTATTTTGTCTACCTCCTCTGGGGTCCATCATATTCTGCTAAGAACTTCACCCTCATGTACTAATCCTGGACTTGGCATGTTACTGGTATTTTCCCTTGTAAATATTGAGGCAAAATAGTAGTTTAGGGATTTAGCTATATTAGTTACAGAGGTTTGTAGTTGGCCTGTTGGATCCTTTAGAAGTCCAATGTAACTTTTGGATGGCTTCCTGCTTTTCATATAGCTGAAGAACTCTTTAGGACTCTCTTTACAGAGTGTTGCAACCCCGAGTTCCTGTTTGCTTCCTGTATAAGAGATGAATTCACTCTCCTACACATAGTTTTGAAGGAATCTAAATGACTTCTTTTGGTCTTTCTGTATGCAACTTTTCTCTTTCTAATTGCTGAAGCCATGTCACTTGCGAACCATTTTGGTTGGGTTGAGACTGATTTGGTAAGCTTAGTAGGAACGAACGCAGCTGGTCGATCCATAAAGTGCTCTTTAAATTGCATTAACATCCTCCCCCTCAAGTCTGATCTGGGATAAGCATCCCGAAGGCCTTCAAAATTTGCACAACGGAAATCTAGTTATGCATTCTGAGGACTGGTGGCTCTGCTGCTAAAGGTGCAATGAGAGAACCTAACTAGATTGTGGTCACTACCTCCAAGTGATTCCCCAACAGATAAGCTGTTCACACTTTTTTCTTCAGTGGTGAATACAAGATCCCAAGATCCGGTATATTGTTGCCTCGAGTTGGCTCGTTCATCCACTGCGTCAAAAAGTTATCATTAGCAGTCCACAAGACGCCTACCTTTAGCATCGTCAGTTCTTGCTTCCCAGTTTACTAGGCAATTGAAGTCACCGAAGATCACACTGGTTTTACCTTCGATAACAGCATTCAGTCTTGTGTGAAGAAGTTAATTAAATTTTTAAAGCAGGGGTAACAAGAGACACAGGAAGCAAAAAACTCTTGACACAAACACTAACGGAGAGTAGACAGAGTATAAGAGCAATACACAAACCAATAAAAGAGAAAGAGAGAGAGAGAGAGGGGGGGGGGGGGTCAGCCAGGAGAGAGTCGGTAATTACCGTGGACGAGAGAATTGAGAATGGGACCCAGGGTGTGAAGGATTGGGGACAGTCAATTACTGGAAGAAGAATGATGGAGAGAAGAGATAGAAGAGGGGAGTCACGAAGAAGAGACAGACAGGCAATCACTGAATAATGGAGGAGGAATGAGTAAAAATAGGTGAGGGGGGAGGGGGGATAAAGGAAGAAGAGGAGGAATTGGGAAGGGAAAATTGGGGATAAAATATGAGTAATAAATGAAAATTGGAAAGCAAAAGTGCAAATAAGTGATACAAACAATTACTGATAGAAACGAAGGAAGCATAAAGAAGAATGCAAGTGGATGAACAAAGAAAAGAAGAAGAAACGTAATGGAGATAGGCAATTATTGAAAGGTTAATGCTGTAGAAGGTGGTCGAGAAGAAGGAAGGGGACAGGAAGCCTTTAGATGAACAATTTTAGCAAGGGAATACCAGAAGCAAATGGTATACACAGGAATAAAATGACTTATAAACTACAACAGACTAATTGGTCCTTACGGGGCAGTTTGGGTATCTACGCTGCTAAGCTACTAACTGGTAGAGACAAGGATAGTAAAAAAAAAAAAAAAAATTTGTTTAAAGACCTCTGTCTACGTATTGTGAAAAACCTGTTATCCTCCGGCAAATTACGGGGTTGAGTGAGTAGGCTCCTCCCCACCCACCACTCCCTCCAGCTTACTCGGGCGTGGAAACAGTTGGAAAAATATACCATACAGTATGGAAACACTGGCATGGGATTTCGGATAGGATATGATAAAAGGAGACTGATAAGTAATTTATGCTAATTTTACATCTAAGATTTTGGAAGAAAAAACATAGTTTCGGCCATGGGTAAAAAAGTATGCAGGAATTTTACAGAGAAAGAGGGAAGGAAAGAAGAGAACATGATTAAAAAAACAGGCAAACAAAAACTAATCAACGACAATAGGAAGAACACCAACAGGAATGGAAAAGGCAGTAGCCTACATAAACTAAAGGGCCAACATTGAATGTTAGAAGAAAAGAGAAACATAATAGTAGAATGAAAAACATTATATGATAACGCTACCAAAATAAAAAAAGGTATGAAGCAAACTCAAACGTAAACAAGGAGTGTCAAACAAAAATTAAAAAGAAAATCAGGGCTACTATGGATAGCAAAGTATACGGAATTAGGCAACAAAATACCATATAAGCAAAATCAGAGAGAAACCCAGGACGAATATGGAATGAAAAGGGAGCAGCTTTTGACGAAGGAGAGGCTTGGGAGGGAAAGGAAAAAAGGACTTGGCAAGGGAGGACGAAGGAAAGTTAATAAACCTGCGGCAATTACAGGTATTAACGCAGGTGTAAAAATACCTACATTGTCCACAGGTTAATTAGCCAGGTAGTGTGTGTGGGTGGTGGAGAGGCGAGGGGCTGGGAGGGGGAGAATTTTAAGGAAGATGTTTGGCAAAAAGGAGAGAGAGAGAGAGAGAGAGAGAGAGAGAGAGAGAGAGAGAGAGAGGAGGAGGAGAAAGGTAAGTATGATAAATGAATAAAGTTCAAAAATAAAAGGTGAGAAGATGAAAGAAGGAAACAATATTCGAGTGAGGAGGGTGAGAACAATAACATGAAATAAAGAAAGTAGTGACAAAATCAACAAATATATGGAAAACAGATAATTATATAATATATATATTTATTAGTGGCCCCTCCATCATTGACGAACATGCCTATTACATAAGGCATCCTCTTCAAACACTAATCCGCCGTAGTTTTGAATCTACCGCGCAGAGCATTTAAAAACTGAGGAGCCTTCATCATGAGCGCACGCGACCTCACTCATGGCTTCAGTCATTATGAATTGGGTTCTCACTACGAAAAAACTTCGTAAAAAATAAAAAGAAAAAGAAAATAAGAATAACTATCTAATAAGCTTTCCATCATATCGTGGATGTACTTGTGTGGATCTCTGACCAGACGCTGATTCAGGCGTCATTCCTCCTTCTCTGCTCTGCGTTCAGCCTGCCCGGACGTGCCTCCCCACGCTCCGCTAGTTCCGCATTCATTGCGTCCCTAGTGAGTTTTTTCTCATTTGTTTACTCCAGGATGTATCGAGTAAGGTTAGGATAGGCGTAGCAGGAGTGTCCTGGGCTGGTTGCCCGCAGTGCAGTGTACTTTGGGTCGAGTGTATGGGGCATCTATTTCGGATGTACCCTCGTGGTCCCGTTGTGGACAGGTGAACTTTTTCACAGTTGAGTTAGTTTGTGATGCAGGCGGCTTTCACTACGCGTTATTTAGTGCTGCCTTTTATCTTTCTGATGAGGTAAGCTTTGTTTTCTGACGTTCCCAGCGTATTTTTCTTCACTTGGTGAAGTTTTTTCTGGGTCCCGAGTCAGTCTTCCCTTGGTCGGAAGTATTTGCTACGGTGGTGTGTTGGCGGTGGTTCCTGTTGTGATATTTCCAGTGTTTGTGTATATTTCAACTTTTATTATGCCGTCTACCTAGGCCTAGCCAGCCGCTCGTAGCTTTGCCACATGTACTAGTGTTATTGTTTATTATTTATAAATATGCCCTACTGTGTCATGTGTATCCGGGTTTTAGTTGTGTATTGGCTAATTCCTCGGACTATAATTGTTTCCTGGTTTAGTTGTGTATTGGCTAATTCCACGGATTATTGAGTGACCTTGGGTTTGTCGTGCGTGGCTCTCCTCGTGTCTCTTGTTTGTTCAGATGGTGTCTGTTCTGGGTGGGTTGCCTTCCGGCGGATTTTTTTTCTCGGTTTCACCATGAAAATCCCGGCCGCGAGCCGTGTTGGGCCACACGTGGTTGTTAACACTGGCTTGTTTCCCCGGCGTTGGGGCATCTGTGGCTCTCCAGGACTGCGTCTCTGTGGGTGCCTGGTTTCAGGCCTCCTTTGATTCCCGGCGGGATGGCTGTTCCCATCTATAAAACGTTGTTCATGCGGACATACGTTATGTAGTTTTTCTACCCGGTTTTACAAAAACCACATGAAAAACCTAGCTGTTGTTTTAGGCTTTCCTCCCCGGCGATCTTTTACAAAGAAGTGGGGACAGGAACTTATGGGGTTAACGTTTGGACATCTCACCCGGCGTGTGTACCTGGGTAGGGTGGGATGAACGACTTATGTCTTTCAGTTAGTTAACCAATCCATTTTAAGTGATACTATGTGTATCGCCGCCTTTACTCTTACGGCGATTGAAGGTCCAATTAGGTTATATATCGATTCTTCTCACCCGGAGGGTGCTCCTAGGTGGAGGAACTAAGGAATTTACAAAATTCGATTTCGATTTAACCACTTAATTTAGTGATACAATTAGGTATCGCCGCCTTCAAACTTACGGCGATCTTTTGTGACAATTCGTTAGACATCAGATCTCGTATCATCCTGCCCTGTGCTATTCTACTAAAATATTTCAAGGGCCGGCATCTTTATGGGGGGTTGCTTTGTTACAAAATTGAATCTTGAGACAGTCACCACCACCAAGAGACTATAAGCGCCATGCTGGACCGTTATATTATATCAGAGGGTATTCTTCACTTTCTTTAACAAAAGATTTGTTTAGATATTCTGAACCCCGCCGCGTAGCGAGCTGTGTTCGTTGTGTCATTACATCTCGTTACCCGGCGGGTTATTAACACTTGTGTGCGAACATGTTGGGTTAACCTTATGAGCATTAATTCCTGGAAATTTTCTTTTTTCCAGAGCTGAGCTCCGGCGGACCAATACAGACCCGGCGGTAGTTTTCTCCCACCAGTCTCTGTCATGGCTACCGTGGCCCCAGTTTTTGCTTTGTGCACTACCCCTGCTTGTGCTGGTATCCCTATTTTTGCGCATACCCGTTGCATAAGGTGTGTTAAATGTCTAGACCGTTCAAGGGGTCTCTGGGTCATGCGTAATTGTTCTTTTTCCTCCCAATTAGCTATAAAGGTCCTTTGTGATAATGATAAGACCGCGGCGGTAGCGTTGAGAGAGGTTAGGCAACAGATGTCAGCCTACACTACCATTGTTGCGCATAAATCACTTCAATGTGACAACGTCCCACTTTGGGATAGATTGCTCTCCGAACACCCTCCCCCTAAACGTTCCTCTAGAGTCACGAGTATTAAGCCGGCGGAGACTGGTCAGGGTTCTGTATCTTCTGCGGCTACACCTAAACGCCCAAGAGAGCCTACACCCCCGGTATCTGCCTCCTCGTCTCGGGCGAGATCCCGGTCTAGGTCTCCTCTTGGACACCAGTCATCTAGTCGTGCCTCTTCACCGGCGAGTAAGAAGAGTAGGACGGAAGGTTCCACCAGTGGTCACGGCGAGGATTCCTCCAGATCTAAGAATAGTTCGCGGTCACACCGTAGCCATAAATCCTCCAAAAAGGATTCACATAAACGGAAGTCCTCTCAACATTCACCAACTTCTAGTGCATCTCATCGTACCTCTACCCCAGACAGAGTTTGTGTTAAGGCCCAAGAGCCCAGTGCAGCGCCTGTCCCAAAAGAGGATTTGCCACTTAATATTTTAACCCTGGAATTGGAAAGTTCAGGGGGTTCAGTAATTGAGAATGTTTCAGACTCTCAAGAGAGCGTAGGCCAGGGCCTCGGTGTTTGGCGGTTTGCTCAACCAGGGTCTGACCACCCACGTCCGACTCAAACGAGTCACACAGTAGCCGATGTCCACAGGGACGCGGCGATCCCATCCTCTATCCCAGACTTATCTTGGCAACAAGGTACCCCTGCCTCGGCGGGGTCTTCTCAGGAGGATCAGGAGGAGAAAGACGAAGTTTCAATAATTTCGGAGATGGAAGGACAAGGGTCAGGCTCAGGCTTGGACGCCGCACAGGATACTAATGATTCACCTGTAAGTTCTTCATCAAACCAGTTTGTTACGGCACAGGAAATTAATGGGCTGCTTACTCATGCTTTATCTAAATTTTTTGGCCAACAACAGGAAAACCCCACAATGGACTTGGGGGCTCCCACGACAAGTTCTACGGTACGGCCTCTGATGACTTCGATTGATTTATCTAAGATCCCTAACCCTCCAACTCTGTTAACCTCAGGGATCACTAGGCCTGCTACGGCGGCATTGACAACTTCAAATGTCAGGGTCATAACGGATGTCAATCCACCCCCTCTAGACAAAGCGCCTCTTAGAAAGGTAGCTATGCCCTTACTTTATGGGCCAGACGAGTCATGGGTTCTTTTGAACTCCTCTAAACCAGAGCTTGCCCAACCTACTTTGTCAGGGGAACTCCCGGTACCGCGTGAGTGGGTCATCCAGGGCAATAAGTCAAAGAAATTAAGGGCCGTGGATACTTTGGGTAATGTTCTGGACGTAAACATCAAGGCTATACCTAGTTATTATCACCAAGATTATTTTGTGTATGCTTCTAAGCCTGCTTTACCCCCTGCCTCAGCTTCAAAACTATTTTCAGACTGGTCTAAGCTGGATGGGTTTAATGATATTAAGACTCTGTCAGCTCTCACTCCTGAACTAGATTTACAGACCGTCACAGACGACGCAGCTAATCCAGTTTTGAAGGTGGGACAGTTGGGACCAGGACCTTGGGTAGATTGGGAGGTAGAGGCTCAAAACTTTGCAACCACTTTCACTTCTAAATCTTCCCACCAGATACCTCAGGATACTCATTCATGGTTCTCCATGCCGGTGGGTTCTGCCGGCGGAGTCCCGTCAGCTTTGTTTTCATTTCTAGCTGCCCCTAAGATTAATCTTTGTGAGCTGAAGGACCCGTTCACTACCCCTACCCCTACTCACCTAGACAGAGAATTTAGGCTACGGGGAAAAGCTTTTCGCCTGTTCTCGCAGTACATAGTATCTCAGCAGGTGGCTAAGTCTTTACTACGGTCCACTCAGGCAATCGCAGATGCGGATGCTCGAAGATCGGTTGAGTTATCCCGGCGACTGATTCTTCAGTCGTCAATCCAATCCTTGGGTGACATACGTACCGCCTTGCTTGAGGCGGTACGAGCACGACAAGATCTTCGGATGTCGTTAGTTCGCAAGCTACCTGATCGCATTGCTAATCAGGTGGTTATGTCACCAGTGCTTACTCCCTCTTTAATGACCCCTGAAGTGTGGCGAACAGTGTTCAATATGGCACAGGCCGTTAAGCACAGTCCCACCCCTTCTAAGAAACCTGCATTTAACTTCCCCAAACCCAGGCCTACTACTAAAGCTCAGCCAGGGGGATCTAAACCTTTTCTTCCGCCTAAGTCCTCCCACTCCCCCCAGGGTCAGTACAGGCATAGACAGAGTAGGTTTTCAGGTCAGAGAGGATGCGGCCAAAATAAACCAGGTCAGGGCCAGTCTTCGGCCAACACCAGCCAGCCGGCAAAGCGTCCAGCACCAACCCCACCATCAAAAAACTAAAGTCTCTCTCACTCCCGGTGCCTACCTTAAGGCCGGAGGAACCGAGGGTAGTACAGCCGGCGAACCCTTGTCTGCTAACTGGGTCGTTCCGAACGTGTCACCAAGCATGGCCGTTAAACACTTGGGCACGGATGGTGGCACGTAAAGGCATCACTTGGCAGTGGCTCCGGCGACCTCGATTACGTCAGCCGACAACGGCGAATTTTGTTTCTTTAGAGGTGGAGTCACTAGCCCAGGAAATGATTGCCAAGAATGTCATCATCCCGGTCCCACCAAATTACCCTGTATTCACGTCCAAACTATTTTTGGTTCCCAAAAGGGACAGTGTTCAGATGAGGCCGGTCGTAGACCTGTCTTATCTGAATCTTCACATTCACAACGAATCTTTCAGAATGTTAACAGTACACCAAATCAGGCTAACACTTCCACCGGGAGGTTGGATGTGTTCACTAGACCTGACAGACGCCTATTGGCACGTATCGGTCAACAAAAGATTTCAAAGGTTTTTGGCCTTACGGATCATGCACCAAAAATTTTGTTTTTCAGAGGATGCCGTTCGGCTTGAACCTGGCACCTCGATTATTCACAAAACTAGTCCGGCAAGCCCTGATGCCATTGTTAAAACAAGGGATCAGAGTGTTGTGGTATCTGGACGACTGGCTGGTGGTGGCAGAGACACAACAATTATGCATAAAACATGTCAATATCATTTTAAATCATGTCAAAACTCTAGGCTTCAAGGTAAATCTGGTAAAGTCAAACCTTGTTCCCTCACGAGTAATTCAGTGGATAGGGCTGGTCTGGGACACCGCCGCTCTCACTCTGAGTCAGAGTGTGGACAATCGCAACAGGTTTCGCAGGAAACTGTTCAGGTTTCTTCACAGTCTGACTACGACGCGAAGGGTCTGGGAGTCTCTGGTCGGCTCTCTCAACTGGATTCAACTAACTGTCAAGTTGGGCCGGTTGAAAGTAAAACGATTAATATTGGAAGGCAACAAATATTTCCCGCTCTTACCGGCGGGAAAATTATGGCCCATCCCGAAATTAATCCACACCTTACTAGCGGTCTGGGCGAAGAGGGAAACATTGCACTCAATAATGTCATGGACCTCTCCTCCACCAACGGTATGGGTAGACACGGATGCGTCAGGCACAATAGGGTGGGGATTTCAGTCAAATCAGGGGCACCAGGGTCAGGGGCTTTGGTCCCACTTAGAAATCTCTCACATCAATGTCAAAGAATTACTAGTCCCCTTGTATTTCCTTCAGGCTCACGGCCCGGCGTTACGGGGCAAGTCGGTGGCCTTCAGAATGGACAATCTGAATGCAGTCCACTGTATTCAGAAACAAGGGTCAACGAGGTCAAGGAAGTTGCTAAACGTGTCGGAAGAGATTTTTGCTCTAGCCAACAGTCTAGATATTTATCTTCACGCATCTTATCTCCCAGGCGTAGCGAACGTCTGGGCAGACGCTCTGTCCCGGAGACAGAGCACGACAGTAGAATGGGAGCTCAAGCAACCCATTTTCAACCTAATGATTGCAGAGCTCTCCCAGCCACAAGTGGATCTTTTTGCGTCCGAGGAGACTCACAAACTCCCTCTATACCTCACCCGCCGGGCGAAAACGCCGGCAGGGGGGCCAGACGCCCTAGTGACAAACTGGAACAGATGGAGCTCCATCTATCTGTTTCCACCGCCAGATGCGTCACTAATGTGCCACGTAGTGAACAAACTACGAGATTATCGAGGCTTAGTCTCGCTAATCGCGCCACTGTGGCCGGCGCAGTTGTGGTACCAGCAATTGAAAATGTGGTGCCCGGACCCGGTATCGCTCCCGGTCGGGTATTTCCACTTAGACACGATTGGCAACCTAGCGACCTCGCTGACTTTTGCATTATGGACATTCAGGAGGCCAAGTGGCTAGCACCATACGGTAGAGATGTGACCAATAAATTACTCAATCAATATACTCAGTCTACAAAACGACAGTATCAATCACATTGGCAAGCCTTTACTTCTTGGATCGTTAGGACAGAACAAACTGTACCCTCAGTGGCATTAGTTTTTAATTATTTGAATTATCTGTTTGAGCAGAAACGTTTATCTGTGGTAACATTAAAAAATCACTTAACTGCGATTAGAGTGCCCTTTTTAGACCTTACGGGTCTTTCCATACCGGTAGCGGAGGAAACAGGTTTTATGAGAGCATGTTTTAAACTCCGCCCACCTCCCCGTTAGCTCATGCCTACTTGGTCTCTGGACAAAGCTTTGTCTTTGCTTCACTCTCGTCTGTACCAAAATACTGCAGACTTTGCATTACTCTTAAAAAAGGCAGTTTTCCTTTTGGCTTTGGCCACCGGAAACAGAGTGTCTGAGCTGGCGGCGATGAGCAACACACCTAATTGTCTTAGGTTTGGTAGACTTAATGAATGTATTTCCATAGCACCCTCCCCAGGTTTTGTAGCCAAGAATGAGCATAGTGCACACGTGTTTTCTGAGTTCACGGTGCCGGCGTTAAAAAGGGGAAAGGTGCATCATAATCTATGTCCAGTGCAAGCTCTAACCAAATATTTGAGAGTAGCTCCTCGAAACCCCCAAGGTGCTTTATGGGTAGCAAGTACGGGTAAACGCTTACTTAAACGGCGATTAGCCTCTCTTCTGGTAGAAGTCATTAAAGAAAGTAATCCCGGCGTTGTGGGTCGGGCCCACGATTTACGCAAATGGGCAGCCTCTTTACGTTTCCTGAAATTTTTTTCAGTCGAAGACATCGCGTCCACGCAGTTGTGGGCGTCTAATCATACGTTTCTGTCTAGATACTTGTCAGTTGCTCTAGACAAACCTTCCTTACCATGTATAGCTTTAAGGCAGAGGTTCTAGGTGGCCCTGCAGTCACTTTTGTTTACTTTCACGGAAAGGGGGGGGGGGGGGGGGCAGTCAGTTGACATAGGACACCCTAGACCCTGCCGGAGTATGAGAGCTGTGATACAATTTAAGGTTAAAATGTGATATGAAAATTTCTCAGCGAGAAATTGTGCTAGTACAATGTTAAGTACAAAACAACGGTGTTGTTATAGTAGTTTTAGCTGCGAAAGCAATTTAATATTAGAACAATGGAGTTCCTTTGCAATTTATCTCCAAGTTTATGTTGGGGTTTATTATGTGCACATATAAACTTATAACTTGTTATTTTTTGTCACCACTCGTTGAGTGGGGTGCATTTTGTAACTACAGATCTGTGTTCAGAATCTTCAGGGTTACCCATTTTTTGTCAGGCAGGCTTCTTTGAAGCACGCACCTGCCTGAACCCCCTTTTTCTTGTATTTTTCGGCCTACGCCGTTGTTAAATATATTTTCAAAAGTAAGAATACTATGTGGTTGTTTTTATTATCTGCTTTTCTAGAGTTATGATATGATTACGAATGTCCCCCTCCAGTCTTAGAAATCAGGCATGTTCGTCAATGATGGAGGGGCCACTAATAAATTATAGGTTTGACTCCTGTAAGGAGATAAAGAAAACCTAATATTTAGTAGTGGCCCCGTAATCATTGACGACTGGGGCCCTCCCGACCGTCCCCTTCCCATTCGTTGATGTATTGAGGATTTTGGTTTACTTGATATGTCAGTGAAGGAGGAATGACGCCTGAATCAGCGTCTGGTCAGAGATCCACACAAGTACATCCACGATATGATGAAAAGCTTATTAGATAGTTATTCTTATTTTCTTTTTGTTTTTATTTTTACGAAGTTTTTTCGTAGTGAGAACCCAATTCATAATGACTGAAGCCATGAGTGAGGTCGCGTGCACTCATGATGAAGGCTCCTCAGTTTTTAAATGCTCTGCGCGGTAGATTCAAAACTACGGCGGATTAGTGTTTGAAGAGGATGCCTTATGTAATAGGCATGTTCGTCAATGATTACGGGGCCACTACTAAATATTAGGTTTTCTTTATCTCCTTACAGGAGTCAAACCTATAATATATATATATATATATATATATACGGTATATATATATATATATATATATATATATATATATATATATATATATATATATATATATATATAGAGAGAGAGAGAGAGAGAGAGAGAGAGAGAGAGAGAGAGAGAGAGAGAGAGAGAGAGAGAGAGAGAGAGAGAGAGAGAGAAAGTACAAACGAGTACAAAGGATATCCAGCGACCCCTCAAGGCTCCTTGCCCTCCAAAACACTGATGGTCAAGTGTCCAAACAGTTGTTTAGAGTGGGCAAGGGAAAACAAATAACTGTATTAATTTACAAATGCAGTCAGTCCTGGATTTAAGGCAAGATGTTTGTCTAGGCAAGGTTTAAAAGAATCAACGGTGCTGCAGTCTATGACATCTCGGGGAAGCCCATTCCACTAGGTAACAACTCGATAGAAGAAGAAATTCTTAGACTCATGTGAGTTAAAAGATTTACCAAACATTTTGCAACCGTTCCCCCGCGTATAATTTGATTGGTCAATAGTGAAATATTTATTACAGTTCATATTGCCAATGCCTTTGATGATTTTGAACACTTGAATTAAGTCGCATCCTAATCTGTGCTGGGTTAAAAGAAATAGATTTATTTCTCTAAGACGCTCCTCGTATGGTTTGTTCTTTAGTCAAGGTATCATTTTGGTAAATATCTCTCTCTATCTCTCTCTCTCTTTCTCTCCTTTTTATCCTGAACATCTTTCCATCCACTCACAGTCGCTCTTGTTATTTTTTTTTATTTTTTCTCCAACTTTATCCAACCATCACAGATCAATCTTTATTATTGTATTGTATTTGTTTTTCTCCAACATCTTTCCATACCCAACTAGGCCAGCTCCCTCTCCAGCTCGCTTCCATTCTCCCTCACCCCCACCCCTGCTCTCCCTCTCTCTCTCTCTCTTAGCATTTTGTACAATTTAAGCATGTTGCCATAATTGGTGTCCTAGATTCGGTTACTCACTCAGATCCTGGCTCTTGCTCACTCTCAGGCTCTCCCTATCTTAGTGTTGACGGCATTATTAATATCCTAAGCATTTATTAATACTCAACATCAGGGTGGAGTCGCCAGTTTAATCATAGGATAATCATAGGATATAATTGACGTGTTTCTTTTTAATTAATAAGATCTTTTAGTTGTACCGGTGCACAATGCCTAGGATTTATACATGTAACCACATAGCTTTAGGAGAAGCAGGCCAATTGCGTGTTTGAGCCCATCAGAAAGTTTGACTATGATATGGGAATTTTATGCATACAACCAATTTTATATTAATAACAACAGCAATAAACTAGATATGTGCCAGGAGAGATTTCTCAGGGTTTCTGAAACAAGGGAGATATGGCAGAGATGGAAGCACCACGGGAAAACCGGAGAGATCAGGAGGTCGGCTTGGTAGAGGCAGAGGAACGGATAATCTTGGAGGACTATGGCCTAGCAGATACCAAGTGTTTTAAGTGCCGAACAACCAATGCAAGAAAGACGTCGCGAAAATGTTCCAGCTGTCTTAGATCTGTTCATCTAAGTTGTGTTAATTTGACAAAGAAGACATCAGGAGAACAACCAAACTGGAAATGTCACTCATGCCCAGGGCCCGCTGCAGGGCCAACCAGGGCAACACCAGACGCCGATTTGATCCAACTTGTGACCAAATGGAAAGCGTGGATCCAGGTCCTTGCCCGGGTACCTAAAGGAGCCAGAATCCAAGTGGCGGAGGCCCTTACAACCATCATAAAGCAGGCCCTACAGCTCAAGACAGCCCTCGCATGTGCACGGCTCCTTGGTTTCTCTTATGGGGCCCTCCGAAAACCACCCAGAACTAACATACAAGACTATCTCCAGGTTTCACTAGCCACCAGAGTGAAACGTCAAGTAGCACAGTATATGGAGGCAAACAGGCTGGTGGACCCCCCCGAACAGCAACCAAATAGGGCCCAGAAGCAACAGGACAAGGAAGAGGAAGAGGCTGAACAGCTACATAAGAGGGTCGCAGCGAAGCTGGCGGATAGTGACATCAAAGGGGCCGTCAGACTGTTGTCCTCTTCAGAAGGTTTTGCTGGTCATGGCACCGAAGTTGTCGAAGCCCTACGAGGAAAGCACCCACTTACACCTGGGAACCTAAGCCTCCCCCCAGCCCCAAACGACCAGATACCCCAACCTTTAGTTGTCACGAAGGAGCAGGTGGTTGCCGCAGTGACTTCGTTCCCAGCAGGTTCAGCAGCGGGCCCAGATGGTATCCGACCCGCCCACCTCAAAGGCCTCTTGGGTCAAGGATCAGGAGCAGCTGGGGAGGCACTCTTGGAAACCCTCACCAAATTTATCAACATGGTTTTAAGAGGGGAAGTACCCGACTGTGCCACACCCCTATTTTTAGGGGCATCACTCTGTGCACTGGCAAAAAAAGATGGCGGTGTGCGCCCAATAGCAGTAGGGAACACCTTCCGCCGCCTTGCCACAAAGGTGGGTTTGAAACCGCTTTCGAATGGCCTAGGTCAACACTTAAGACCAGTTCAACTAGGTTTTGGAACTCCAGGGGGGTGGGAAGCTGCTGTACACGCAACCCGCACTTACCTCAGCCAAGCCCGAGAAAAACGAGTGCTTTTTTAAAGATTGACATGCGGAACGCATTCAACAGCATCCACAGGGATGTCTTACTCCGCGCAGCTCGAGAGCACATCCCCACTCTGTACCCCTTACTTTGGCAGGCTTATTCCAAACCATCAATTCTGATTTTCGCCGAGACGGTAATCTCATCAGCGACCGGGCTACAGCAGGGAGATCCAGGTGGTCCTGCTCCTTTCTCAATAGGGGTGGACGCAGCAGCTAATAAAGTTAGGTCAGAATTGAATGTTTGGTACCTGGACGATGCAACCTTGGGTGGGTCTGTAGAGAATGTCCTAACCGATCTAAACATCATCATAACTGACCTCGGCCAGGCCGAGATAAATGACATAAATTATAAATGATAGGGATAAATGACACCAAATGTGAACTTGTCCTCCTCAACCACACACCTGAAGAAAGAGAACACACTCAGGCCCAATTTGAAGGCGCTTTGCCAGGTGTAAGGATCCTTCAGGAGCACCAGCAAACCCTCTTAGGTTCACCACTAACTCTGGCAGCAATCCCAACAGCACTTCAAGAAAAAAAGGAGGAACTTCAACATCTTGTGAGTCGCCTGATACACATCGATGCCCACTCAGCTCTGCCCCTTCTCAAGAATTGTTTCTCCATCCCAAAGCTCCAATACCTTTTGCGCACATCGATGACTTACACGAACAATGGCGGCCTCCAAGAATTAGACAACATAATCCGAGAATCAGTGACCAGCATCACCAACATGGAATTTCAAGATCGGGACTGGGCACAAGCCACTCTTCCTGTCTTCCTCGGGGGCTTGGGCATACGGAGAGCCACGGATATTGCCTCCCCTGCCTTTATCTCTCCCCTTATCGCGACCAACGACCTTGTAGTGTCCATCCTTCCTTCTCAACCCGGAATGACACTTATTAGGGACGTAGCAGAAGCGATTAACACCTGGAAGGAAAGTACAGGAGCAGAGGAGGAGCCTCAGGGTACCGCCAGGAGCAAGCAGAAAGCGTGGGATACCATCTCGGCGAAGAAAACACAAGAAAATCTCCTAACCAATGCGGACCAGGTTGCAAAAGTACGCCTCCAGGCAGCCGCCCATTTGGAGAGTGGCTTGTGGTTTTTACATGCCATCCCCATCCCACCCCTTGGAACTCACTTGGATGCTGAAGCGCTCCGGGTTGCCATCACGCTCAGAGTGGGTGTGGCAGTTTGTCACCCACACAGTTGCAAGTGTAGTGTGTTGATGGATGCCCAAGGTCACCATGCCTTGTCATGTAGTCACAGCGCAGGCCGCCTGCCAAGACACTCTGCACTAAACTATGTCATAAAATGGGCCCTGCAGAGTGCTAACCGTGCATCAATCCTTGAACCACATGGACTTCTCAGAGAAGACGGCAAATGGCCAGAAGGGATGACCACCTTCCCTTACAAGAATGGCCAGTGCCTCGTGTGGGATGCCACATGTGTTGACACTTTCTCCATGTCCAACATCACCAAAAACGCCAACAAAGCAGGTGAAGCCGCCCGGATAGCAGAAAGTAGAAAGCGAGAAAAATATCAAGCCATCGCCAGAAGTCATCAGTTCGAGCCTCTGGCATTCGAAACGTCAGGAGTCTTCGGCCCTACCACCCTCAATATGGTGAAGGAAATAGGCCGTAAAATCAGAGAAGTTTCAGGAGAACCCCGGGAAACTCTCTGGCTCAAGCAAAGGCTAGGGATGGCTATCCTCCGGGGCAATGCCACCAGCGTCATGAGCTCAGTACGACTGGGCCATGCCACTGTGTGAGTCCCGGGCAGGAGTGGTGTATCCGTAGTCTTTCCACGGTAGGGTGTAAAAATAAACTTTATTTGTATTTAACATGTTTGATGCACATAAATAAAAGGAGATGTGTCGGATGGTTGAAAGCCACAGTTGCTCGCGCGTTTGGGGCTAGCAACACGTATTATGAAAATCATGTATCCATCAATCAATTCACTGTCTCTCTCTTTTAAAAAAAAAAGTCACTAAGGATTCGATTTGCCCTCAGACTGAGCCGGACCACACACATGGCCAAGGCTACCGCTAGGAGATGTCTACATAGGCCTAGGCCAAGGGTTGACAGAATTCCCCTGATGCGACACTCGACCGAATTAGCAATGCTATGGTAGGAAATGGTAGGTGCAAGCATAACCCCGCAGAGGGTGTGCTACCGCTAGGCAATGCTCAGGGTTGACATAATTCCCTTGATGCGATATCCCACTGATTAGCAATGCACGTGACCAGGGGTGAGTGTGTGTGTGTGTGTTGGCCAGTAACACTGTAGCGATCAATGCTACCGCTAGGAGATGTCTGCACTCCCATAAGGCTTGACATTCTGCCTTTATGCGACTGTATGCGACTCTCATAGTCTATTGAGTCACGTGGCTGACGTGAGGGTGTGTGTGTGTGTGGTCAGTGACACTAGCCATTTTGATCCCGAAGAAGCGATCAATGCTACCGCTAGGAGATGTCTGCACTCCCATAAGGCTTGACATACTGCCTTTGTGCGACTCTTATAGTCTAGCGAGTCACATGGCTGAGGTGAGGAGTGAGAGCAGAGAGAGAAGACGAGTGTGATTGACGGGTGTGATAATATATTGTATCTTAAATCGATCATGCTGTCATTTACTGGGTTAGACGTTGTCAGGTTTACACAGTAAAGTAATGGGTTCGTTGATGTGAGATTTTGTGTGACTAGCAGTAATCAGTAGTGATTGGGGTAATCTTAGGGGTAGTTATATTTAGATAAGTGGGTTAGATTGAGTGGTTGACTGTGTGAGTGAAGTTGTTCTTTTATTAATGCAATTTCAGTGTCACTATTCAATAACACCGTTTTTAGTACGAATGTTTATTTCTTTAATTCTTGCTAATTTTAAGACAACATTTTGGGGGTGAAAGTGTAATTATTAATACATCTATGATATATAATCCGTACTCTAATATCCTGTAAGCTGGACACTGCAATCTTTTCATAAATATAATAATGCTGCATTGAGTCAGTATCTAAATAAATGTATAGCAGGCTCTATGACTGTATAGCAGGCTCTATGACTGTGTTTGCCGTAATTTCACAAGGAATATTTTCCTATATTGATCTTCTTTTCAATCGACTTAATTCACACTAACAACATTAGGCTTATTTCCTTTACAACTGGCAAGTGTTACAGAACACCTACTAGTCATTCAGAACTTGTTTATTACAACGTTGAATTCGTTCTAGCTTGTCTATATCTTTTTGGCAGTAAGGGCACCAGGATTGAACGCAACATTCCAAGAGAGGGCGGACTAAGGAATTGTAATGAGTAAGGTGTTCATCTTTGGATTTATGCTCAAATAACCTGCCTATAAAGCAATTATTATTTTGTTTGCCTTCTCAAAAAAATTCTGAATATTGTTGACTCGGTTTTAGGTTTTAGGTTACTCGATATTGTTACTCCCAAATCAGTTTCTCTGTCTACACTCTTAAGCTGGGTGCTATTCATTGAATAGTTTGCTTTCTCATTTCGGTTTCCGATATGGAGTACTTTACATTTATCTGCATTGAAACATATTTTCCAAATTTGAGCCCTTGTGACAACTTATCTAAATTATGTTTCATATCTTCAATATGTTCATTTGAGAATACACTATTTGCAATGTTTGTATCGTCAGCAAACTTTGAGATTGTACCGGTGAGACCCTCATCTATGTCGTTAATGTAAACTAGGAAGAGAATTGGCCCCAGTACCTATCCCTGGGATACCCTGCTACTTACATTGATGCATTTGGATGCATTACCGTTTATGACACTTCTTTGTTTTCTGTCACTGAGCCAATTTTCTATCCATTTCAACACACCGTCTTGTATTCCATGCGCTTTTAGTTTTATCAATAAACGTTTGTGGGGAACTTTGTCAAAGAGTGAGAGAGAAAGAAAGAGAGAGAGAGAGAGAGAGAGAGAGAGAGAGAGAGAGAGAGAGAGAGAGAGAGAGAGAGAGAGAGAGAGAGAGAGAGAGAGAGAGAGAGAGAGAGAGATACATAAATAGATAGATATGTTTTCCCTACGATTCCCATTAATTTATTTTCAAAGTAAAAGTATGGACTCAGAAAAAAGCAAACCCCAGCCTTTTTCTCCTTATAATGGGATAGTAAGAAAGAGCGAGGGGCTGACGAGTATGGGAGACAATTAATCCCATTAGTATGTGAAGGGAGAAAGGGGTACAAGTAAGGTGAAGGAGAGAAGGACGGTATGGAGGGTAGAAGGGGGGAGGGGGGAAGGATGAGTGGAGGAATATAAAGATGGAGGAAAGGGGGACGGAAGGATAGTATGGAGTGTAGAAGAGTAGTGGAGGGAATGGAGGAAAGTATAAATGAAGGACAAAAGGACGGTATGAAGGGTAGAACGGTGGAGGAAAATAAAGATGGAGGAAAGGATGACGGTATGGAGGGTAGAAGGGTGGAGGAGAGGAGGACAGTATGGAGGAAGATATTGTTGGGATGGAATTTGTGTTGTACCTAGTATCAGTGCATTACCACAAAGCCCACCAAAACGCCAAATAAATATCCTCATTGCTCCCTGATTAAATAGCACTGTATGAATATTCCCATATTCAAAATATGCTACAGGGGGACAATGCCTAGTGAGTTCATTGCTCAATAGGTGGCGTTCTGAGAGTGAGGGTCCGAGTCTAAGAGTTGAGACAGTGAAGCACTGGAGTGAGGCAGCTTCAGAGATGGGGCTGCTTCGAGCTGTGAGTGGGCAACTAAGTTCCATGCATCCTGCGAAGGCAAGATGGCAGGTGTTGGTTGCAGCTAAAAGTGCTTCACATGTCTAACACCCTAGACTGGAACGAGACGTCACAGGCTTCACCTTTCAATGATTATCAATGATTATATATATATATATGAGTACAGCTGGCTCTCAGCCTATGCCGGAGAGGGAGTAGTTGGATATACACACACAAAAAACACACACACGCACATGTACACCCATATACAGTACATACACACACAATGAAAGACATAGACCATTTAATCTAATAACAAATATTTGTATTTGGAACATATATTATTAACATCTCAAAAATATATATCGTGTAAACACCATATTCGAAACACGCAAAAATGGCAACTCTATAACGTAACCAAACATTCACGGAAAATACAAATGATGACAACAAAACATTTGTTAAAAATTGAGAGCAGCGTGAATACTTGAATAGAGAATATTACATCCACAATGGTCCGCACCCCCAATATATACAGTCAATAAAACAACACAACAAACAATTCCACAAATACACAATACAACAACTCTACAGTACTTGTTTCTCGCGGACGATAAATATGGAATGTTCCTCTCTTGATTAATTTTTAGTTCATTCCTTTGCTAATTATAGGAATTCAACATTGGTGTATTACAGAAACATACTACCTTCCTTTATTTTAACCTCTTTAGTACCGAGTTGCACTTGTCATTATAATCTGGATATTATTTGACGATTTTTATCCAGCTTAGGGAGGACGTGTAGCAATTTAAAGGCTTCAAACTATCTCGATTATTCACTTTAACTACCACGGTTTTCTTCTAAGCTGCATACAATTGTCTAAGTATAGCTGGAATAACACAAACTACGTCCTCGGTAAAAAAGGGGTTAATTGAGTATCCATAAATAAGTTGCTAAGGGATTTAATTTATTGTTAAACAAAATAACACCCACACCCACACAGACTATGCACCAAAAATATATTGGGTTTTGATAGCCCTTGGGTACCTGTATGAGAAGGTACTGTTACCTTGGCTTATGGACGCCATATTGTTTATATCTCACGCATTATTTATGCACTTCATTTATCAGTTCATATATCTCATAGTATTAAATTATCTTTATTTTACAATACAAGAGCACTTAAGTCCCTGGGCGCCATGTTCTTTCTGACTCCAGGTACCCCTTATGTTGGTACTCACTATATAAGGGTACTCTAGATAGCCCCAGCTGGTGAACCTCACCGGATATTAATATGAACAAACCTAATCAATTATATATTCCAGGTTAAATCCCCGGTAATTATCTCCTATCGCTGTGCAAATTAGGGAATTACCAGCAGTAATTATGTACTAGATTATGGCGGCAATTATAATCAGCCTAATTACATACATAGAGATACATACTGTATATTATACAGTATATATATATATATATATATATATATATATATATATATATATATATATATATATATGTATACATATATATATATAAGAGATACCGGCTCTGAATATCGTTGATAGGGCAAGGTGATCTTTACTGTGTGAGTGGATGATCCTTAACCCATTGGCTGCGGGAGACGTTCCGGAACGCCATGGAAATTTACAGCAATCTACAGGCTTTTAAAGCTTCTTAAAGCCTGTAAGATCGAGTGCAAGGGAGCGGGAGCGCGACAGGTCACACATCCTTCTCTCAGCCAGGCAGCTGAGGCACTGAGGGCTCTGAGTCAGAGTCTCACGAGATATACAGTACTGCCAAAGGCAAATGTAGTGAGAAACTAGCGAGAATTGCTCATTTTAGCGAATGTCTATGGTAGCGCTGCGGGTGAACCCCACGAGCTACGAAACTTGTTCTGGCGTAATTTTGAAGCTATTTTCGTATAGTTTTCAGCTGAATAATATTTTATTTCATTCAGACACTTGCCTAATCAATCAGGAGTGCCTGAATGAGCCCTAATATGGCGGAACTATGCGGAAATATACCCGCAGTGTAAGTGTTAAAGCGACTGGAAGGTCATGTTTTACAGGATTCGCAAGCTTTGGTATATAGGGTTTATATTTACATGTAGGTTGATCAATGAGATAACAATGTAATGATCAAATAAATTACTAATGGTGCAGATGGCATTTAATTCACTTTAAGTATTTAAGTATAAACCCCTTCTGTACCGGTGACGTCTTTTTCATTTTACTGTAGCTATATTTAGACGATTCTGTCCAGCTTAAGAAAGATCTATGGTTGTAGAAATGGTTAATTAAGATATTTCGAAGCCTGTTAATTGCTGGAGGCCGAAAAAATCGTTCAGAAGTTAAGTTTACATTAATTTAGTGTTTAAGGATAGTGTGTGTTTCGTTTGAAAGGCTTCTAGGAGCCTAAACACGATCTCTGACAGACAGAGACGGATTGTAGCTAATGCACCTGTCCAGAGGTGTTTTGGCCGGGCGATCATCTCGTGTGGGCCTCTGGTAGATCAGCTCCTTCTCTGGGTCGGCTTGTAGAGTTGAGTTGCAGTGTGAGAGATAACAGAGTTACTCACGCCGATGCCGAGGTACTCCGGCGTATTCCAAATTAATTACTCAAGACGGCGGTTGTATAATTCAAGTCAAGAGTTAACGGAGTACTTAACATCGTTGCCGAGGTACCGGTGCTCAGGTGTAACCCAAATAAATTTCTCAAGACGGGGGTTATATAACTCAAACTGAGAGTTGAAGGAGTTGCTCACAACGTTGCTGAGATACTCAACCATAACCTGAATGAGTTCCTCAATGACTGAAACCAAGAGTTGACTGGGTTGCTCACATCAGTGCCGAGGTACTCTGGCATAACCCGAATGAGTTACTCAAGACGAGGGTTGTATGACTCAAACCGAGAGTGACGGAGTTGCTCATGTCGTTATCGAGATACACAGGCTTACTTCACGAGTTACTCAGAGAGGGAGCCGTAGACTTATTGAGGTGAGCTGCCTATGACTCAAACCGAGAATGATGGAGTTGCTCACGTCGTTATCAAGATACTCAGGCTTACTTCACACGTTACTCAAAGGAGGAGCTGTAGTCCTATTGAGGTGAGATGTCATCTGAGTCCTCCCCAAAGAGGTCATGTTTTTTTCGGCTTCATTTGCAGGTCCGGCAGCTGCGAGCGAGAAGTTTTTATTGTTTCTTGTCAGGTATGCGGCTACTAGGCTATTTTCGCCCTGGAGCGGGTGGTAATAGTACAAGTGGGCCAGCCTCTAGATTCCCCTGGGATATCGCAGGCATGACTTAGGGCTTCTGGGCGGTTGACGTCACTCTTGGGGTCGTAGCTGGGGTGGTACAGCAGGGAGCAGGTAAAGATTTGCCCAAAGAAGGTGCGGTGTTTTTTCTGGGGAGGATTGCCTTATAGTTGCCATTCTGGCTTCCTTTTTAAACCAGATCTTGGCATAACAATATGTATATATAGATAGATAGATATATATATATATATATATATATATACTGTATATATATATAAAATTATATATAGTGATCCATCTATCTATCTATACTATCTAATCTATCTATACTGTATATATTTCACTAGGAGGGGTACCTGGCGTTGCCCGGGTTTAAATTCTACTACCATAATCACCATCATCAATCACTACTACCACAATTATCACAATACTACTACTACCATAATCACCGGCCTCGACCTCCCTGTGCCTCATTAAACGGCGATCTCGATTTCGGCCGCTAAATGACCTCCGATTTTGGATCTGACCTCATCCGTACCCCCATTTTGGGGAGCTGCGAACAACTTTCGTTCCATACACCTTTTCGATCGGAGGCCTCCTTCTGCCCCAAAGGGCAATTTTTTTCGATTTTTTTTTTCGCTCCCGTATACTACATAGGTTCTGCCGAAAATTTTATTAAACAAAAGTGTCTCTGATTTCCACTAAACTCGCCTACAACCATCTCCAAAGCCTGTGCTTTCCAACGGTACCCCACACTCCCACCTGACACCAACACTGTGGGAGGAGTTTAGTAACAAAGGTCGGGCAACTGACAAACATTGACCTTTATTATTTTATTAAGATGTGTCTATCTATATAAATGCAAAGTAAATCTAGTGTATCCCAAGTAAAATATGTGGAATATAAGGCTGCAGGCAGAAGAAGCAAAACATTGGTACCAACCATTATGCAGGTGATGGGGGAGGGGGGAGGGGGCAAGAAAATGAGAGAGGTACTGGAGAGATGGAGGCAGAGGAGAAGGGAAGGACGGGAGGTAGGAAGTCAGGATAGGGGATAGGAAAGGGGAAGATGAAGGAGAGGAGGAGAGATAGATATAGATAATTATATAGATAGATGAACTCTGTTAGTAGATAGATACAAAAGGTAAGATACATAGATGGGTAAATGGATGATCTTAACCCACGCAGTACCGGTGACGTCCTTTAACCTTTATTCTGGCTACTATAAGACGAATTTGTTCATTTCAAAAAGGGCAACCAACAATTGACAGGCTTCGAACTATCTCACTTAACCCGTTTTACTATCACATATCCCTCGTGAACTGCATAACATCGTTTAAATGTGGCTAGAAAATAATTGAAAAGACGTCGCCGGTACAGTAGGAGTTAAAAGAATTTATAAGGAAACAAGAGCGCAGGTATATAAGAAGGAAGACATAAGGAAAGTAGTGTTGGAGAAAGCAAAAAGAGGTTGGGGTATAGTGCATGCCAATAACTTCTTGTAGGTAACAAAAACGGTACCGTAATGTGAGACATATGATGACTGGCATTAGGCTATCTCCAAAAAATAAATATATGTGAGAGATATCGTGAAAGACTGAACAGTCAACACAATATTATATTAAGAAGCAAAATTAATGTGTGTGTGTGTGTGTGAGAGAGAGAGAGAGAGAGAGTGTGTGTGTGTGTGTGCGTGTGCGTGTGCGTGTCGGTGTATAGTATACAGTATGTGAAAAGTTGGGTCAAGGAGAGTTACTACGTACACGGGGCCAGCATCTGTTAACGTACTGTACACACACACATATGACACACACATACACACACACACACTTACACACCCATCCTGGAACTTTCTAATCTAGTCCAATATTATGTGTTAGTGAGTGAATGTGTATGTGTGCACGCACGAGTCGGTGTGTGTGTGTGTGTGTGTATACGTTAACAGATGCCGGCCACGTGTACGTAATAACTCTCCTGAACCCAACTTTCCTTCCCTCCCCCATTATCTATTCCCATTTTCTTCTCATTCCTTTCTCTCCTTCCGATTTATAATTTCCTTCTCTTCTCCATTTTCTTATACTCATGTATTGTTTTCCACCCGTCCACTTTATGTGCATTCTTCCGTTCATCATGTTGGTCATTTGTTGTGTTTTCTAAAAATTCGTCTTCCTTTTCTCGCCACCTTTTTCTGCAATTTTTTTTTTTTTTTTCATTTTCCCCCTTTCTTCGTCCCTCATTTTCACTCTGCCTGTTTACTGCTTTTCTTCCTTAGTATTCTTCCCATTCAACTTCCCCTCTTCTGTCTCAATCCTCGGAATTTTCATGTTTCATCATAAATTAATTCGTTCCTCCCCTTGCTTTTTTGTATATTATTCTAATTAGGATCTTATCTTCAACATCTTTGTCTTCTCATTTTCAATCGCCTTTAAAAATATTTCCGGTTTTCTCCTCGGTTGTGTTCTTCAACGAAACTCTACGGATTGACACTTAATATATGATATATTATCTATCCCATTTTCTGTAGTTTCAGGAGGGGTAACTTATACTTATTTTGGCAAAACTTGTATTCATACATTTTATTATCTGCATATTCCTAAACCTTGATTTTGAATTACAGTACAATAGTTAGCATTGCTTTATAATTAATATCCTGGCTTGCTTACAATGTTGTATGGTTTTCAGTTACTTATTTTGAGAGGGTGTTGGGGCTTGCAAAGAATATATTTAACAAACCAATACAGCTATTACACCTACAATACATCCTACACTGTAGGTTACACCTGTTACTAGAGAGGAGACAATATTCAGTATATATGAATATAACAATGATTTAGCAGATACAATTGACGTACAATATGGCGAACTAAGCCCTTTGCATGTCATATAATGACAAGACATATTGTGAGCGGCGTACGCAAAACGTTAATAACAAGTATTCCAGTTACTTAATTTAAAAAAAGTCTATATTCTATTTTAGATACTTCATAATCAGAATTACACGTTCAAACCCTGTAATACGATTACGTCATTCTGTATTAATTCTGGCTAACAATAGACGGTTATATTTAGCTAAGGAAAGACATTTCATAAATAAGAGGCTTAGAACGGCCTCGAGTAAATCCTCCAGTAAAATTATATTGCATTTTGCTATGTTCTGGCTAACACTAGCTCATTATAGGCTACCATGATTTTATTTCTTCAGTATATTTCGTATATCAGTAGACAATTGTATTCAGTTTTGGAAGGACATGCGGGAGGCAACCGGGTTAATTAAAATAGTTTGTAAGCCTTATCTCCGTCGAGGTCTTTCCTAAGCTGCATAAAAATCGTCCATTGTCTCTATTTATCTATCTGTTGCCGGACGCGTGATCCCCGAAGGGATGACCATGAACGAAACGCCCCCATGCACCTCTGTCGCCAGTCAGTCGACGCCATCCTCCCATCCAGCACCGCCTTCGCTCATATACTTCTTCACTTCATCCTTCCACTTCTCATTCGGTCTACCTCTCCTTCTCTGTCCTTACACCTTGCTCTCGTACACTCTCTTAGTCATTCTCTCGCTTCCCATATTTTCCATATGGCTGAACCATCTCAAGGTGTTCCTTTTCACACTTTCCAGCACATCTACATACACAAATCACCTTTCTCGTACTTCCTCATTCGTCTGTCTATCCCTCCATGTAACTCTGCACGCACTTCTCAAGTAACTCATTTCCACCCCTCTCACTCATGGTCTGAGTCTCTCCAGAAACGTCCATGCTTCGTTCCCGTAAATCAATGTCGGGATTACCACACTGTCATGCAAGGTCATCTTTACTTCCATGCTGACCAGTGACCACTCTATTTCTTGTTACTGCTTTCAGCGTTCCTACAACCCTCTTCCCCTGTTGCACACTCTCCCGCACTTCTTCATCCATACTCCCATCTTTACTCAACACACTGCCCAAATACTTAAATGAGTTGACATTCTCCATAGCCTGACCTGACACTCTGTGGCTGCACCCCTTTCAAAGATCATAAACTTTCTCTTCCCCACATTTACCTTCACATTTCAATTTTCACACACTGTTCCAAACATATATACAAAGGAGTACAAAGGAAATCAAGCAACAACAGGTCTAGTGACCCTTCTAGGTTGCTTTTCCTCCAAAACACTGAGGATCAAGTGTCCAAACAGTGGTTTAGAGTGGGTAAGGGAACATTGGAAAGGGAACTACTGCCCTGCCACTAACGTGGCAGGACTAGGAAGTTAGTAGGGGACATATGGGTTAGTAACTGAGGGGAGGATAAAGTTATTCATTTACAAACGCAGTCAGTCGCGGGTTTGATGCGAGATATTTGTCTAGGCGGAATTTAAATGAATCAACGGTGCTGCAGTCTATAACGTCTCGGGGAAGCCCATTCCACAAGTTGACAACTCGATTGAAGAAGAAATTCTTAGATTCGTGCGAGTTAAAAGATTTACCAATAATTTTGCAACCGTTTCCTCGCGTGTAATTAGATTGGTCGATAGTGAAGTACTTACTACAGTTCATATTGTCGATGCCTTTGATGATTTTGAACACTTGAATTAAGTCGCCTCTTAATCTGCGCTGGGTTAAAGGAAATAGATTTAGTTCTCTAAGACGCTCTTCGTATGGTTTGTTCTTTAGGCTAGGTATCATTTTGGTAACTCTACGTTGAACTCGTTCTAGCTTGTTTATATCTTTTTGGTAATAAGGGCACCAGGATTGAACGCAGTATTCCAGAAGAGGGCGGACTAAGGAATTGTAAAGGGTTAGGATAACTTCTTTGGATTTATGCTCAAATGACCTGCCTATAAAGCCAATTATTTTGTTTGCCTTCTTAACAACTTCTGAACATTGTTGACTCGGTTTTAGGTTACTCGATATTGTTACTCCCAGATCAGTTTCTCTGTTTACATTTTTAAGCTGAGTGCCATTCATCGAATAGTTTGCTTTCTCATTTAGGTATCCGACATGTAGTACTTTACATTTATCCGCATTGAAACTCATTTGCCAAATTTGGGCCCAACATGACAATTTATCTAGATTGTGTTGCATATCGTCAACTTGTTCTTTTGAGAGTACGCTATTTGCAATTTTTGTATCGTCAGCAAATTTTGAGATTGTGCAGGTGAGACCCTCATCTATGTCGTTGATGTAAATTAGAAAGAGAATTGGTCCTAGTACCGATCCCTGGGGTACCCCGCTACTTACATTGGTCCATTTAGATGCCTTACCGTTTATGACTACCTTTTGCTTTCTGTTGCTGAGCCAATTTTCTATCCATTTCAACACACCGTCTTGTATTCCATGCGCTTTTAGTTTTAGCAGTAAACGTTTGTGGGGAACTTTGTCAAAGGCCTTTTGAAAATCAAGGTATATAATATCTACAGCTTTACTCTCATCGTAGAGGTTGAGGATATCGTGGAAGAAGTCTAAGAGGTTTGTTAAACAGGAACGTTTTTTACGAAAGCCGTGTTGAGTATCTTTAAGTATGTTATTTTCCTCTAAGTGATTTACGAGTCTGTCTCGTATGACCGTTTCTAGCATTTTACATACAACTGAGGTTAAGCTAATTGGACGATAGTTACTGGGTAGGGATTTGCTGCCTTTTTTGAATATCGGTGTTACGTTGGCTAGCTTCCACTGATCAGGCATAGTTCCAGACTGCAAGGATTTATTGAATAGTAATGTCAGTGGTTTGGAAAGCTCATTCTTTGCTTCCTTTAGAACTCTAGGCGAGATTGTATCAGGTCCTGGCGTTTTATTTACCTTGAGTTTATCTAAACAATTCAATACTTCTCTCTCTGTAACGGTGATATTGCTTAGAACATCTGAATTATCAATCTGAATCGGCGATGGTGTAGGGATATCACTGAGGTCTTCTGTTGTAAAAACTGATGCAAAGAAGGTATTGAGGGCATTACTCATTTGTACTTCGTCTTTGGTGTATTCTCCTTTTTCATCGACTAACGGTCCAACAGTTGAAGTAACTACTTTTTTCTTTCTGATATAACTATAGAATTCTTTCGGGTTTGTTTTACTTTGATTCGCAATATGTAACTCTAAGGTCTTTTTACTTTGCTTAATTAACTTTTTGGCTTTGCGTCGTAGCTCTACAAATTTCACCCGTTCTTCGTCATTTTGTGAGGATTTTAATCTATCATTAGCAAATTTTTTAGCAAGCAGGCAGTTTGAAATATCTTTATTCCACCATTTGGGCTTATTATTATGGCCTGGACGCCGTATTTTCGATGGTATGCAGTCTTGCACTGCTTTTAGGTAAGTGGTTTCGAATAACTTCCAAGATGTATTTATGTCGTTATTGTTAATTAAAAAGCTCCAGTCAGTTTCTTTAAACATAGCTCTAAGTTTATGGAAGTTTGCTTTCTTGAAATTAGGGACTTTTTCGATGCTACTATTTGGTTCGTTACTAGTAAACTTTAAAGTGAAAGTTATCGTACGATTGTCGCTGTTACTGAATTCATCACCAACATTCAAATTCTCTATCAATTCTTCTTTTGTTGCAAGTACAATGTCAAGAACGTTATTACCACGGGTCGGCATTCGAACAAATTGATAAAGCGAACTCTCTTGCAAGTTCGTATACAAGTCATGTCCGGAGTGTGAAGTAAGAGTATCGCCCATCTTGGTCACAGGTAAATTAAAGTCGCCAAAAATTACGGTATCTTGTGAGTTACTTACATCTGCAATTTGTTCGTAAATTTCTCGGTCAGTTTGCACTGATTGAGCTGGAGGTCTGTATATTAACGCAAGTATTATTTTTGTACCTTTATTATTCTTTATTAGCACAAAAGATGTGTCGACGTTCACAATTTGAGGTTTTGACACGAGGGTCGGGTTAAGACTTTCTTTGATATAAAATAAAACGCCACCTCCATTTTTATTTATTCGGCTGTTCTCAAACATTACATAACCGGGAAGTGAATACTCTGCTAAAAAGTCTCTATCTTGTGTATTGAGCCAAGATTCTGTTATGCCAATCACATCATAATTTTCTGTAAACACTAGTTCCTCTAAATCTGAAAATTTATTGCGTATGCTACGAGCGTTTGCATAGAAAACCTTTAAAGTTGCGGTTTTAGAACTCGCAGATCGTTCTTTCATCGAATTTTTGGTTCTGGTCGGATCTACATTTACATTCATGGCTGTCCTCGGTCCTCGGTCGTTATCCCTGACGGTTTTGAATTTGGGTCGTGTTGGTGGAGCTTTATCCAAATTCGCGGTTCTTGACGGATTAGTATTTAATTCCTTTGTAGATTGCCGTCCTCGCTGTCTTCGGTCCTCCTTCCTGGTTGTCCTGTGCTGAGTCGATTTCTTCTCCGAAAATCCTTCACCGCATCGTTGAGAAGACGCCCAAAACGCGCTGCTCCCACCTGGTTCAGATGAACTCCATCGTCCGAAAACAAATAGTTATCGTAGTAGAAATTGTCCCAGGTGTCGACGAATCCCACGTTCTCCTTCCTGCAGAGGTTTGCTAGACAACGATTTGTGCTGGTGGCTATGTTGTAAAATCGGCTCTCTACACCGAGCCGGGGGACGATTCCTGAGACGATGATCCTTGATGACTTCTCCTTAAACGACTTGATCAGCTGCTGGTACTTTAAAAGCAAATCTTCCGACCGGGTTCGCTGTACATCGTTGGATCCAACGTGGATGACGTACATTGTATTAGCAGGGGCCAGCTTTGATACTTCGTCAACTGCTGCAACTACGTCATCCACACCACCACCAGGGATACAAAAACGCTTCCTGGTCTTAGGTGCCCTGGCGCAAAACTCTGTGAGCTGACCACGTATCATCGAGTCTCCCACGAGCCGGACTTCTTCTATTTCCTCTTCGTCATCTGAGTCTGCGAGTATCTGGAAACGGTTTTGACACTCGGTAATCTGTATGTGTTTCCTGGTCTTGGGGCAAACGTTGTTCCTCACGACACGGAAGTTGTCTTGAGGGGGAAGAGAGTCGCTATTTGTATCTTGAGTATCGGAAACATCAGCTGAAATGGCTACTGTAGGCGTTGAATTGTTGGCAGTTGACGTTGGGGCGTTGGTGGCTGCTGGAGTTGCGGTGACAATTGAAGTTTGTGGCACTCCAACGTTGAGTGTTACAAACTCTTGGAGTGATTCCAGCTTCATGGTGAGGACGTTGATCTTGTTGTAGGCTTCATCTAATTTCACTGTAAAATTCTCTCGTTGCTGGCAGAGCCGGCAGACTTGAAGATCGATAGTAGCAAACATGGACTCACCAAACCTACCGGCGCAGTTCGCACAAGCGCGAGGCATGGTGACAGTCACTTTCTTTAGATCACTTCACTGACTTAAAAAACAATTCACTCACTTTACAACACTTCACTCACTTTAAAAACACTTCAATCACTTCAACCGAAAACAAATATGCTGAAATACGCAGAAATAGGTTATCAGGGGTGATAGCCTAACCGAAAACAAAAATGTTGAGATACGCAGAATTAGGCTTCCAGGGGCGATAGCCTAACCAAAAGTTTTTTTTTTTTTTTTTTTAAATTGAAATACGCAATAATAGGCTACCAGCGTTGAATAGCCTAACCGAATATAATAAAATTGAAATTCGCAGAAATAGGCTACCAGGTGTGATAACCTAACCTTAAACAAATATATGTATAACAGAATATGTAACTAAATATACAATTCACCAAATAGAGATTATATAAAAATAAAGTGTGACTGCACACAAGGGGTTAATATACTGTGTCAACAGATGACCCTGGTGTCACTGTAGCCTAGTAAAGCAGTAGCCTACTCTTTTTAGATAAAGACCCTACACCTCCTATTCACTATCGCTCATCATCGGCAAACAACAGTACAGGTATCTTCCACTGATTTCCCTCCCTTATCAGCGGTACACCAACATCCAGTGCTCTTCCTTGAATTTCTTTCAAGATTCCATCCATATATATATTTAACAACCATGGGGATATCACACACCCTTGTTTCAACCCAACATTCAGGCAAAATAACTCACTCTGCTCATTCTCCACATATACTGACGTCTTTGCACTCTCATACATGCTCTTCACTGCTTTCAGCAACTTGCCATCTAGTCCGTATATTCTCAGTACTTTCCACATACCTTCTCTATCAACTCTGGCATAGGCCTTCTTCAAGTCCATAAAGGCAGCATACAACTTTTGTCGCTTCTCCAGATATTTCTCCACAACACATTTCAGGGCAAAAATCTGATCTACACATCCACTTCCCTTCCTAACAACAGTACAGGTATCTACCACTCATTTTCCTCCCTTATCAGCGGTACACCAACATCCAGTGCTCTTCCTTGAATTTCTTTCAAGATTCCATCCATATATATATTTAACAACCATGGGGATATCACACACCCTTGTTTTAACCCAACATTCAGGTCAAAGAACTCGCTCTGCTCATTCTCCACACATACTGACGTTTTTGCACCCTCATAGGCCTACATGCTCTTCACTGCTTTCAGCAACTTGCCATCTACTCCTTATATTCTCAGTACTTTCCACATACCTTCTCTATCAACTCTGTCATAGGCCTTCTTCAAGTCCATAAAGGCAGCATACAACTTTTGTCGCTTCTCCAGATATTTCTCCACAACACATTTAAGGGCAAAAATCTGATCTACACATCCACTTCCCTTCCTAAGCCCGCCCTGCTCATCACCTATCCATTTATCTGTTCTCGCTCTCACTCTCTCAATCAGTACCCTACTGTACACCTTCCCTACTACGCATAGAAGACATATTCCGCGGTGGTTACCCCACACTCCTCTTTCCCCTTTATCCTTATACAGGGGGACTATTACACCTGTCTTCCAGTCATCAGGTGTACTCCTATTCTCCCATGCTAGTTTACATTTTCCATACCCATTCGATCATTATCTCACCACCATACCTCAGCATTTCCCCACACACACTATCTATTCCCAATACTTTCCCCATCTTCACGCCTTTCATGGCTTCACAGACTTCTGACCTCCTGATCCCCACTTCCTCTTCCACTACTTCTCTTCTTCTCCCTCCCATACCTCATCCAACGGACCTACATCATCGATGACGTAGGTTCGTCCATATGTGGACTCCAGCGGGTGGGAACCGAGGCTAGAAGCCCTCCGTTACGGCGGCTCCGACCTTCCGTTCAGAGTTGAATCTGATTTAACTTTAGACGGACGTCGGAAGAAAATGACGTGTATTTATGGTGCCCATGAGATATTATATTGGCATGTAATGGTCACCAATGAATAGTACACACCCTATAACCTATGCATACACACACAGGATGTACGTATACTGCGTATTTATAATGTAAACAAGAGAAACACTCGCCCTCTCTGCCACAGACACAATGTTGGGAGAGTTCTGAAGTGTTATAGCCCAGGAGCAAGGCGAAAATGTAGCCCACATTTTTAAATAGTCTCATACTTTCCATTTTGTGAAGCCAGAGTTTTCTAGAAAGTGTAATTTGATAGCTGTGCATTTTGTCACAACGACAAATTATGGATATTGTGTAATATTTATTCCGAAATTAACACATTTTGGCTTGAAGTACATTGCCTCTATTGATGCTAGAGCTCGTTAATTTAACTTGAATTTCAGGTTTTTAAAATACTCTCCCATATTTTGACTGTTTACATAGTGCATATCACGATAAATTGTGTCAAGCAGTACCACAAAGACGAATAATTTGCCATCTTTACTGAAAGTAAGCCCAACTGGGCGAGCTAAGAGGTAGTTTGGCAACATTGGATTTCACGCACGTGAAGTTTTAACTCCTGGGAGAGCACACACGGCCAAACGGACCTACGTCATCGATGACGAAAGGTTCGTCCTAAACGGAGACCAACACGGAGATATGGGAACCGCGCTTTAACAGGACACATAAATTAGAGTTATGAAGAGGCTACACGACTTTTGCTCTCGGCAATACTGGTAAAGATGGTAATAGGTCAAGTATTACTTATAGTTCTTAGTCAAAACTATACTTCCATGAAACATATAGCCTTAATTTTATTTACTCTGTACAAACAGAAAACACGCTATTCTTTTCTGCTTAGTATCTATTATTAGACGATTTTAGTCTGATTAGGAAGGGTATATGGAAGTCAGAGGGTTAATATTATTTTTATAGTCTTTACCCTTTTAATCCCCACAGATCCTGTCTAAACTGTATAAAATCGTCTAATGATAGTCAGAATAAACAATTAAAACGCGGCATAATCTTCAGAGGGTTAATATAAACATATAGAAAGATCCATCTACATAAGTAAGTCAAACAACATCCAACAATAATAACTGCTCATAAGGGATGGACGAATCAGCACTTTGAACTCAGCAAAACATATCTACATTTATTTTTGTATAACCTGATAACAATAAGCACACTAGGAAACATGGTAAAAAATATTCTCATTTTTATAATAACGACATAACTCCTAATGCTACACACAAACTTTTTTCCCCATTTTCAAACATATTCATATTTTTGCTCTTTTAATATGCCTCCACAAGTTTCCAGGGAGCTCAGGAACACAGCTCAGGGAAAATATTACAAAAAACATTATTATGAAAGAATATTAATTATGTATGTGGCTGCATGTGTGTGTGGGCTGGAAGAGGGGGAGAGGGAGGGTTAGGGAGTGTGTCCGAGTGGAAATAATTAATGTTCGGTATTTATGTATATGTGGGTTGGCTAAGCTTCTCTTTGTATTAATCTTAAAGTGTTTTGTATGTACGTGACCCACGGCTAGACTCGTGGTTTTGTTGTAAAGAGATGTGCTCCATAGATGGAATATATCTATTTTTTACTCTCTCACTTTACATACATATATATATATATATATATATATATATATATATATATATATATATATATATATATATATATATATATATATATATATATATATATATCAGTATACATATATATAAATATATATATATATATACAGTATGTAAATATTTATATATACCGGTATACTGTGTATATATATATATATATATATATATATATATATATATATATACAGCATATACTTATTTTTATTTTTATTTTTCTATGTGGATAAGGGAGACAAAAGGCAAAACTGCCTGTGACGAGTGCCTCCCCCAGAGTTGAAAGAGTGATAGGGACACAATCATGGAATGTTCGAGCCAAAATGTCTGGACACACGGAGTTTGAAGCAATTTAAATCGTAGGATGAGGGAAAGATGGATTTAGGGAGAGAGTTCCAGAGTTCAGCTGTTGAATAGAAGAAAGATTGGGAGTATAATTTCACCCATGAATTGGAGAGTTGCACAGAGTAGGGGTGGGATTGTGTTGCAAGACGGGTACTACGTACCCTACGTAGAGGAGGTGATATACACTGGGAGAGCTCTGAAGAACACTGATTATTGTAGTAGCGATAAAATAGCGAGAGAGATGCATCATTGCGGCGAAGAGAGAGAGATTACAGAGAGTTGGTGAATGGACGGGAGTTAATGATACGAAAGGCTTTCCTTTCTACTTTGTCTAGGAGTGCGGTGTTAGAGGATCTTCCCCACACATGTGAACAATACTCAATGCATATATATATATATATATATATATATATAAGTATATATATATAGTGTATATAATTATATATATATATATATATATATATATATATATATATACTGTATATATATATAAAGTATATATATACCGGTATATATATATATATATATATATATTTGTTTTTGTTTTGTGTACATGCAACTGCTCAACACAGTGAAGTCTGTGAGGTCTTATTCCAGTCTAGGGAGTGAGACATGTGAGCTCCACTCACGGCTCAAAGCAGCCCCATCTCTGGAGCCGCTTCGCATTCATGCTTCACTGTCTCATCCCACAGACTCAGACCATCACTCTTAGAATGCCACCTATTGAGCAATTAACTCACTAGGCATTGCATCCCTGTAGCATATATTGATATGGGAATATTCATAAAGTGTTATTTAATCAGGGAACAATGAGGGTATTGTTTTGGCATTTCGGTGGGCTTTGTGGTAATGCACTCATACCAGGTACAGCACAAATACCATCCCAATAATATCTTCCCATTGATACATCGGGATTCGAACCCGGGACAATTGGATTACCAGTCCAGTGGCAAGACCACCACACCTCCCCTAATAGGGGAGGTGTATATAGTGTATGTATATATATATATATATATATATATATATATATATATATATATATATATATATATACTGTATATATATATATATATATGTATTTATATATATATATATAAATACAGTATATATATATGTATATATATATATATATATATATATATATATATATATATATATATATACTGTATATATATATATAGCTCCTTCAGTTCAGAATTGAGAGGTCGAGGGTTGGATTAGCGGACAGGATGACACAACAGAAACAACATTCAAGGGTTCTAATTCTCAGGGTACGGGGCCACTTTCGCGTTCCCTCGCCCTGTCTCTGTTTCAATGAGTATGATAATTTTACAAGGGGAGGAGGATTACTAGCCCCCTGCCCCCATAGATGCTTCATAGATGGAATATATTTTTCACTCTCTCACTTTATATATATATATATATATATATATATATAGATATATATATATATATATGTATATATATATATATATATATATATATATATATATATATATATATATATATATATATACTGTATAAATATATATATATATATATATATATATATATATATATATATATATATATATATACAGGGTGTCCCAGGAGGAAAGGGCATAACTTTGGGAAATGATAGAACAAAATATTCTAAGCCTGTTCTAAAACAAAAAGTCCAAATCTCGACCGGTATAGAGATATTGCATTTTGAAAATGGCATTTTCTTCAGTATATATTTCCCCATAAAGCTGTTCTAGCTGTCCTAGTGCCTACTACACCTCCATCTTTCTGCAATTATTTTACCATGTTATTTTAAAGATACTATAATTCTGTAAGTTGCAAAATGATTATAGATATATTAGCTCACTTTGGAATAGTTGGAAACTATTTGACATGGAAGAGTCCATTACAGTGATGCAGGGGAGGACACTATATAAAACCTTCAATATATTTTTAACGGTTGAAATTTGGACTTTTTGTTATAGAATATTTTATGCTTAGAATACCTTATTCTATCATTTCCCAAAGTTATGCCCTCTCCTCCTGGGACACCCTGTATATATACAGTATATATATATATATAATATATATATATATATATATATATATATATATACAGTATATATATATAATTATATATATATACATTTATAATTATATATATATATACCGGTATATATATATATATATAATAACATATGTATATATATATATATATATATATATATATATATATTAGAGATGGACCGAATATTCGTTTCGTATTCGTATGTGCGAATATTCGCTATGTTTTTCAATATTCGTATTCGTATTCGTATTCACATTTCCATTCATAGCTATTTGCAAACATGTGAATATTTTCACGAAACCAATAGAAGATATACAAAAATATAAAATATTACATTTTAAAGCGTGCGTTCGCTTGTACGATGTCGGGGAAAGGCATGTTTCTTTATTAAACCCTCTAAGTACCATAGTATGTGAATGTTTTTTAAACTAATGGAACTGAAATTGTGTTCATCGACTTCCAAACCAATCTGATGATCTCCGAACTTTGAAATAATTGTAATAGTTCCGAAATCTGACCTTGTTCATTATAACGGAATAAATGGTCTTGGTACAATGTTGCCAATGTTCCGGCTACCGCTAGATCCAGCGAATCACTTCCATCACTTCCATCTAGCGACATCAAGATGTGATGATTTCTAGCGATATTCAAGTTATGTTCCCTATTTTAAGGAATTGTAGAGATTTGTCGATTGTTAAAGATTATTTTAGATACTTCAACATATGTTTTCTAGTGACATACAAGTTTTTAGTGTCTGGTGACTATCTAGCGATTTGTCAATGCTATTCTAGCATACATTTGTGCTTTAGTTTATCATGCATTGCTTAATATATTTGCCCTATTTCTCCAGAAGACTTCCTACATGATATATTCATAGTGTATTGTTCTAGTGATAATTAAATATTATACAGGGCTATTTTAAGTTGGCTGATGATTATGAAACAGTAATATGCTGGACGACGAGAATACTGTATGTGAACATGTCTCGGATATCACTGATATTTTTTGGCATTTTCTGCCAAAAGCCCAATGGCTAATCAGTGGTGGTAGCGAAACACGCAGCTTTACACATTCACATCGTCATTGGCTTCCGGTAATTAAATTCATAGTAATTTAATTAAATTTTTTGGTGATATAAAAAGAATTACCAGTTCTTGAAGGATGACAATTTCATCCTTCAAGAAAGATTGAAATATTCGATATTCGCTATTTGTGTTCGCGAATTTTACCAACAAAAATTCGTATTCGTATTCGCAAATAGTGAAAATTGATATTCGTTCCATCTCTAATATATATATATATATATATATATATATATATATATATATATATATATATATATATATATATATATATATATATATATATATATATATATATATATAAATACAGTATATATATATATATATTTATATATATATATACATATATATATATATATATATATATGTTTATATATATATATATATATATATATATATATATATATTTATATATATACATATATATATATATACAGTATATATATATATATATATATATACAGTATATATATATATATATATATATATATATAAAGTGAGTGAGTGAAAAATATATTCCATCTATGAAGCATCTATGGGGGCAGGGGGCTAGTAATCCTCCTCCCCTTGTAAAATTATCCTACTCATTGGAACAGAGAAATAGGGCGAGGGAACGCGAAAGTGGCCCAGGACCCTGAGGATTAGAACCCTTGAATGTTGTTTCTGTTTGGGCTCTGTTTCGAGTCAGAATAAACACCTCTAGAAATGGGGTATGTGCTTGAGTATATACATACATACAAACATCTATGAAGCACAAATTACAAGAAAAAATTAAGTTTTTACCATAAATTCGGAGTCTAAAGAGATGTACAATATCTAAATATTTTGTGCTTGTTAGAGGGCTTACAATAGCCTGCGCTGGGCTGCAGTGCTAATCAACGTATTATTGCCCTTTAGTACCTGTGATGGGTAACGTATGTGAGTTATCCAGCCTGGCACACAGGGCAACTACAAATTATCGAGTTGACTCGCACAAATAATCTCATCCTGTCCGCTAATCCAACCCTCGACCTCTCAATTCTGAACTGAAGGAGCTATTTTATTCACCACAGGACGCTCTCGTATATTTTTGATAATGGTCAATTGAGTATTCCCTCTATAATTCATATATGATCAACTTTGTATTTGTTATTGTCATTCCTCCCTATTCTGCCTCTATCTCCTCCCTCTCCATCCCTGTCCTACAGTCATTCCTCCCTATTCTGCCTCTATCTCCTCCCTCTCCTTCCCTGTCCTACAGTCATTCCTCCCTATTCTGCCTCTATCTCCTCCCTCTCCTTCCCTGTCCTACAGTCATTCCTCCCTATTCTGCCTTTATCTCCTCCCTCTCCTTCCCTGTCCTCCAATCATTTCTCCCTATTCTGCCTCCATCTCCTCCCTCTCCTTTCCTGTCCTCCACTCATTCCTCCCTAGTCTGCCTCTATCTCCTCCCTCTCCTTCCCTGTCCTCCAGTCATTGCTCCCTATTCTGCCTCTATCTCCTCCCTCTCCTTCCCTGTCCTCCAATCATTCCTCCCTATTCTGTTTCTATCTCCTCCCTCTCCTTTCCTGTCCTCCAGTCATTCCTTCCTATTCTGCCTCTATCTCCTCCCTCTTCTTCCTTTTCCTCCAGTTAGATATCTACCCCCCTCCCCTTTCCTCCACAGATGTGATTCTAGCCTCACATCAAAGACCTGTGGCAGTCTCTAATTAACAAAATGCGAGAGACGCTGATATAACTGGGAATAAGGAGGAGGGAGGGGGAAGGGTGTGGGGTTTATCTTTCCCCTAACTCTTCTGACTTTCCCAAATTCTTTGACTATCTAAACTCTAAAGTGGAACACATCCTATCAATCTTTCCTATCTCAGAAATCTCCATTTTAGGAGATTTCAATGTTCACCACCACCAATGGCTCTCCTCTCATTCCACTGACCAACCAGGAGAATAAGCCTACATATTTTCTTTCCTAAATGACCTAGAGCAGGTGGTTCAGCAACCCAACCATATCCCAGATCGCTTCGGAGATCAGTCCAACATTCTTGACTTGTTTCTAACTTCTAACCCCTCCGCTTATACTGTCGATCTTTTCTCTCCTTTGGGCTCCTCTGACTATAAACTTATCTGTCACCTGTCCTATTTCGCCAGTATGGCCATCCGATCCTCCCAGCCGGCGGCGCTTGCGGCACTTTGGTACTACCGACTGGGAGGCTCTTCGGCAGTATTTCTTTGATTTCCCATGGAATGATTTTTCTTCCGTCGCCGGGGACCCTCACAGAGTGCTGAACGCATTACCGAGGTCATCCTCTTGGGCATGGACGCATACATTCCATTTTCTTTCTCTCAGACTAATGCAAAAAAATCTTGATTTACTCACGCTTGTTCTACTGTTGTCCGCAATAAGGAGGAAACTTTCAAACGATACTGTCGCCTTCAAGCTCAAGAATCTCATTCTTCCTATGTTTCTGCCCGGAATCAAGCCAAATCTGTTCTTTGACGCGCCAAACACTCTTTCATCTCCAACTCTAGCTTTTCACAAGCTTTCTGGTATCTAGCCAAAAACCTCTCCAAAAAAAAATCTTCCTCGTCTGTCCCTCCCCTTTTCCACTCTGATGGCACTACCATCACTTCTTCTCTGACAAAGCTGAACTCATTGCCCAAACTTTTGCGAAAAACTCAACATTGGATGAATCCAGTGCTATTCCTCCCTCTCCACCCCCCTCTCTCCTACTTATGCCTTATACCCTAATCTCTTCTAAAGAAGTGCTTTCTGGGCTTAATACTAAGAAGGTGTACGGTCCAGGTGGTGTTCCTCCTGTTGTACTAAAAAACTGTGCTTCCGTACTGACTCCCTGCCTAGACAAACTCTTCCATCTCTGTCTCTCCTCTAACATCTTCCCTTCTTGCTGGAAGTTTGCTCTAATTCAATCTGTCCCAAAGAAGGGTGACCGCTCTCAATCCTCCACTATCTTCCAAGTGTTCTCATTTCTTGCATCTCTAAAGTTTTTGAAACTATTCTTACTTCTACATTTCTTAAGCATTTCTTAAGCATTTCTCTTCTCATAATCTACTCTCAGATCGCCAGTATGGTTTCGTTAGGGGTAGCTCTACTGGTGATTTTCTTTCATATCTTACTAACTCATGGTCGTTCTCCTTTTCTATTGCACTTGACATATTGAAGGCCTTTGATAGAGTCTGCCACAATTCTCCAATTTCTAAACCACCCTATCCCTCCATCTGTGCCTTTATCTCTAATTTCCTTTCTGGCCGTTCCATAGCTCCGGTTGTGGACAGTCATCGTTCACTTCCTCATCCTATCAACTCCAGTGTTCCTCAGGGTTCTGTCTTATCTCCAGTTCTCTTTCTAATATAAATTAATGATCTTCTCAACTATACCTCCAGTCCTATTCATTTATATGCTGGCGACTCTACCTTACACTATTCAACTAGTTTTTCAGAACGGCCCAGCATGCAATCACTCAAAAAACTTATGTGATAAACCCATAGCACACATATCTTCTGATCTGTCAACCATTTCCAATTGGGGCAGAGAAAATCTTGTTTCTTTCAATGCTTCCAAAACCCAATTTCCTCAGTTATCTATCCGTTGTGAACTCCCAGAGGACTATCCCTTATACTTCAACAATACTAAAATCAAAACTTTTTCTCTTCCTTCTGATCTCTCTTGGAAAGACTATATTACCATTCTTGCTAAAACGGCTTCCCAAAAGCTGGGTGTGCTCCACCGCCTCAAGGGGTTCTTTACCCCTGCACAGCTTCTTGTACTGAACAGTGGTCCATGTATTGAGTATTATTCGCATGTGTGGGGAGGATCATCTCACACAGCACTTCTAGAAAAAGCCTTTCGTCTCATTAACTCACGTCCTCTCACCGATTCTCTGCAATCTCTCTCTCTTCGCTGCAATGTTGCATCTCTCACCTTTCTATCACTATTACAATAATCAGTATTCCTCAGAGCTCTCTCAGTGTATACCACCTCCTCTACGTAGAGTATGTAGCACCCGTCTTGCAACACAATCCCAACCCCTACTCTGTGCAACTCTCCAACCCGAGTGAAACAATATTCCTATAGTGAGGGCAATCGGTACTAAATAGGACAAGAATTGCTCACAAGGTGATACAAGCATAAAACTTTCCACAATAGTTCACAAAGACCTATTTTACAATTTCAGGGCAGGAGCCACCGAGATTTCAGTGTTGCATAGCAACGGTTGCTAGGCAAATAATTTTCCTTAGCAACCGGCAGCAACAATGCAGTTTCTGGAAAACTGTGAGGTGCTATGGTCTCCTTGTTCTAAAAAACATGTAGCATTGCATTTGGAGATCATATACAAGAATTATGTGGCATAAAATCCAATTTAGGGCAAGTCAGGCTATAAAAATGCCACTCCTAAAGCTTCAGACACTGTTGTCACAGTCACTTTTGCATTTGCAGTAGGCTGTGCATTTTAGATGCGCATCAACACATTTGCAGTTTGTGCATCCTCCTCGGCAAGAACACTTCAGTAGTTCTGGGCAGGTTGCACTGGCTTCGGGCAAGTTAGACCACAGAGGCCTCCACTTTTCTGGGCAAGTCCATCCCCACTCACTTGGAGAGGGCAACTGTCGTTCTGGCACCGTGGTGCAGCCCCAGTGGTGCCCACCTTGTAGTACTGCCCTCTTCATGTGTTGCTGTAGAGCAGCCTTGGTTGGAGGTAGACATGATATCTGACGTCCTTTGTGGATGAACAGATTCTTTCTGACTTCATTGATGGAACGAGAAGTTGCTGTCCTGTCATAGAGTCAAATGGTGAAGTACTCCAGAGAAGCCTCAGTCGCTTCACCAATTTGTTCAGGTGCATTGTGCAGCTCATAGAATGTCGCAGTAAATTCATCATGTGCCTCCCACACTTTCCATGCAGTCTTCTTTCCCACCTGGACCAGATGGGACACGGTATCACAACCTGTATAAGCATGGAACACAGGCAGTGCCAAGGATCTTTCTGTGCCAAGTGAAGCACATATTTCATGAGCTGGGATGTACCTAAAGTCCTTTCCACAACCAAAGGCAATCCAGAGTTCTATCTGCTGTCTCTGAGCCAGCTGCTGTACGACTGCCACTGCCAATTCTACCACGTCAGTGTCCACAGTTCGAACAAGGATCTTGTGGAAGCCCTGCATAACAGCATCACTGACATGCACCATGATCCTCGAGTCTGCCTCCTCATGGTTGCAGGGAGCAATGTTGCTGGTGTCTCGTGTAGGTAAGCATAGCACATTGGCACCATCAGTAACAATGAGAGTCTGGTCTCCTGATGCATTTTCCAGCAGTTCCTTGTTCAGGAATGTAAACAGGTCTGTCTTGTTGTTGGCCAAGCGAAGGAACTGCTGCCAGTTCTTTGGTGTTGGGCTAGACACCCCAACTCGTCTGCGCTGAATAGGACCAGTGACACGTTGTTCTCTTGTCTGTGACTTGAGGCTGTTATCGAAGTACTGGTCCCAGACAACATCCACTCTCAGAGCCTGACTTTGAGCATTGTTTATGTATGGAAGAAAGACCTTGGCAGCATAGTCTCCAAATGTCTTGCAGCCCTCAGGTCTAAGAAAGTGAACAAGTGCCGCACCATCCATGATTCGCACTTCAGTCTCTGGTGTCACATCATTTGATGACCCTACTTTCTTTTCAAGACATTCTATTAGATCAGACTTCTTCCCTGGACGTAGCTGCCCATAGGCAGACAGAGATGGAGGAAATGGGAGGTTTTCATGATTGAAGAAATTGTTCAAGTCACCTTTCCTTGTCTGACATGCAACATACAGACTTGCAAACAGCGAAGATTCACTTTTGAGGAGACTGACTTTGTCCCCTGATTTGTTTGATCGTTTGCCTTGGACATTGAACAGTACCACTTTGTTCCTGGTAATTGTTGCTGTGATTGGCTTAGTACTTGTTCTGAGCCGCTCTTCCACAAATGTTGCATACTGCTCCTGACCCTTTGATGCGAGAGTGGTTAGACACTCGACTGACTGCTCATCCATGATGTCCTTTGTATGGAGTCTGAGAAGGTCCTGCCCTTCCTCCTCAAATGGGCTCCCCATGTCCTCCATTACACTAACTACCACCTGAACCTGTCCAGCAAACAACTTCTGGGTTGACTGGGTTTGTTCATGATGGTTTCTTTGCCCAGAACTTTGTTGTTTCCCTACCATGGTCGCTTCAAACTCAGAAATTACTCTGACAAGTTCTGGTCCTGCCACTGCCCATCTCAAGAGGGAGTTTGCATCCTGGGTAAGCCCAATGATTCCGCCTTCATCCTTCATTACTCCATTGTTTTGTTCATGGCAGTGATCGACAGCAATGAGGGAGAATTTTCTCTGGGATTTTGCCACAACAAACTTGCCTTGCTGAAATTCTTTGGCAACATCTGGATGAGTGTGAGATAGACTGCTCATGTCACGCACATGTACGGACATCCAACGTGCGTAGTGGGTGTGGTTGAGACTGAAGAACCAAGGTGTCAATTTCTTCAATGTATCCACATACAAATCAAAGTCACCAGTACGTAGTGATCGCACAAATGTGAACAAGAGAAGTTCCAGCTCTAGACTCGTATGCCAGTACATGAACTGAGGACTTTCAGCTTTTCGCCGTTCACACCATGTGCTGAAAGTGTCTGTGGATTCTTCGGAATTGTTTGCAACATATCCATCATAAGCCTTCTTGAGAAGGATGTACAATGCACATGCAGTGACTTGGTGAGCATGACGGGTTCGAGTCACATGTGATGCCTTCAGGAAGGACTCAGCAATGCCTGGTGTGGCAACATCAGCTTCCTGGAGAACTTCCACCCAACCACTTCCATCAAGCCAATGACCCAAAGCTTTCAAGCCTGTCATTTCAGTGTGTAGACCCCCCATAAGCATTACAAACTTGTCCTCACCATACAGTTCGGACATATTCCATTGCAGCTTCTTCAGTGTAGCATACAGAGGTTGGTCCCCACTAATCACTGGAGTCTGGCCAGGGTTGAGGTGATGAACTGCTGACTTCACCATTTCCATGCAATGCCGAAGCATAGATGGTGAGCTGGCTTCCTCAACAAAGAGAGGCATCATGGCATTCACAGATGGCAGAATGTCTGGGTCTGGCACTCTGCTGGCATGGTATGCTGCCCAAGACAAAGTCGCCTCTGCTGATATGTCATCTGCATGATGTTTCTCAACATGACTCAGCCAGTCATATTCCTTGTCCATGTCCTTGGTCAAAGGGGTGTTGGAAGAAGCCAGGTCTGCAGGGATGGGTGGGACAAAGACGTCATTTTTTGGCAACCGTGTTGGTTACAGTTCAGTGTACGAAAGGGGCAAGTCGCTCATTTTCCTCAACCCCCTCTCTTGAGTTATTGAATTAGTGAATCCTTGGCCATTGTCTTCATCTTCACAGACATCTCGCGGAGTGAGATTCTGGAACAAGGACAAGCTGGTGCCATGGAATGAACTTGTAGATGTCGCAGAGCTAGGGTTGTGGTCGATGTTGTCTGCAGCACTGGTGATGAAATGCCCTTTGCGAAGTTGAGGAGGACAGACTGTGCCAATCTGATGGTAATAGTCACAGACGTTATTACCCAATGATGTGATCAAGTCCATTGTGCGGTTGTATGATGCCGACATACCAAGAGTATATAGACTCTCAATCAACTTTCTATCTCTGGTTAGTGCATGAGCCTTAAGACCTACATAGACGGGTAGTGGCGTTTCACGATCTTTGCTGTGATATACTTGTGGATTTCTCACAGAATCCCTGCGTCTCTTGATGCTGTTGTACACCAACAGCTGAGCAATGGATAGTATTGGTTGGCTGATAGTTGTGTTGGATGTTTGATCTGTGATGTTTGAACCATTGATAAGCATGCTGACCAGTGACAAAAGGGACCGTGGAACAGACTCCACTTGGCTGTTATAGCCAAACGATCCAGAAAATGTTATTTTGTGTGCGAAGATGTCCTGTCGGATCATTTCAGCAATTTGGGTCATCATGACACTCTGCTCGTCTCGATCAGTCTGGTATCCTTCTCGGAGAATAGAGCCAACATCTTCTTCACAAGCCATGAACACATCTCGTCCTTCTTTGTAAGCTTTCATCCTTGGGAGATGCATGAGAATGCGGTCTTTCAGATGCTTACTGTTTACTCGTGCAGTAACATCCACTCCAAGTTGATTTAGCCTGTCAGTGTAGAGCTTCACAAGATCTGCAAGTCTGAACACCTTCACATCCTCATCTTGCCTCTTCTCCTCAATGTAGGAAATCAGCTGAGCCAAAGCAATTCCTTTACATGTCTGGTCATCTGAGGCATCCTGATCCTGTGATACCTTTGCACGTGCTCTATTGTACAGGTTTGTAAGGCAGTTTGCATGATACTTTGCCTCCTGGGCAATAAGGTCTCCTGCACTTAATTTTGCAAGAAGATTTTCATCTTGTAGATCATGTGCGCATTTCCTCACACGAAAATCTAGTTGAAATGTACAGACTTCGCGGAGGTTCTCCTTTGTTTGCTGCTGGGAACAAAAGAAGCATTTGGGACAATTGCTGCCAACTGTTCCACTTGAGGCAGTATCACCACCACTGCTAGTGCTACGTGTGAAAATTCGTTTTGAAGCAGTCCCATCTTCCTCAGACTTGTGCTTTCGTTTTGCGCGTTCCAGTTTGGTATGTGAAAACTTCTGATAACAAGATTTGTGCCACTTTGCATTCTGTTGTTTCAATGTTAATTGAATACCATTCCCATGGTCAAGTCGTGCCAGATTGATTTTGATTGGCATTGAGTCAAGGTTACTAAACTGTGTGATGTTGTCTACTATGGTTTCATAGCCTCTGTCAGTTGGTGATATGAGAGACTCTTTGGTGTCCAGTTGACAAAAAACACAGATAGTCCAATCAGTTGCTTGAACAGATGAAGATGAGGCACTGGCCATTTCTGTGAATATTCAGTACGTCTTGACTATCACTGTGCGCAGATCAAATATATCAAACTTGCTGAAACTGGAAACAAAATATGATTAAGGCCGAGGGTTTATCCTTTTACCACCTTTATCAAATACATCTGTTGCACACATTCATTTATGGGATACAACTAGGTTCAGTTTCCCTACACCTAGCCCGATCGTTCATCCAGTGCCATTTAAGTCCCGTGCGATCTGTACACCTTCCGGATAATTCTTAAGTCCCGTTACCCTTGGCTCGGCTCTCCCGCGGTGGCATATCCTGTCAATTCAGGCGCGGCTATCTAACTACATCTACCAACTACAAACTACAGTTTAGTAGCTAGTGGATTTGGGGCTGTTAGATAGCATTTGGGACACTGATCTAGATATACTAGTACTTATTAAAGTACTAGTATATCTAGATCAGCTGGCACTGAACCCCATGCTGAGTTACACAGCAGTGATGTCACCAGTGTGCCCTGGTTGTGTGCTGACATTCACTCTATTATATAGATATATATGCTTTTATACATCTTTTGAACCATTTTAGGAGTGAATATAAGAAAATAAATAAAAGTACAAAGTCATAACACTTCATAGTAGTTCAGAAACTGCATCGTTGCTGCCGGTTGCTAAGGAAAATGCTTTGTCTAGCAACCGTTGCTATGCAATACAGAAATCTCGGTGGCCCTGAATCCATCCTTCCTTCATCCTATGACTTAAATTGCTTCAAACTCCGTGTGTCCAAGCATTTTGACTCGAATATTCCTTGATTTTGGCCCTGTCACTCTTTCAACTCTGGGGCAGGCAGTTTTGCCTTTTGTCTTCCTCATCCACATAGGAAACAATTAATAAATATAGGAGATAAATGATGGGGAAAGGAGAGAGAAGGGAAAGTGACGTGAGAAGGGAATGGAAAAGAGAGATGGGATGCAATAAGGGAGAAGAGATGAGTGAGAAAAGGAGAGGTAGAAGAAAGGAGGAAGAGGAGAGATGGGTGGGAAAGAGGGAAGGGATGGGGACAAGATAAAAGTAGGGAGATGGAAAGTAGGAGACAGAGGGATTGAGACAGGATTAGAAGAACATTAGAGGAGGAGATATGAAGGCAAAAGTGGTAGAATGGAGATGGACATATAATATAATGTAAATATAGGAATGGATGCAATATTATTATTCACTACTACTTGTGAAAATGCATGTGATACATTCATACAACCTACCTGAGAAAAAGGAGATTATGTGAGGGAGAAAAGAAGGTGTACGAGAAAATTAAAGGTGGAGAATGAGATTATGTGAGGGGTAGACGAATGAGGTGCGAACAAAAGAGAAAAGTAGAACATCGGGTAACATGCGGAGAAGAAAAATAATGTGTGATAGAAAGGGGAAAGGTGGAGAATGGGACAATATGAGAGGAAGAAGAAGGGGTGATAGAAAGAGGAACGGTGGAGAATGGGGTAATAGGATAGGAAAAAAGAAAGGTCGAACATAAGACAATACAAAGGGACTAAGAAGAAGTGAGAGGAAAAAGATAGGCGGAGAATGAAACATTATAAGGGCAAGAACATGACACAGGGGTACGAAAGAAAAGAAGCAACAACAGAGAAAAGATAAAGGAAAGGTAATGGCCAGAGCAGTGATGGGGGATAGAGAGTACACGAGATGATCTTTCCTGTTCTCCCACTCCTATATCATGCTTACCTCTCTCTCTCTCTCTCTCTGTCTCTCTCTCTCTCTCTCTCTTCCTCTCTCTCTCTCTCCGAGCCCCGTATTAATCCCAGCTGCCTAATTGGACTAATCAAGCCTAATTTTTGTATTATATTGTTCGTTTTTATATATTTACTTTTTTCCGAGAAGCATGACAAAGGAACTAGATTAGGGTGCCAAAACCTCGCTTGAATTACCCCGAGCAAATCAGTGAGCTTCATCAGGGCAACGAGGCAATGCATAGATGGGAAAAAAAGTAAGTAGACAAAATAGGGGTGGATAAAAAATAGGGATACGCCCGGAAGTTAATGATAACAGTGGTTGTAATCGAGGTTAATTATTAGCAGGAACGATCTCCAATATCGAGGAAAAATACTATGGTCTGAGGGAAAAATGTTACATGGTGGGAGGAGCAAGAGGAAAAGGAAGAGAGGGTTACAGGGAGTTACAAGGAATAGTTAGTATCTCAGGCCCCTTGCGGTCCAGTCCGGGGAGATACTCGAAGTGAAAGGAGAGAGACTGTTTAGTGCACTACACTCATTACAGTGTGCAAAATACTATCTACTCTCTTCTTGAACTGCTCCACTGAAGAACTGTTTACAACTTCTGAGGGCAGTTTGTTCCAGGTACAACAGATATTATATGTGAAAAAGTTTCCACTAATGCTAGTGCTGAAACTTTTCAAGTCAGTCACTTCCAGAGCCATTCCCAATAGCGAATAGTGTGACTTGGGGTTTGCTAGGCCAATATGTATCACCTTGCACTTTTCCAAGTTTAGAAGCATCTGCCATGTCTCCGACCATTCACCCAGTTTGTTGAGGTCCATCCTGAGCTGTTCAAACCCTTTGAGGTCCTTCACATTCATTCCAAGATTTATGTCATCTGCAAACTTGGAGATTAAACTCAACAGGTCAATATCCATGTCATTGACATGTATGATAAACAGAAGTGGGCCAAGGACAGATTCCTGTGGAACTCCAGAAGTGACTAGAGTCCCCTCAGAGAGAGAGAGAGAGAGAGAGAGAGAGAGAGAGAGAGAGAGAGAGAGAGAGAGAGAGAGAGAGAGAGAGAGAGAGAGAGAGAACAGAGACGGAGAGAGAGAGTGTGTGTGTGTGTTTGTATGTGATGCGGATGGAAAAGGAAGGGTGAGAAATAAATAAACAAAGTAATGAGAAGTGAGAGGGACAAGTAACGGGTCGATAGTGGAGGAACAGGAAGGATGGATGGGGGGAAGGGATATAAGGTGGGAGAGGTGTACGGGAGAGAAGGAAGGACGAGGGGAGACGGAAGGGAAGGAATGGGAGGAGAGGGAAAGGGGGAAAGAAGGGTACGAAGAGAGGGAAAGGAGAAGGGGAAGAAGAGGTGAATGAAGGGAAATATAATGAATAAGAGGGGATACGTGGAAGACGATGTGGTGCGGGAGGAGGAAGAAGAAGTAGAGGTGGTGGTGGAGGCAGACAAGAGAGTGCAGAGAGATTAAGGGGAGATCTCCACTTGAGGGGATTTTTTTCTTGACCCCTTTCTCCCTCATGTTTAGCCCCATTGCTTTTGATATTATAAAACGTTCGCCCCATTAGTTTACCGATTTTAAGAATTTTCACCCCATATTAAGACCTTTCGTGCCATTCAGGTGTCGATTTTATCCTGGCGAGCGATAGCGAGCCTGTAATTTAAGAGGAACCGGCCTTTGGACGGGAAATTTTTCTACCGAAAAATGTACAAATTTATCTTGAAAGGGACTCAAGGGGGTATAATTTTAAGCTTGATGGAGGTCTAGGGAACAAAGTAAATACCTCCCCTTAAGAGGAGGGGGAAGGAATAGGAATTATTAAACTAAGAGGAGGAGAGAGGCACAAGAGGGAAGACGAAGATAGTAGACTTGATGGCATAATAGGAAGTACAGTAGTAAAAAGGAAATGATGTGAGGGGAATGAAAGGGTAAGGATAAAGTGAGAAAGGCAGGAAAAGAGGCCGAGGTAAAGTACTATGGGCAAGATAAAGAGGAAGAGGAAAATTACACAGCAAGAATTGTAAGAAGAGATGGAAGAAGAGGATTAAGAGGAATAGTATACCGGTAGGTATCTTGTTACCAATATTGTAGCTAAACTTTTAAACTACTTGCAGTTACTCGTGCCACTATGATACACACACACACACACACACACACACACACACACACACCGCTTTACAAATACAACACACTTTTTTATTTTACCCGACGTACGTTTCTGTTTTTGGCTGTCTGTCAGTCTGTATGCATGCCTCTTTGTTATGTACGTTTTTCAATATATATTTATTTGTCTATAATCTAACTGTCTAGGTAGCTATTTACAATTAAGTATTTATATGTATTTACATATGATTATATACGAATGAGTTTTGGTTTCTTTTAAATAATCACACTCCCGTGGTTTCGAACCTAGGAGTAAATACTATCCTACTGTCTGTCTATTGTCTTATGTGTATCTACTGTCTATATATCAATCTTTCTACATATCATTATATCTTACTATCTAGCTACTATTATATTTATCCTCCTATCTATCTCTGGGCCAATTACCAGTTCTTGCTCGGCTGGTCACCTGAACTGACCCAGGCTATGTTTACAGGAACAGGGAGGAGGAGGAGGAGGAGGAGGAGGAGGTAGAGGTGGTGGTGGTGGGGGTGGTGGTTGTGGGTGGTGATAGAGGAGGAGGTGGTGGAGAAGGGGAGGGGAGGAGGAAGCGGTGGTGGAGAATGGTAAGTAATGAGGAGGAAAATGGAGGACTAGAACGAAGAAGGAAAACAAAGAGGAGGAGGTGGAAGAGGAGGAAGCGGTGGTGGAGAATGGTAGGACAGGAGGAGTAGAAAGAAAGAAAAGACAGAGGAGGAGGAGGAAGAAGAAGACGTGAAGGTGGGGGAGGAAGGTGAGGAAGTAGAGGGGGAGGAGGAAGATTAGATACGAGGAGGAATTTGGTGGAGAAGGAAGACAAGAATGTAGGAGAGAGTAGCATGATATTATTATATAGTGAGAGCGGAAATAAGACTACGGTATATCACAAACATAATTATGACAAGATATAATATTATATTCCAGAAAAAGAATTAGGGGAGATGTGGAAAACGGGAACATTAAAATAAATAATATAATATTACACAAAAAAGAAGCATAATGACAGCAGGGAAATGGGAATATATATATATATATATATATATATATATATATATATATATATATATATATATATATATATATAGGTATATACTGTATATATATATATATATATATATATATATATATATATATATTTATATATATATATATATATATATATATACAGTATATATATATATACAGTATATATATATATATATATATATATACTGTATATTATATATACCGGTATATATATATATATATATATATATATATATATATATATATATATATATATATATATATATATATATACTGTATATATACATTATCTATATGTATATATATATATACATATATATATATATATATATATATATATATATATATATATGTGAGCTACTAAATGTTTTTACTCCCAGCCGGGACTCGAACCACCGATATTCAGGACGAGAGACCATGCTTTAATTAATTCTATCACGTAAGGTAAATACATATCAATAGGAACACAACAACACGTAAGGTAAATACATATCAATAGGAAGACAACAACACGTAAGGTAAATACATATCAATAGGAACACAACAACACGTAAGGTAAATACATATCAATAGGAACACAACAACACGTAAGGTAAATACATATCAATAGGAACACAACAACACGTAAGGTAAATACATATCAATAGGAACACAACAACACGTAAGGTAAATACATATCAATAGGAACACAACAACACGTAAGGTAAATACATATCAATAGGAACACAACAACACGTAAGGTAAATACATATCAATAGGAACACAACAACACGTAAGGTAAATACATATCAATAGGAACACAACAACACGTAAGGTAAATACATATCAATAGGAACACAACAACACGTAAGGTAAATACATATCAATAGGAACACAACAACACGTAAGGTAAATACATATCAATAGGAACACAACAACACGTAAGGTAAATACATATCAATAGGAACACAACAACACGTAAGGTAAATACATATCAATAGGAACACAACAACACGTAAGGTAAATACATATCAATAGGAACACAACAACACGTAAGGTAAATACATATCAATAGGAACACAACAACACGTAAGGTAAATACATATCAATAGGAACACAACAACAGGAAAACAGTACAAAGAAGGAGCGGATAACAGAAAATAGGAAGTCAACAATAATAAAAACACAAACAAGAAAATGGAAGAAAGCAAATTAAAGTATAATGATGTAAATGGATAAACAAATATTGGAAAAGTAAACTCATATAGATAAAGAAGAAATTGGATAAAAATAGGTTATGGTGGCAGACGGAGAAGTAAAATTATATAAAAATATGAACTCTCTTTGTATAGATAATAATTCAATACACAGTAACAAGCAAGAACAACATAAAAGTAAATAATATTCAAATAATAAACCATAATTGAAAACTACAACAGCCAATGACCAGCTTCAATACAAGAGGGACAACATATTTAATTGAGCCTTCCTTCACTAATTTTTGTTATATTGGTTCTATCATTATTTGAGGGTGCGTGTCTTACATATTTTTGGTTATCATTAAATGATTATATAGATTTCAAGAAGGAGTTTTGAATGCTGGAAGGTTAATTGGGATAATTTTAGCTCCTTTGTTTCCTAAAAATCCTTCCTAAACTACTTGTGCATACAATTGTCTAATACTCTACCCAGGTTATAATGAAAACAAAAAAATGCATCATAATCTTGAAGGGGTTAAGGCCTTTGCTTCTGAATATTTGCATGGGTTTGCAGACATACTGAATTAACAGCATTGTCCTTAATAGAACTAAAGGAACAGGCTATTTCTAATGTATTGATTCAGTAACACAACATAATATTTGATGACATAGGCACTTCTTGTTTTGAGGCCAAGAACTAACCTGTGAAGATGATAATGTTTTCTGGAGTAACAGCAGACAGCAGACCGCACTCTCACCTGCAATGGAAAGGGGAAGCTTGAACAAATTTGTTCAAACACATTTTTTGTTTCTGTGCCCCATGAATATCGTTTCCTCTCACTTAACCATTAGGCTATTCATAAGTACGGTTGGGTATAGTACATGATTAGATTAATGTCCAGTATTCGATAAATGGATATTAATCATAGTAATGTACTGTACTTATAACTGTCTTGATGGTGTAATGGTTAGAGTGTATAAAATCTGTATGTGGTAACCCAGGTTCAAATCCCGGTGGATCACATGCTTTCATTAATTTCGTTGGGAGGTGTTTGGTGTTGGAGTGAAATGAATGAAATAGATTACACAAGCGTATTTCAAACCAATTTTGTTCTTGATTTGGGTAGTTTCTAGACATTTAGAAGTTTGATTAATCACAAAAAATCATGTAGAGGTATTAATGACTAGATCTGATATAACTAATGCCATAACCCCTTTTAGGATACAACGATCCCTTTCAACCTGTTATTCTGGCTAGTAGTAGACGACTTTGTCAGATTAGGAAGGAAATATAGAAGTTAACTAATTGAGAGAGATTTTGTGCCTTTGATTCCCTGAGAGCTTTCTAAAACTGAAAAATAGGTTTAATTATAAGTGCCACGAAAATATGGCAAGTGATGATGCCACAAAAAATACGGCAGTCCCCCTCTCGATGACAAAATGCATCTGTTTTTCCTCAGCATAATACAGCTCCCCCACAGGCCAGAATATGGTGTGTCTGGCAATCCACACAGAGAAAAGCTACCACCTTGCGGTCACGTCCAGCCATGACGTCATCAGCTGCCACGACGCCTGATTGGCCGCTGGAGGAGGTACAGCAGCAAATAGAAGGCTGCCACCACTCGTCCCACTCCCACCATACTGTGACGTTAACAGCCACCATGGCTACTGGTTGGCCACTATGGGAAGTGCAGCCACCAATAGCAAGGCCGCCACACCCCCACCACCCGCGCCATGACGAAAGGGACACACTATCCCCGGTACTTTCCCCCCCTAGTGTCCTTTTCATCTGCAACTTGACGGAGCCCGACACCTTCAGAAAGTGTAATAGGAGGTTAGCGGATCCTCAGGAAATTATCACACTACCACCTGAGATCATGGAGTGCTATACGACCTACAGTGTGCTATCTGGCCTCAAGAGTGCTATACGCCCTCCATTCCAGTACCAGCTAAACCTGGACAGAGACTAATTAAGAGTCACATTTAACTTAACTTCAAACTGGCTATCAGGTCCCTTCTAAGCTTAATATATATATATACGTGGCTTTAATAAAATACCCTTACACACTATCATTCCTTTTGCTACTTCATTCTATATATATATTGTATCATGTTTGAGTGACTATTCAACCACCAGACCTCTAAATATAAATAGACAACATTAACTCTGCTTATACCCGTACACTAGTAAAATTAAGTTGTTACCCTGCTATCCGGCCTCAAGAGTGCTATACGGCCTCCATTCCTGTACCAGCTAAAACCTGGACAGAGACTAATTAAGAGATGCGTATTGAACTTTGACTTGGCTTTCAGGTTCCTTATAACATAAATTATACTATGTACCAATTGTCTTAAACACCCACACGCTATCCGTCATTTTGCTTGTTCGGCTATCAATATATTGTCACATGTCTGCTTAACCACTCACTTAACAGACCGCTGTGTGTTTATATGTGAAAGTACTTTGATTTACACCGCATGCTATACTAGAATCAAGCTTCAGTTGTCCAACACACAAAACACATGAATTTTACATTGATCATACCTACTGTCTCTAGATATTGTATATAATTGTGTGAGTCTCCTATGTATCTTGTATTTGTAATGTAGAACTAAGTTGTTCCCCACACTAATAAGAACATAATTATGTTCCCTGATATATATATCCAATGTCTTGTGTTTAACCCTGAGTGTCTCATGCCTCCAGAGTGCTATCCGGCCTCGTTCCTGTACTAGCTAACACGGACAGAGATTAATTGAGAGACGCCATTGACTTAATTTGACTTGGCTGTCAAGTCCCTTCCAAGCTAAACATGTAATCAGGTAACCTTAATAGGATACACTAATACACAGTCCTTCATTTTGCTTCTTCGTTTATATGTATATATTGTAATGCGTCTGACTGGCCCCTCATCAACCAGACCTCGATATACATAGACGAAAGTAACTAAGCATTATACCTACACGCTACCCACGAATTTAGAATCAAGTTGCCACACTAATATACACACATATGGTCTTTTATATATGTATAAAATGTCTCTCTGTTTGTAAATAGCTTTTGTGTTGATTGTCAACTGTATGTGTTTATGCTTTGTCTTTTCGTTGTGTTCCAATAATAATCCATGCTATCCACACGCTGTAACTTGCATTAATAAAGCAACCTATAGGACTTGTACACCCACTGTTGTATCTTTAAGAAACCTCTCCCTCGAGTTATAAGGACCCCGTAACATACGGTGATGTTTACTGCAACTCCCTCATCGATTATTGGGGTTGATATCACAATAATATTAGCCAGAATAATTTTTAAATATTGAATACTGAAAGGGTTATTAATAGTAATATATGGGACACCCGTATTTGTTATGTAGGAGCAAGCCCAAAAGTACCTGACTGAAAAAAGTGGCCTTAGCTAGGATTCAAGTGTTAATATCTAATAATTTCAATTGTACTGTAAATGTAGGTCTGCGACAGGGATGTGTACTGCCACCGTGGTTGTTTAACCCTTACTGTACCGGATTATACAGTAATAAAAGTCCCCCCCAAGTCCCAAGCAATGTGGCCAAAATGGCAAGATAGAACATCCCCCCATCTCAAGAGATAAAGGAATACTGGCTCTCCCAGCTTGCAGAGGGTTCGATATAAGCTGAGAAGTGTTGCCATATCGAGAGCAGTGCTCAAACGGTCGTGGTACCAGGTACTGCCTGATACTGGCAGTTACAAGGAAAGTACATTACTAATGGCTCCCTGCCGTCATGGGGACTGGGGAGTGACTTATCTACTGACGGCTCCCTGCCACTGCTGGTATTGGACGGGTTAATGTATATATGGATGGTGTGTTGAGGGAGGTGAAAATGAGAACTTAGGGTAGAGGATTGGGTTTAGTAGGAAAGAATGGTAGAGATTGGGAGTTGAACCAGTTGGTATTTGCTGATGACACAGCGTTGGTGGCGCATTCTGAGGAGAAGCTGCAGCGAGTATCACAAGACTTTGGTGTGGTATGTGGGAGGAGGAAGCTAAGGGTGAACGTAAATAATAGTGAAGTGATGGTGTGTAATAGAGGTGCTCGTAGGGTGAATCTAGATTCACCCTACGAGGATGGGGAAATACTGGAACAAGTAAAGTGTTTTAAATATCTGCGAGGAGTAATAAGCAAAGACACAGGTATGGAAATGGAGGTAAATCAGAGAGTATGTGAGGGAAAGAAAGTTTTTGGAGCAATGGGAAGTATGAGGAAGATGAGAAATCTCGGAATGAAAGCTATAAGTGCAATGTATCAAGGGATAGTTGTACCAACAGTGATGTATGGGGCTGAGACAAGGGCTCTGAAGGCAAAAGAGAGAAGAAAGCTGGATGTAATGGAGATGAGCTGCTTGAGGACTCGTATATGTGGAGTGCCTCGTAGGGACAGATTGAGGAATGAAGAGGTACGTAGGAGAGTGGGACAGCAGGAACCTTTATCAGCCAGAATGGACAGAAGGGTGCTGTGCTGGTATGGACATGTTGAGCGAATGGGAGATGAAAGGCTTACAAAGAGAGTATATGAGTCAGATACAAGAGGAGGTAGAGGGGTAGGAAGACCTCTGTTGAAATGAAGAGATTGTGTAGTTCAAGCTTTGAAAGATAGAGAGATGACTGTAGAACAGGCAAGAGAAGTGGTAATAAATAGGAAAGAATGGAGAATGGTTGTGCATAGATGTGATAACGTGGTCGTTGGGAGAGGGGGTGAGGCGCCAGTTGGACTAGATAATACTCCGTCAGGCGCCTGGCCTGGGGAGCCGGTGTATATGAAGGGTCATGCCTGGATGTGAGGTGGGCGGGCATTGTGGGGGTAAAGCTTCGCTGCGTGTCTGCTTGCTAAGACCGGAACCTCTCCAGAATGTCTGGGACCTGGGAATCTTTGGCTGGAGACCTTAAATGGGCCTTCTCCTGAGCGACCTAGATGTGTGCGAGTTTTTTTTTTTCCCTGTTCAGGCTCTGTCTCGAGTCAGCCACCCCCATCTATGGGGTATGTGCCTGTGTATATACATACATTCATACATACATAATGTTAATTTATCTTTATACTGAAACCTAGTGGTTAAAGGAACATGAAGGGAAAGCCAAATTGGCACTCCGCTGAGTTTCATTGCTTATCAACCAACGTATCCTACTACTACGGGAAGAATTTCCATCAACAGTATCACCATCATACTGAAGTATACCCCTGGGGGTAAGGGGACATTTACATTTAGTGAAGGAAAACAAAATATGTCCCACGTATCCTAACGTGTCGCACAAGGTGACTAAAAGGGGGGATGGCGTAAGTACAAAGTACAAAGGAGTACAAAGGAAATCAAGCAACAACAGGTCTAGTGACCCTTCTAAGTTGCTTGTCCTCCAAAACACTGAGGATCAAGTGTCCAAACAGTGGTTTAGAGTGGGTAAGGGAACATTGGAAAGGGAACTACTGCCCTGCCACTAACGTGGCAGGACTAGGAAGTTAGTAGGGGACATATGGGTTAGTAACTGAGGGGAGGATAAAGTTATTCATTTACAAACGCAGTCAGTCGCGGGTTTGATGCGAGATATTTGTCTAGGCGGAATTTAAATGAATCAACGGTGCTGCAGTCTATAACGTCTCGGGGAAGCCCATTCCACAAGTTGACAACTCGATTGAAGAAGAAATTCTTAGATTCGTGCGAGTTAAAAGATTTACCAATAATTTTGCAACCGTTTCCCCGCGTGTAATTAGATTGGTCGATAGTGAAGTACTTACTACAGTTCATATTGTCGATGCCTTTGATGATTTTGAACACTTGAATTAAGTCGCCTCTTAATCTGCGCTGGGTTAAAGGAAATAGATTTAATTCTCTAAGACGCTCTTCGTATGGTTTGTTCTTTAGGCTAGGTATCATTTTGGTAACTCTACGTTGAACTCGTTCTAGCTTGTTTATATCTTTTTGGTAATAAGGGCACCAGGATTGAACGCAGTATTCCAGAAGAGGGCGGACTAAGGAATTGTAAAGGGTTAGGATAACTTCTTTGGATTTATGCTCAAATGACCTGCCTATAAAGCCAATTATTTTGTTTGCCTTCTTAACAACTTCTGAACATTGTTGACTCGGTTTTAGGTTACTCGATATTGTTACTCCCAGATCAGTTTCTCTGTTTACATTCTTAAGCTGAGTGCCATTCATCGAATAGTTTGCTTTCTCATTTAGGTATCCGACATGTAGTACTTTACATTTATCCGCATTGAAACTCATTTGCCAAATTTGGGCCCAACATGACAATTTATCTAGATTGTGTTGCATATCGTCAACTTGTTCTTTTGAGAGTACGCTATTTGCAATTTTTGTATCGTCAGCAAATTTTGAGATTGTGCAGGTGAGACCCTCATCTATGTCGTTGATGTAAATTAGAAAGAGAATTGGTCCTAGTACCGATCCCTGGGGTACCCCGCTACTTACATTGGTCCATTTAGATGCCTTACCGTTTATGACTACCCTTTGCTTTCTGTTGCTGAGCCAATTTTCTATCCATTTCAACACACCGTCTTGTATTCCATGCGCTTTTAGTTTTAGCAGTAAACGTTTGTGGGGAACTTTGTCAAAGGCCTTTTGAAAATCAAGGTATATAATATCTACAGCTTTACTCTCATCGTAGAGGTTGAGGATATCGTGGAAGAAGTCTAAGAGGTTTGTTAAACAGGAACGTTTTTTACGAAAGACGTGTTGAGTATCTTTAAGTATGTTATTTTCCTCCAAGTGATTTACGAGTCTGTCTCGTATGACCGTTTCTAGCATTTTACATACAACTGAGGTTAAGCTAATTGGACGATAGTTACTGGGTAGGGTTTTCAATATCGGTGTTACGTTGGCTAGCTTCCACTGATCAGGCATAGTTCCAGACTGCAAGGATCTATTGAATAGTAATGTCAGTGGTTTGGAGAGCTCATTCTTAGCTTCCTTTAGAACTCTAGGCGAGATTGTATCAGGTCCTGGCGTTTTATTTACCTTGAGTTTATCTAAACAATTTAATACTTCTCTCTCTGTAACGGTGATATTGCTTAGAACATCTGAATTATCAATCTGAATCGGCGATGGTGTAGGGATATCACTGAGGTCTTCTGTTGTAAAAACTGATGCAAAGAAGGTATTGAGGGCATTACTCATTTGTACTTCGTCTTTGGTGTATTCTCCTTTTTCATCGACTAACGGTCCAACAGTTGAAGTAACTACTTTTTTCTTTCTGATATAACTATAGAATTCTTTCGGGTTTGTTTTTCATTTTGGTTCGCAATATGTAACTCTAAGGTCTTTTTACTTTGCTTAATTAACTTTTTGGCTTTGCGTCGTAGCTCTACAAATTTCATCCGTTCTTCTCATTTTGTGAGGATTTTAATCTATCATTAGCAAATTTTTTAGCAAGCAGGCAGTTTGAAATATCTTTATTCCACCATTTGGGCTTATTATTATGGCCTGGACGCCGTATTTTCGATGGTATGCAGTCTTGCACTGCTTTTAGGTAAGTGGTTTCGAATAACTTCCAAGATGTATTTATGTCGTTATTGTTAATTAAAAAGCTCCAGTCAGTTTCTTTAAACATAGCTCTAAGTTTATGGAAGTTTGCTTTCTTGAAATTAGGGACTTTTCGATGCTACTATTTGGTTCGTTACTAGTAAACTTTAAAGTGAAAGTTATCGTACGATGGTCGCTGTTACTGAATTCATCACCAACATTCAAATTCTCTATCAATTCTTCTTTTGTTGCAAGTACAATGTCAAGAACGTTATTACCTCGGGTCGGCATTCGAACAAATTGATAAAGCGAACTCTCTTGCAAGTTCGCATACAAGTCATGTCCGGAGTGTGAAGTAAGAGTATCGCCCCACTTGGTCACAGGTAAATTAAAGTCGCCAAAAATTACGGTATCTTGCGAGTTACTTACGTCTGCAATTTGTTCGTAAATTTCTCGGTCAGTTTGCACTGATTGAGCTGGAGGTCTGTATATTAACGCAAGTATTATTTTTGTACCTTTATTATTCTTTATTAGCACAAACGACGTTCACAATTTGAGGTTTTGACACGAGGGTCGGGTTAAGACTTTCTTTGATATAAAATATAAAAGTCATGTGCGCTCTCAGATGGATTACTGTTCACCTCTGTGGGGTGGAAGTGGAGTGGTTGCATTGAGGCAGTTGGACAAAATTCAAAATAAAGCTATTAGATTAATCAATAACCCTGCAATCACACAGGACCTTCCTACATTAGCCATACGAAGAAACGTTGCATCCCTTGCATTATTCTACAGATATTTTCACAGCAATTGTTCCGAGGAACTTGCTTCAATTGTGCCGCCTCTCCACATCTTTCCCCGTAGAACTAGGGCAGCTGAGAGCGCCCATGAATTTACACTTTCTCCTCCACAATGCAGAACTTCTGCTTATCAGAATTCATTTATCCCTAGAGCTACTACTCTTTGGAATTCACTTCCCTCGAATTGCTTTCCACAAACTTACAATCAACAAATGTTTAAATCCAGTTGTTACAAACATTTTATGAATGGAGGATGCCTTTAGGCACATGGAGCTTTTTGTTTTATCTGTGTTTTTCCTTCCTCCGTTCATTGTCTCTTAAAAAAAAAAAAAAAAAAAAAAATAAAATAAAACGCCACCTCCATTTTTATTTATTCGGCTGTTCTCAAACATTACATAACCGGGAAGTGAATACTCTGCTAAAAAGTCTCTATCTTGTGTATTGAGCCAAGATTCTGTTATGCCAATCACATCATAATTTTCTGTAAACACTAGTTCCTCTAAATCTGAAAATTTATTGCGTATGCTACGAGCGTTTGCATAGAAAACCTTTAAAGTTGCGGTTTTAGAACTCGCAGATCGTTCTTTCATCGAATTTTTGGTTCTGGTCGGATCTACATTTACATTCATGGCTGTCCTCGGTCCTCGGTCGTTATCCCTGACGGTTTTGAATTTGGGTCGTGTTGGTGGAGCTTTATCCAAATTCGCGGTTCTTGACGGATTAGTATTTAATTCCTTTGTAGATTGCCGTCCTCGCTGTCTTCGGTCCTCCTTCCTGGTTGTCCTGTGCTGAGTCGATTTCTTCTCCGAAAATCCTTCACCGCATCGTTGAGAAGACGCCCAAAACGCGCTGCTCCCACCTGGTTCAGATGAACTCCATCGTCCGAAAACAAATAGTCATCGTAGTAGAAATTGTCCCAGGTGTCGACGAATCCCACGTTCTCCTTCCTGCAGAGGTTTGCTAGACAACGATTTGTGCTGGTGGCTATGTTGTAAAATCGGCTCTCTACACCGAGCCGGGGGACGATTCCTGAGACGATGATCCTTGATGACTTCTCCTTAAACGACTTGATCAGCTGCTGGTACTTTAAAAGCAAATCTTCCGACCGGGTTCGCTGTACATCGTTGGATCCAACGTGGATGATGTACATTGTATTAGCAGGGGCCAGCTTTGATACTTCGTCAACTGCTGCAACTACGTCATCCACACCACCACCAGGGATACAAAAACGCTTCCTGGTCTTAGGTGCCCTGGCGCAAAACTCTGTGAGCTGACCACGTATCATAGAGTCTCCCACGAGCCGGACTTCTTCTATTTCCTCTTCGTCATCTGAGTCTGCGAGTATCTGGAAACGGTTTTGACACTCGGTAATCGGTATGTGTTTCCTGGTCTTGGGGCAAACGTTGTTCCTCACGACACGGAAGTTGTCTTGAGGGGGAAGAGAGTCGCTATTTGTATTTTGAGTATCGGAAACATCAGCTGAAATGGCTACTGTAGGCGTTGAATTGTTGGCAGTTGACGTTGGGGCGTTGGTGGCTGCTGGAGTTGCGGTGACAATTGAAGTTTGTGGCACTCCAACGTTGAGTGTTACAAACTCTTGGAGTGATTCCAGCTTCATGGTGAGGACGTTGATCTTGTTGTAGGCTTCATCTAATTTCACTGTAAAATTCTCTCGTTGCTGGCAGAGCCGGCAGACTTGAAGATCGATAGTAGCAAACATGGACTCACCAAACCTACCGGCGCAGTTCGCACAAGCGCGAGGCATGGTGACAGTCACTTTCTTCAGATCACTTCACTCACTTAAAAAACAATTCACTCACTTTACAACACTTCACTCACTTTAAAAACACTTCAATCACTTCAACCGAAAACAAATATGCTGAAATACGCAGAAATAGGTTATCAGGGGTGATAGCCTAACCGAAAACAAAAATGTTGAGATACGCAGAATTAGGCTTCCAGGGGCGATAGCCTAACCAAAAGTTTTTTTTTTTTTTTTTTTTAAATTGAAATACGCAATAATAGGCTACCAGCGTTGAATAGCCTAACCGAATATAATAAAATTGAAATTCGCAGAAATAGGCTGAGGACCAACGTCATCTTATACAGTAATGTGTTGTTGTAGCACTGTTGAGGCTGGTGTGGTTGTAGATACTGCAGGTGCAGGTGCTGCAGGCGGCCATATTGAGTCTTGGTGAGACACGATTAGCAGTGTGACAGATTATGTGTGATTTAGTAAGCTCCTTTTTTCTACCGAAAATATGAGATTGAAGGGAAGTTTATGGAGTCACGTTTTTATCTTGAAAGGGAGTCTACGGAGGAGATGTTTTACTCTCAAGGAAGTAAAAGAAAAAAGAAACAGAAATTAATAAAAATAAGATAAGGGCAGAAGAATCCGCTCTATCTCGATCCCTTTTTAGAGATAATCTTGCGGTGCAAGGCAGCTGTTTAGGAGGAGTAGTGTGTCATAGGTTCCGGAGATGACAGAAAAAAGACAATCTGGCGTTGCAAGAGCCACAACAATTATTAGTGGCAATCCAACAGCTTCACTTTGTTCATTTTGGCTCTGCGAACAACAATAGTCTTAATGTTCAATGTCATGGAGGCAGCCGTTTAGGAGGAATAGTGCATTAAAGGTTCAGGAGCCGACAAATCGCAGCGAAACAGCCTACTTAGCAAGTGTAGTGGAAATCTGGCTGGCTCATTTTGGCTCTGCAAACAAAGATAGTCTTAGTGATCAATGTCACGGAGGCAGCCGTTATGGATGAGTAATGCGTCAAAGGTTCCGGAGACAAAAACAATTAATTCAGCAAAACACAACCCTCTTCTGGCGGAATCGCGAATTCCGCCATGTTCGTAAAATGGAACACAATAAATAAATATAAAAATATAATTAAAAAAGCTTGGAAATATTAAAAAATATGAAAATATGAAATAGATAAATAAAACCTCCATTACCAATTTAACCCAAGAAGTGCGAAAAACCTTAAGAAGTGTCAGCTAGGCGAATGCAAAAGCCTTCTGAAAGACAGCCCATACAAAAAAAAAAAAAAAAAAAACCTAAGTACCGGTGAAATGGAAGCCATATGTGATTAGGTGGTATACTTGTCTACAACCTGCTACCACCTCTATCTAACATGTGCCTAGAACCCCCCTACCCCTCCCTCTCTTCCCCCCCCCCACTCTTTCTCCCTCTACTTCACCCCTCCTTAATTATCCACCTTTTTCTGTCTATATTTCCCTCTATATTTTTCTACCGTCGATTCAGAACTATCCCTCCCTCCCTCCTTGCACCTGCCCTCCACCTCTCCCACCCTCTAACATATGTGAAACCTTGGAGAGGGAGGGTCTATGTTGCCCGGTCTGCCAAATGCCTCGACCCTCCCCCGTCACAAATATATGATTTATGACTGGATTTTTGCTGTTTACACCTATTTTCTGATCTTCACTGTTCACATGTTCATCATACAAGTAAAAGATATGCACATAGAGCAGAAATATTGCTTTATACCATATGGTAAATAGAACTAATTCTGTCAGAATCGAAGGTAATTAATTTGCATACGCGGCCTTTTTAAAAACATAAATAGCACATTCCTGGGGTTAAAAGTGTCCAAAACAAACAGCTCTAACGTTGGCTAATCTAGGGGTTAAACCCTGGCTTCTAACTCCATAATAGGGGCAGGGGATAACATGGTGATATATATACCTGACAATAGATTTAAAACTTCATTATGAAACCATTATAATAATTTAAATAATTATAATATTAAAGATGATGGGTCATAATAATAATAACAATAGTAATACTATAAGTAAAAATAATAATGTAAATGATAGATAATAAAAAAATAATATATAATTATTCTACTACTACTACTACTACTACTACTAATAGTAGTAGTAGTAGTAGTAGTAGTAGTAGTAGTAGTGGTAGTAGTATCCCAATAATACATTGTCATGGACTCTATAATTAACGGGCAGATGCTCCTATAAATGAATATGATTAAACAATATACCACATTTGAATATATTCTCAGTGTAAGTAAGCAATCAAGCCATTTTACTGTGTACTCGGTCTACAAAATTAAAGCAATTACACGAGAGAGAGAGAGAGAGAGAGAGAGAGAGAGAGAGAGAGAGAGAGAGAGAGAGAGAGAGAGAGAGAGAGAGAGAGAGAGAGAGAGAGAGAAAGAGAGAGAGAGAGAGAGAGAGGGGTAGCTAGATGTCTAACTCTAGACTTCGCTTTGCCTCGGCGATAATCTTTGTATCTTGAAGCCTGTGGTGGGTGAGTTAAGCCTGGTTCACACATTCAAGAGTAGGCGCCAGAGTCAAGTACGAGTGAGCGAAGAGTGACACACTTCATGGATCTTCGTGACTGGCAAGAACCAGCCCGAGTAAGGTCACTGTTCCCGATTCACCAAGAGTCAACAAGAGTCAGTACGTGTTCATCCAAGAGTCAGTACGAGTCACGGAGAGTCAACAAGAGTCACGAAAAACACGAACCCAACACGAGTTGAGGAAATTTTAAAAATAACGGTAATTTTTCCGGGCCAATAAACAAAGAGTCTGTACGAGTCAACACGAGTCAACAAGAGTGTAACAAGAGTGTAACAAGAGTCAACAAGAGTGTAACACGAGTCACAAAGAGTGCTCCCAAGAGTGGCCCCCATTGTACAGGTGCCTGATTCACCCAAGAGTGTAACAAGAGTCAACATGAGTCACAAAGAGTTATGCAGAGTTCAACAAGAGTCAACATGAGTCACAAAGAGTCAACAAGAGTCAACACATGTTGACACGTGTCTACACGTGTGTCCTTCGGACTCTTGATGGGGACAAGAGATTTCATGCAGGCATGAAATTTCTAGGCCACGTCACGAGTCCCCAGGACACACCCCGATACCAACACGACTCACACAAGTGTAACACGAGTCACGAAGAGTATGCCCGAGTCATGACCGAATCTGAAAATTTCCACACTCTTGCTGGACTCGGGCACCGACTCTTGTATGTGTGAACCATGCTTTACCCAGCCTGGTACACATGGGCTAGGGACATTATACAGGTTACCACATCACAAATATCCACTAACTTTAGATACAGTACATAATTATTGATAAGTGAACATTGGCATCGGGTGTTAGAAGACTGATTATCCGTCTGATCCTGCTTGGGAATCAAACTCCAGCTCTCTAGGCTGTGAGTCAACCTTATTAACTATTATATTACACTACATCCTGTGGTTAATATAATAATCAAACCGTGACTAATATTATCATAATTCATGTTTTACAAAAATAATTATACAATAAAATAAGATACAAAAATAAATCAGTGCTACTCCATGAGTCAAGCGCTGCACAAAAATGATTAGATGGGAGGGGAGGCGTGGTGAATAATGCAGCCTCGGGAATATATATAATGCATGTGTTAATTTGGCATGCAGGGACCTAGTGCATTAATAATGGTGACCAGGAAGGATGGGAGCTACGTAGATGTACATAGATACATAGACTGCACAGACCCTATGGTTCCTGTGAAGCAGTCCAGACATAATTTTAACTTTTCCTAGCTGTACTTCGCAGACGAACAAGATATCATAGAACAAGGATCTTTCCCCACTCACCAATTTATCTGATTACACAGCCAGCTTGATATTGAGATTTGAAAAAAGTACTGGTAAATATATAATCAAGTCTTTAATAGAAGGAATGATTGTACTACATTAGCTTAAAATTAACCACCACTATATTAATTTATTTATGTTTAATATATTGCTAATACTAATGATATTTACAATCGTGACTAGCCATCTTAAGCACTTGTCAAAAAGATGGCCAGAAGCTCGAGATGGCACTTTAGTATGAGGATAGAAATTGGAAGAATCTATAAATGTCTAGGGTTCAAATTCGGGGTATGGAGAGAAACTGGGTTGTTGTTATTATTGAATGCTGACCCTGAAGAATAGTAATAGTTTTAATTATGGAGGTAAATGATTGCATTACTTTCCACTACTTCCACTGACTCACCACGGAATAGGTATTTAAATATCTAAGCGGCATCAAGATTTGTTGCATTTTTCTGAGAGAGAGAGAGAGAGATATTTACAAAGATTTACATAGATACACTGACCACACAGACCTTACGATCCCAGCGAGGTGGTCAGGACTTAATTCTAGTAGAGATAGCTAACCCGAGAGTAAGGTACAGTGGGAGGAAAGGATAGCAAAGAAGAAGAAGAAGAGAGAGAGAGAGAAAGAGAGAGAGACTTCACTTATAAAACAAAACAAAGGGAGAAGGAAGGCCACACAGTATACGACCAAAATAATGTCTAAACAGTTAAAGGATCCATAATATATATCGGAGTATAGTAATAAATACACAAAAGACATTTCGATCAGTTCACCGCATGGGCTTCCTTAATTATTAGTATATCATATATATATATATATATATATATACTGTATATATATATATATATATATTTTCTTTAATACATACGAGGTTGAAAGAAATGGCAATTTCTGCGTTGGAAATTTTATTATTCAAAGTTTCCAGGTCTCTGATGAGTTTTCGCTGGGTGGCAGGAAGTAGATGAAGGAGATGAGCAAAATTCATGGTGGTACAGGGTTACATAAATGTACATGATGATACAGGATATACGACGCGTTTCACTGGACAACCAGCATTATCAAGTAAGGAAGGAATGATATAAAAGGTAAACAGGAAGGGTATATATAGAGGGTGGAGGATCAGAGGAGGCGGAAAACAGTGGTTAACCCCTTTCTCTCTCCTAATTTACGCTTCCACCAATAGCAGACTTTTGCCCCCTGTTTTCCGCCTCCTCTGATCCTCCACCCTCTATATATACCCTTCCTGTTTACCTTTTATATCATTCCTTCCTTACTTGATAATGCTGGTTGTCCAGTGAAACGCGTCGTATATCCTGTATCATCATGTACATTTATGTAACCCTGTACCACCATGAATTTTGCTCATCTCCTTCATCTACTTCCTGCCACCCAGCGAAAACTCATCAGAGACCTGGAAACTTTGAATAATAAATTTCCAACGCAGAAATTGCCATTTCTTTCAACCTCGTATGTATTAAAGAAAATTTATTACCTGGCTTTACTAACATAAAACTTCACGAGAATGCCAGACATCGCACCAGCACCCTCCAGTTTCGTGAAGAACTGGTGAAGGACCAAATAATTGAAAAACGAGAGCTCGCCAACAACCTTCGTAAAGAACGAGATGCTCTTCTACGGATTTGGGAAGACGAAACCCCTCCAGACCACCTCAAAGCCGAAATCAACACAGCCCTCGAACAACTCCTTGAACAACACAGAAGACAAGCCGAAAACACAACCATAAAAAAGCTTGCCCGTCTTTATGGCGGAAACTTAAAACTTCCCAAACCAACAAAAGGATATATAAACCTTACTAACACCATTCTGACCCTGGACCAAGAAGACCTCCTCAACAAAGGCCTCAACTGCCACTACAGCTCCAAACCTGGCCCCCACCGGAAACGCCTAGAAACGGAAATCCTCCTGGACGACATCCTACGACTCAAGAAGGATGGCAAGGTCACCACTACTCCCGCCCTACAACCTACTCTCCTCGCTGAAGCCGCCAAAACCAGAGGAACTCACCATAGCAAAATACTCAACAAACAACACTTCCAAGCTGCCAAAATATTAAGAGACAACCCCAACATCATCATCCGTCGTGCGGATAAAGCTTCCTGCCTCGTGATCCATGACAAGGAGGAATATCTTAGAAAAATGGACGTCATCTTAAGTGACAACACCAAATTTAAAAAGATCACCCGCAACCCAACCGACGAAATCAAACGTATTGCCAACACCACCATCACCGCCATCAACGCCAAACAAGGAGGGATCCACCTTAAAAAACTCGTCGGAGAATACACCCCTGGTTATGCGTACGGAACCATCAAAACACACAAACCTGGGAACCCCCTCCGCCCCATCATCTCCCAGATCCCCACTGCCACCTACCAGATCGCCAAGGCCCTGAACAACCTCACCCCCTACGTGCCCAGCCAATTCAACCTTAACTCAGCCCACGATTTCTTGGAAATTTTACGAGACGCCCCCCGTAACAACAACCACACTATCGCCTCTCTCGACGTAGAAAGCCTGTTCACCAACGTGCCAGTGGATAGGACCATTGACATGATTCTACGTCGAATTTATCATTGCCCTGATACACCTACACTGGACATCCCGGAGAAGGCCCTGAAAACACTACTGGAGCTATGTACCAAGGAGGCCCCCTTCCTTTGCCCCCGGGGCAACATGTACAAGCAGATAGATGGTGTGGCGTTTGCAGCCCCCTAGGAGTTCTCTTTGCGAACTTTTTCATGGGTACCATCGAGGAAGAGCTCCTAGCTGCCCAACGACCAGCCGTCTACTGTAGATACGTGGATGACATCTTCGTGCAAATCAAGGACCTCCACGAACTACAGGAACTCCAGCGTCGCTTCATGACCTCCTCCGGACTTAACTTCACCTTTGAAAAATCTAACAATGGACAACTCCCCTTCCTCGACATCCTCGTAGCTCTGAACGACCATGGGTTCAAAACCACCGTCTACATTAAACCTACTAACACAGGACAATGCCTCAACGGCGATAGTGAATGCCCCCGCCGTTATCTTCTATCCTCCATCTCCGCCTATGTTAGGAGAGCCCTCACGCACTGCTCTACCTGGGCCGACACCCACCAGGAACTAGAAAGACTATCCCAAGTTTTAGTAAATAACGGATACTCCAACTCCGACATCTCCAGCACCATCAACCACCATCTTGAAAAATGGTACACCCAAAGCCCTCCCAACATTGACCCCCCCAATGAAATTAAGATCTTCTACCGCAATTACATGTCCTCTGAACACAAAAATGACGAGGCCGTCTTAAAAGAAATAATCTCCAAGCATGTCCACCCAACCAACCCGGAAAACAAAATCAAATTAATAATTTATTACAAATCCCCCAAGACCTCCAACCTCGTTCTCCGCAACAAACCAGCCTCCACCAAGATAAAGAGCCCGATGACCGACGATCACGTCATTTACCAACATACCTGTAATTATGAGGACTGTGGACCTCATTCCTATATTGGTATGACGCAGACTCGTCTTTCACGTCGGTTAACTCTTCACCTTCAGGCTGGAGCCATCAAAGACCACTATCTCACCCCTAACCACCCTCACCTCACACGCAACGAGTTAGAGAAACACACACCACCATACTCGATAAAGAAAGTGACCCAAGGAGATTACCTATACTCGAAGCTTTATATATCCAAGCCTTACATCCCAACATCAACAACCAAACTCTGGACCTTCAGATCCTTCCTTCTGCCAAAAGGCACTACCCTACAGGACCTAACACCCCTCCTCGCCCCCCGGTGCCCTTGACGCAGCCCCCCGCGCTACCTCCTTCAGCTTCGTCTTCTGCAGGCGCCACACAACTTAGGCCACGCCCCTCGACACGCAGCCAATCAGCTTCGACCCCACCTACTGACCACCATCCCGCATCCAGTGCGCATGCGTGAAGCGGTTAACCCCTTTCTCTCTCCTAATTTACGCTTCCACCAATAGCAGACTTTTGCCCCCTGTTTTCCGCCTCCTCTGATCCTCCACCCTCTATATATACCCTTCCTGTTTACCTTTTATATCATTCCTTCCTTACTTGATAATGCTGGTTGTCCAGTGAAACGCGTCGTATATCCTGTATCATCATGTACATTTATGTAACCCTGTACCACCATGAATTTTGCTCATCTCCTTCATCTACTTCCTGCCACCCAGCGAAAACTCATCAGATACCTGTAAACTTTGAATAATAAAATTTCCAACGCAGAAATTGCCATTTCTTTCAACCTCGTATGTATTAAAGAAAATTTATTACCTGGCTTTACTAACATATATATATATATATATATATATATATATATATATATATATATATATATATATATATATATATATATACGGTATATATATATATATATATATATATATATATATAGAGAGAGAGAGAGAAGGGGGTGTGGAGGGGGAAACACAGTGAGGGAGATAACGGTGGGTAAGGGGAATATCAGACTGTCTTAATTTCCTGTCAGAGGGATATTACCCCACCCTACTACCCCCTCCTCCTTCTCTCTCTCTCTCTCTCTCTCTCTCTCTCTCTCTCTCTCTCTCTCTCTCTCTCTCTCTCTCTCTCACTTTGGAAGTGGAAGGGGGTCTTCTGATTAGCACTGACCACAATGTTTTTAAGCATTACTGTATATTGAAGTGAAAACTCCCAGCAAATTGAATACTTGCGAGTTTCAGGCAATAAGAAAGTTGGAACAGTAAACATCGATATGTATCTGTATTACAAAGATTATTTGAGTTTGTCAAGGTTATATAGGTTACTGAATATGATTTTATGCATATATAATACCGGTATACTACAACCATATTGTGTGTAGTATTTCTGTTAAATATCGATACCTATAACTCCAACTTTCATATAGGCCGAAAATCGTAAGTGGTTAATTCCTGGCTACATAAGTAGACAGTTAATTTCCGGAGATATAATTTTTGCTCTCTATTTTGCTCTAATACTGCATATTTTAGAACATGTACAATTCCGGTTTCATGTTCTTAGGGAAGGTACAATGCGCTTGGAAACAGTTGGAGCTAAGGCTACATTTAATATAAAATATAATAATAAAGGTTAGGAGATAACATGATCGTGTCCGTGGTCTTTATACTGTTATGATGATACCCCGTAGTTAGAGAGTTCAGTTCAACGCAGTAGACTAATCTAATTAAATGGATTTAACGTTGTGGACTATACCTGTAATTGACTTCTTGTCCTCAATGTGCAGTCGTCAATTATAAGGTTACAACAATTCCAATCTTTCAATCTTTTAATCCAAGTGCTAAAACATTGTATTGTCTCGTTTACGTTCGATACTAATTCGCCATCTGCACATCCAAATGTACAAATCCACTGCACATCCAAAATACATTCATAATATATATATATATATACAGTATATATATATATATATATATATATATATATATAGAGAGAGAGAGAGAGAGAGAGAGATTGTTCCTGATTGAACCAAAAGATCATCAAAGCTTAACTCTTCCGTATAGAACACACACACACACACACACACACACACACATAACTTTAATTTCCGTCAAACTGTTTCCTCTCAGGTTTTTCTCCCGTAAATAATTTTCCTCTTTATCTTCTTTTTTCAAACACATTTTTCATTCATTGTAATTGTGTTAAAGCTTTACCTCCCCTCACCACTTTTCTCAAATGTCCACGCACATCAAATCTTCGGTAATATTCCTCCATTGTTCGTGTGTTCGCCAGTTTAAAACTGTATTTTCTACTGCCCCCCCCCCCTCTCTCTCTCTCTCTCTCTCTCTCTCTCTCTCTCTCTCTCTCTCTCTCTCTCAGACCACCGTATTAGTGAGGGCTATCCTGGGTTTTTTCTCCCCTATGTTACATATTATGCAATTATATGTATTTTTCTTCATCCTAGGTCTTTTTCAATCGCAGTTAGTCGTTCTCATTTTTCTGTTGATATTTTTCCTCATTTCTGGTTGCTTTCTCGTCCTTCTTGTCCTCATAATTATATATATATATATATATATATATATATATATATATACAGTATATATACTATATATAATTATATATATATATATATATATATATATATATATATATATATGCTATGCTATGCGACGTTATAATTTTTAAGTCGCTTTATACAGTTCACTATCTCCACTCTAGGAAAGCTTCAGAACTACAACACTCAACGGGAACATAGCTGACTTCAATATATATAATTCTTAGTTCAATCAATCTCCACCAATGTCGCAGAATACACAAGTTCGGTACACAAGTTTTATTTCTTATCAGCTATGGGCACAGGCACAAGTATATGACTGAGTTGTATCTATAAGAAGTACACTCAGAATATCATCAATAGAATAGTAATAAAGATAGTTATTCTTGCTTCATAAATCACAAGAACTAAATATACAAATTGTAATAATGTAATAACATCAATAAGTATAAATAAGATGTTTATATACACATCGCATAAACATACACAGAGAGGTTAATCTCAAAAGAAAATAACTAGTATCCTGATAAATAATAATCGCGAGGTAGCGAGTGAATGGGGAAGGGAAGGTAAATATTACTGAGTAAACGTAAACGCACACCCAGTGAACTAGTTGTAAAGAACTAGGATACTAGCTGAACATTGAATAACTGGACGTTAATTCAATGCAATAGATTATATTAATCTGAATTAACTCACAGAGTTACAATAATGAATATAAATTCAATGAATGAGTAATAAATTACATTAGCCTGTATGTAGGGCTGAAGATCTCGCCGGGAAGGATTAACTCGGCGTGATACGGACAGGAATTTTAGCTTTAACTCAAAGGGAAGCCTAAACTGAGTTTGACGTCAGGAAGCAAAAATATAAACTTAGTCTGAATAGGAGACTGATAATAACTCTCTCTGTGGATACCTATACATACAATTACATACCCAGCTAATAACAACAAAATAGAATAAGATCTGGTAGAGTGTTCACTGGTATTTACGTGTAGTGTGTATGTATAATTTCCGAACGAATATATTTATAACCTGTATATGAAATATAGCAATCTATATGTCAAGGAATATACTGTAGATATATCAATCCCACATATATAATATGTATTGTTCTCTCAACACGAGTGACGATTGCATTTGCACACTTAGCATATCTTATATAACCTTCGCAATAATCATCAAAACAATAAAATCGAAAAAGAGGCACTTAATTAACCCACTGAGCACCAGGCAATATAATATAAATGTACACTCCAGGACCAGCAGGTTGTCAAACAAATTTGTTTTCCAGAAAACACCTGGAATGGGTTAGAAATGAAGGAAAAACCACAATAATACGATCCCCTAGGTCATTAAGGGGTCCTAAGGGGCGCCCAATAGTCGGAATTAACATGGGGAAATGGGTAGGCAAAAACATGCACAAACAGGTTTTTGCGTTCTCACGCGCACACGGTTAGATGTTCAGGGTTTTGAACCATCGGCGTTGTTGCGTGGGATACTTACGCAGTTCCCATACAAATCTGAGCCCTCGAGGTGCCATAGGACCGGAGTAATTAACCGCGACGCACTATATGCGGCTTTGGGGTTTAACGTTACATACATCAGATGAAGTATTGAGGGATAAGCCTTTACAACGGCACCTCGTATCAACATTCTAATTTTCCTATTTTTCTGAAGTGTGTAGAGACGGGAGAAGGGGTGTTGCAGAGATAAGAAGCTGTTGGAGTGGCTTTGTTATGTGTGTTTAGTCTGTATACGTCGTCAGGATGTCCCCTGACTGGGTGCGAGCATGTGAAACATGCTAGGACATACTACCACACCCACTAAATGTCCGCTGTGGCAGGGATTCGATCCCGGGTCTTGCAGATTCACACGTGAGCATGCTCACCGCCCGACCACCATGGCTCTATTGCCAACGCATCACGTGCGTCTCTGGTACTCGAGGGGTTAAGTTTGTTGAAGAATAGAAGTAGGAGCCGTGAGAGATCTGGTCACACGTGGCGACTGAGGAAGATGTCCAGCTGCCTGTTTGCACTAGGGGGACACGTCCTTCACACGCACTGTTAAGCCACTTTCACACATTCACGATGTTGGTCCCGAGTTACCCCGAGGTACACAAATTGGTACATCGACAGTGATACGATGTACGCGTTTGACGACGAAGCCTCGATGGTGACACGTCGTAGCCACGACGGGGGAGATGGTACCACGGTGGCAACAGGAGGGCGCCACGTCAATGCCCTAACGGTCCAAATTCCGGTCATAAACGTACCCCGACCGGTCAAAACCGTACCCCGACGTGGCACGAGGGGAAGACGACGAGGGGGGATGGACTTACGATGGTGTTACCAGCGTGACACGATGAACACCGACGAACACCGACAGACGGGGTGACAGACACAATTTGATATAAAAGGGGCCGGTTCTGGTACCTGTACCTCACTCTACACACCTGCCAAGCCACGGCCACACGTCAGCACCACTCGCCCTACCCTACACCATGGATGAACTCGAGGTCCTGCAGCTGCAGGTAGATCTGGCAGCACATCAGGCAAGATTAGATGTTGCCCTGTACAGAGCCATGCAGAATGTGCAGGATGCCCAGGGGCCACCCAGGATACGGAGAAGGCAGGTCTGGACCCGGAAGTGGCTGTTGAGGCGAGGGCAGTACGGCCACTATGACAACCTGCTGAAGGAGTTGGCTGTGGAAGACACCAGCGCCTACAAAAATTTCCTGCGGGTGGATAAAGCCATGTTCGGAGAGCTGCTTGAACGTGTTGGCCCACTGGTGGAGAAGCACGATACGTTTTGGAGGAAAGCCGTCCCACCTGGTATGCGCCTGGCTATAGCCACTTTCACACATTCACGATGTTGGTCCCGATGTCCCCCGATTTGAATATCGGGACACAACGTGGTGCAATCCCCAACGTGTGTCGGGGTCGTCAGGGAGCGTCGTGTTACCCGCGGTGCGGGACGTGGCAAATCGGGCTTGGCCACCAAAGGTTTGGATTTGTTTACAAATTTTGCACGATGAACTTTTGGCGTGGTACCATCGGGTAACGTCGGGTACAACATGTCGATGGCGTGGGTCTCGCGTGTCTGCATCAAGTTTCATCGGCATCGACGTGGCGGCGTCGGGTATAAATAGTTATAATTTATTACAGTAAAAGTCATGTAATCCGAATGGCAGCGGACCGACAGTGCTTCGGATTAGTGGAGTATTCTGACAACACTATAAATACGCACATGATGAATAAATAAAGACCTGATATGGTATACGGTAGGCCTACACCGTATATACCGTATATAATATTCCATAATCAACTTATATCAAACGAGTTAATAAGTTCAAATGAAAAATCAGTGTACCGGTATGATTACCGAAACACGTGTGTGTTAATTGTCGAGTGAGTGTGTGTGTGCGTGTGCGTGTGTGTGTGTTATTGTTCTTGTGTGGCTATATCGACCGCCACTGATACACGGTATGCAATAAATGTTATTATAATTATGCTCTATGGAATTGAATTTCATTTTACCTAATACAGTAGTGTTTATAATAGTAAAAGCCAAAGGAAATACTAAGTGTTATTGATTAATTTAACACAAGGTAGTGTTTGTGTGGGTGGATGGGTTTAGATAGAGGAGATTGTTCCTGTGTTTTCGACGATTCCATCCTTACACAAGCTATGTTTATATCGATCCTTTTGCACAAGATAGGTTTATATCAATACATTTTACCTTCCATAATTAGAGAAAATATGATTCATCACGAAGTGTAGCCTACCTGTGGAGATTAAACGCACTGTTATATTATATACTATAATTATGAGATATACCGGTACCGGTATATCGTTTTTTATCGTTATTTTTATTTGCATAATAAATCACAACAATATTTTCCGCTGAATATGATGGCGGTGTTTAGAATATGCTATCATCAATATTGGATTTTATAGAAATAAATCTATAACGATTTTTTTTGTTTTTATAGAATCCCAGCCGCACCAAAATATTCGCTCTCAATTGGTTTTCACCCATATTTTTTTTTTTTAATTACATTTTTTATGAACGGCAAGAGGAAAGGTTAGTATATAAGATTTCAACAAAACAATAAATACAAATAATAATATGTGGAATTTCACCATAGGTGAAGGTTACTGTTCAGTCCGCCCGTACTTTCCCTCCCCATCTCAGTTGGTTTTCACCCATAATAATTGTTTGTTGTTATTTAAAAAAAAAATATGAACGGCAAGAGGAAAGGTTATTATATAAGATTTCAACAACAAAATAAATTAAAATAATAATATGTGGAATTTCACCGTAGGTGAAGGTTACTGTTCAGTCCGCCCATACATTCCCTCTCCATTTTCACCGATAAAATATGGGACAATGAATATTCTGTAAGCAAGTGATATATTAGATTTTTCATTAGCTTTCTAATGGTACATATATGGCCTATGTACGATATAAACTTTTATTTTTCCTGAATATTTTTTGTCCGTCGCCGCTGTCACCCACTGGTAAATATTTTCGCTTCACTTCATGGTCTATTTTCATATAATTTAACGTTCGATACAGTTCTTAGATATTAATTTCGTATACCGGCAATGAATACAGATTGTTATTTACGAAGAACCAGCTCTCTACGACAAAAACTTGATTTTATATAAAGAAATCATACGCCTATACCTTACAAAGAAATAATTCGACCTTATCTTACCTTAAACTTGACCGTTGAACGTAATACCTTTAACACCATATGTATTGATGATATCTGTCGGGCTGCCTGACGTTGTGGCGTCGTCCTGGTCGGGTGGGCCACGTGTCACCATCATAAGTCCATCGCCCCTCGTCGTGTTCCCCACGTGCCACGTCGGGGTACGGTTTTGACCGGAATTTTGACCGTTACAGCATTGACGTGGCGCCGTCGTGTTGCAACCGTGGTACCATCTGGCCCGGCGTGGCTACGATGTGTCACCGTCGAGGCTTCGTCGTCAAACGCGTACATCCTGTCACTGTCTCCGCCGATGTACCAATTTGTGTACCTCGGGGTATATCGGGACCAACATCGTGAATGTGTGAAAGTGGCTTATCACCCTACGTTACCTGGCTACAGGGGAGTCATACAAATCACTCTCGTATGGCTTCAGTAACCTTCACCTACGGTGAAATTCCACATATTATTATTTGTATTAATTATTTTGTTGAAATCTTATATAATAACCTTTCCTCTTGCCGTTCATAAGAAAAATAAATAAAAACAAATATTATTATGGGTGAAAACCAATTGAAAGGGAATATTTTGGTGCGGCTGGGATTCAATAAAAAACAAAAAACTATCGTTATAGATTTATTTCTATAAAATCCAATATTGATGACAGCATATTCTAAACACCGCCATCATGTTCAGCGGAAAAAATTGCTGTGATTTAGTATGAAAATAAAAATAACGATAAAAAAAACGATATACCGATACCGGTATATCTCATATAGTATATAATATAACAGTGCGTTTAATCTCCACAGGTAGGCTAGGCCTACACTTCGTGATGAATCATATTTTCTCTAATTGTGGAAGGTAAAATGTATTGATATAAACCTATCTTGTGCAAAAGGATCGATATAACATAGCTTGTGTAAGGATGGAATCGTCGAAAACACAGGAACAATCTCCTCTATCTAAACCCATCCACCCACACAAACACTACCTTGTGTTAAATTAATCAATAACACTTAGTATTTCCTTTGGCTTTTACTATTATAAACACTACTGTATTAGGTAAAATTAAATTCAATTCCATAGAGCATAATTATAATAACATTTATTGCATACCGTGTATCAGTGGCGGTCGATATAGCCACACAAGAACAATAACACGCACACACACTCACTCGACAATTAACACACACGTGTTTCGGTAATCATACCGGTACACTGATTTTTCATTTGAACTTATTAACTCGTTTAATATAAGTTGATTATGGAATATTATATACGGTATAATTATACGGTATAGGCCTACCGTATACCATATCAGGTCTTTATTTATTCATCATGTGCGTATTTATAGTGTTGTCAGAATACTCCACTAATCCGAAGCACTGTCGGTCCGCTGCCATTCGGATTACATGACTTTTACTGTAATATATTATAACTATTTATACCCCGACGCCGCCACGTCGATGCCGATGCAACTTGATGCAGACACGCGAGACCCACGCCATCGACACGTTGTACCCGACGTTACCCGATGGTACCACGCCAAAAGTTCATCGTGCGAAATTTTTGAACAAATACAAACCTTTGGTGGCCAAGCCCGATTTGCCACATCCGCACCGCGGGTAACATGACACTCCCCGACGACCCCGACACACGTTGGGGATTGCACCACGTTGTGTCCCGATATTCAAATCGGGGGACATCGGGACCAACATCGTGAATGTGTGAAAGGGGCTTTAGAATAGTCACTTCTAAGTCGCCTAACACTCGCTCTTGGTCACTGCACACAAACCAGCTTGCAGATACTTTTAAAGGGGATTTTGGCTAACCTCTACGGAAGTATTCTCTGAATTGACTAGATCCACGATTAAGTACGTTCGCCCTAAGGAGAGGTACTCGAAAGTAGAGTCAATTTTGCATAACAATATCTTGTTTCAGGCAGGTAATATTCGATTCTTAATTTGGTATTCGTGTAATGCGTTTCGGAATATGAGCGGCATGTGAATTACAGGTTTTGGATTATTGTTCGGTTATTAAAGGTCTTAAAAATATAGTATATATAAGATTACATAGATAAGGTTATTCTTTATTTATTAAAATTAGAAGTAAATATTAGAAAACTTGTAGAAGTGAATAATAATTAAATTACAGTTTTGATGGTTCTTATAAATTTGTTAGGTCTTATGCAATGCTTTCGTTATGAGTTGGAATACTGGTCTTGTTGTTGTTTGTTGTCCTCGTAGTGGTAGTGGTGGTCATTTCTGTCTGGGTAGAGACATGGAAATTGAGGAGGTTGATGCCGTAATTCCATAAAATAGTTTTCGTCATAGTCGAGATCTGGTTCCGGTTGGGACTTCTCACCTGTGGAGGGGAGTCTCGGCCGGAAGGGATTAGCGCCTGGGAGCGGCCCATATTTCTGCTGCCCAGGTAGTAGGCTTTGTTTACCTCCGGGTGGTGGTAAGGGGCACTGAGGTAGACTGATTTCTTGTTTATAGGTGTTCTTCTTTCTCGTTCTTGTGATTTTAATGGCAGTAATTCTACATGTTGATGTTGGGGGGCTCTTCTTTATATGGGAGCAGGTTTTGGAGATGCTTTGGCTCATTGTCCTCGAGCCCCGTCATCTCACCATATATATTTATATATACAGTATATATATTTGTATTGTTATATATTATTTTTAATAAAGGAAGGAAAACAATGACAAAACAAAAGGGCATCCTCCATTAATAATAAATTGTTTGTAAACATTGGACTTAAACTGTTGTGGTTTGTAAATTTGTGGAAAGTAGCTCTAAGGAAGTGACTTCCAGAGAGTAGAAGTTATGGGGATAAATTAATTTTGATAAGCGGAAGTTCTACATTGTGGAGGAGACTGAATTCATGGGCGTTTTCAGCTGCTCTAGTTCTGCGGGGAAAGATGGGGAGAGGCGGTACCATTGAAGCAAGTTCCTCAGAACATTTACCGTGAACATGCCAGGGATACAAAATTTCTTCTTATGAATAATGGAGGAAGAACTTGCGTGATTAAAGGGTTATTTATTTATATAATTGCTATATTTTGAATTTTGTCCAACTGCCTCAATGTAACCACTCCACATCCACATTGGGAATGATATAAACATTGCATCATCATTGATGATCCATCCATAGCGTCATAATGATGTTGCTATATCAGCTAGTAATAACTATTTTGAATTATTATATTTACTAATATAACGGAATTCACAAAACCATTTAGCATCAGTGGACACTTAAGGGGAGATCTCCACATGAGGGATTTTTTTCTTGACCCCTTTCTCCCTCATGTTTAGTCCCATTGCTTTTGATATTATAAAACGTTTGCTCCATTAGTTTAGCGATTTTAAGAACTTTCACCCCATATTAAGACCTTTCGTGCCATTCAGGTGTCAATTTTATCCTGGCGAGCGATAGCGAGCCTGTAATTTAAGAGGAATCGGCCTTCGGCCGGGACATTTTTCTACCGAAAAATTTACAAATTTATCTTGAAAGGGACTCAAGGGGGTGTAATTTTAAGCTTGATGGAGGTCTAGGGAACGAACTAAATACCTCCCCTTAAGCTACGAATTTCGGTGCTTAATATTACAAATATATTGATATGATGGAGAGTTGTAATATTTTGTTCTTCTGTTATTCAAAATACCCTCAATTTTACAACATTGAATATCATCGAATAATTTAATCCTGCGCAGCATGTACGGATCACATACTTAGATACTGGATACTGCAACCATGAGAGAGAGAGAGAGAGAGAGAGAGAGAGAGAGAGAGAGAGAGAGAGAGAGAGAGAGAGAGAGAAAGAGAGAGAGAGAGAAAGAGAGAGCGAGCGAGAGAGAGCAACACGGAGTTACAAGGAATATTTAGTATCTCAGAGACCGTGCGGTCCATTCCGAGGAGATACTCGAAGTGGATGGAGAGATCTGTTTAGTGTACTACACTCTTTACAGAGTGTGCAAAATACTATCTACTCTCTTCTTGAACTGCTCTACTGAATAACTATTTACAACTTCGGAGGGAAGTTTGTTCCAGGTAGAACAGATCCTATATGTGAAAAAGTTTCCACAGATATTAGTGCTGAACCTTTTCAATTCTAATTTCCAGCCATGGTTGCCTGTTGTACTCATATTGAGGCTAAACATTTTGCTATAATCCACATTGTCAAACCCATTAAGTATTTTAAGAACTTCAATGAGCTGACCTCGTAATCCGCGGGTCTCCAACGGGAAGAGATCAAGAGCTCTTAACCGGTCCTCATAGCTCATTCTTCTAAGCGATGGAACAAGTTTCGTAGTTCTATTTTGTACTATTTCTAGTCGCTCTATATCTTTCCTGAGTGCTGGAGACCAGAATTGAACAGCATGCTCCAGGAGAGGCCGTATTAGAGCGTTGTAAAGTGTGAGGCCTATTTTCTTATTTCTATACTTAAATTGCCTCTTAATATAGCCCAATAATTTCTGAGCTTTCTTCTCTACTTCAATGCACTACTTGGAAAACTTTAGGTCCCTGCTAATCAGAACACCCAAATTGTTTTCCAATTCAGTCACTTCCAGAGGCATTCCCAATAGTGAATAACCTAAATTGGGGTTTGCTTGGCCGATATGCATCACCTTGCACTATTCCAAGTGTAGAGGCATCTGCCATGTCGCCGACCATTCACCCGGTCAGTTAAGGTCCATCCTGAGCTGTTCAACCACTTTGGGGTCTTTCACATTCATTCCAAGCTTTATGTCATCTCCAAACTTGGAGATCACACTCAATAGACCAATATCGATGTCATTGACATATATGATAAACAGAAGTGGGCCAAGGACAGATCCATGTGGAACTCCAGAAGTGACTGAAGTCCACTCAGAAGAAAAAACATTGATTACCACTCTTTGTTGTCTACCTGTTATCCAACTGTCTATCCAATGTTTTACCTCGTTATTGATACCTAGCGCATTTACTTTTGGCATTAGCCTGCAATGAGGCACTTTGTCAAAAGCTTTTTGAAAATATAAGTAAAGGATGTCTATGGCTCTACTTTTGTCATACTCACTCAGCATTTCATGGAAAAATTCCAGCAATTTGTTATTCGCCTGAATTCATGTTGGGAACCTATAATTAAATTGTGGGTTTCTAGGTAGTCAACTATTTTGTCTACTAGTATCCCTTCTAAGAGTTTTACTATGATAGAAGTCAAGCTAATTGACCGAAAATTCTCAATTTTCTAGTGATTTATTGAAGATGTCTGCTAAGAAAGGTGCGATTTCATCTCGCACTTCACGTACAACTCGAGGAAGAAAGCCATCTGGGCTGGATGACTTGAACCTATTAAACTTATCTATTCGTTTTGATAAATCCTCTGGGGTACATCTGATTTTGCTAAGAATTTCACCCTCATGCACTAATCCTGGACTTGGCATGTCACTGATATTTTCCCTTGTGAATACCGAGGCAAAATAGTCGTTTAGGGATTTAGCTATATCAGTGTCAGAAGTTTGAAGTTGGCCTGTTGGATCCTTTAGAGGTCCAATGCTACTTTTGAATCGCTTCTTGCTCTTCACATAGCTGAAGAAGTCTTTAGGACTCTCTTTGCAGAGGGCAGCAACCCTTAGTTCTTCATTTTATTTTGCTTCCTTTATAAGAGATTTCACTCTTCTATACATATTTTTGAAGGAATCTAAATAAGTTTGGTCTTGATTTCTTTTGGCCTTTCTGTATGCAACCTTTCTATTTTTAATTGCTGAAGCTATGTCTCTTGTGAACCATTTTGGTTGGGTTGAGCCTGATTTGGTAAGCTTAGTAGGAACGAATGCAGCTTGTCGATCCATAAACTGCTGTTTGAATGAGCACCAAATCGCATTAACATTCTCACCCTCAAGTCTGATCTGGGATAAGCTTCCCAAAGGCCTTCAAAATTTGCACGACGGAAATCTAGTTTTGCACTCTGAGGATTGGTGGTTCTGCTGCTAAAGGTGCGGAGACAGAACCTAACTAGATTGTGGTCACTACCTCCAAGTGATTCCCCAACAGATAAGCTGGTCACACTTTCATCTTCAGTGGTGAACACAAGATCTAGTATATTGTTCCCTTTAGTTGGATTGTTCACCCACTGAGAGAGAGAGAGAGAGAGAGAGAGAGAGAGAGAGAGAGAGAGAGAGACGCCTTTTACTCGACTATATAGCTTCTTATTAACTTCTATTTTAATTTACTTCTCTTCTCCTCCTTGCTTTCCAAAATGTATCATCTTTCCAGTTTCCCAACAATTTGTCATCAACCTTTGTCTTTGTAATCATGCTTTGTTATTTACTTTTCATTTCCTATCCTTCTCATCCTTACAATCGTCCGTTACCTTGACACCTTTCCACGTTTGCTCTTCTACATGTCCTACTTTCCCCACGATTCCTCTTCTGTCAAACTTTTATTCTCCTCTTCCCCTACTTGTCTTCTCTTCACCTTTTCTTCCTCTTACCCTCTCATGGGTATCCACCCATCCCGTTTTTACTCATCATTCCCATTTTTTCCTCCTTCTTTTCACATTTTTCACTCCTCCCTACTTTTCCTTTTCTTCCCCTACACATTCGTCCTCCACTCCCACTGTTCCTTCTCTTCTCCTACATTTCACTTTGTCCTACTTCCTTGCCTTTTCCCTCCACTCCTCCCCCATTTCCTCTTCCCTTTTTATATATTTCCATCTCTTCAGATCTTCTTCATCGTTTTGTATTTGTCCTCTTCAATCCCACTTTTCTATCCACCCCTCCTACTTTCCCTCCCCTGTCCCGGTTTCCTTCCTCTCCTCCCCCTTACCTCCTTCCCTTCACTTCTTTATCCGCTTCTTCCACTTTTCCTTCCCAAGTTCCACTTATCTTCCTCTCCTAATTTTCCTCCTTTCCTCCCACTTTATCATTCCCCTCTATTTTTCCTTTCACTTCATACTTTCCTATCTCTCCATCCACTTTTCTATCTCCCCCACCACTTTTCAATCTCCCCTCCCACTGTTCATCCTCCTACCCACTTTTCCATCCCCCACCCACTTTTCCATCCTCCCTTCCCACTTGTCTATCTCTCTACCTACTTTCCATCTTCCCTCCCACTTTTCCACTCTCCCTCTCACTTTCCCGTCATCCAGTTCCACTTTTCCATTTTCTTTTCCACTTTTCCATCCTCCTCCCCTTCCTCTTCCCCACCACTCCTGAAGGCCCAAGAGCAAAAACCTCCGTAAATCGTCTTAATTGCAAATACTGAGAGATGTTTATAGTTGCTCTCTCTCTCTCTCTTTCTCTCTCAATCTCTCTCTCTCTCTCTTCACCTCTTTCTATCAATCTACCTATCTATTTACCTATCTATCTTTTGAACCTGATTCTCCTCACCCTTCCAATGCTTCCTAAATCCTTTCCTTCCTTCCTCAAGTCCTCTTCCTATCCCCTTTAGTCAACAAATAAGAAAGAGAGGCTTAGTCAACAGAAACTCCCTCTTTAACCTTCTCTCTCCCTCTCTCTCTCTCTCTCTCTCTCTCTCTCTCTCTCTCTCTCTCTCTCTCTCTCTCTCTCTCTCTCTCTCTCTTTTAGATAAACACATCCTTTAGCTTCAATCCTCCCTTTATTTGTTTGTTTTGATAACAAATTTACTGTTCTCTTTCTTTTCAAATCCTATAAGGGTATTTTTTTGCCCAACTATGTTTATTGTGCGGTTATTTGCCAGATGGGGTGGAACGTGGGGAGAAGGCATGTTGCTTTGCTCTTCTTTTCTTTCAATTTCCATTTTGGGTGGCTTTACTTTCGCTAATAGAATTCAGTGTTAACCACGTCACTGATATCGTAATATATATGTAGACAGTGAATCTATTTACTATCTCTCACTCTCTCACTCTCTCTCTATCTCTCTATCTCACTCTCTCCACCTTCCCCATTCTCTGCCCATCCCACGGCCCCCTCCCCATTTGTATGCATTAGTGTCCCTTTTTTAGCTGCTAATGGTGCATCTACATTTTCTACGCCAGAAAAGCCACTGTAATATTTTTTGCTCCCGAGACAGCATATAATTATAATTATATTTTTCCTTCTGAATTCCAAAGTGGTATGGGGACATATTTGAGAGGCACACTATTTTGGTCACAGTCGTCTGGACTTGGATGGCACCGAGGTTGGCTAACAAAACAATATATTTTTGTCCCGTTCTCTAAATATATAAAACGTCTGCGTGTACAAGTACAGTGTGCATGTTTACGTGTGTTCTTGTGTGTGAGCTATGGTGTGCTGTGTTGTGTTGGATTGTGGTGTTTACTTTGTGTTGTGTTATACACCCGTGTGTGTGTGTGCCTGATGTTGTCATGTGGTTTGTTGCGGTGTGTTATAAATTATCTACTGTATTGTGTTGCGGTGTGTGTGTTTGTGTGTGTGTGTTCTCGTGTGCGCAGGCCTGAGTCTGATCCAGGACGAAGCTTATTGTCCATTTTATAACTTTCCTTTTACAACGGACGTAATAAAATCTACGGTCACATTTGGCCATAATTTGCAATTAAATGTCGAAGCTTGATTGTGAGAAATACTCTATAATAAAGGTCCCATATATATATTTTATCACTCACATACACACACACACGCGCGCGCGCGCGTACGCATACACTCTTCCACGTACACGTACGGGGCGGGTTTGCTGAGTGGTCTACGGCGCTGTGTGCTGATTGCGAGGTTGAGGGTTCGAGTCCTCCAAAATCCTAAAGGTTTTTTCGGCTATCCCAATGGAGAGGATTGTATCGTGGTCCCTCCCTAGCCAGGCTATTCAACTATCAGTTTGTGTTAGCCTATACGTATTCTCACGATTGCAATTGCGTATATACTATGATGGGAACTCGGCACCCAATGTGAGCCGTAGTGGTCGAGTGGTGAGCACGCTCACGTGTGAATCTGCAAGACCCGGAATCGAATCCCTGCCACGGCGGATATTTAGTGGGTGTGGTAGTACGTCCTAGCATGTGCCACATGCTTGCACCCAGTCAGGGGACATCCTGACGACGTATACAGACTAAACACACATAACAAAGCCACTCCAACAGCTTCCTATCTATCCAAAACCCCTCCTCCCCTCTCTACACTCTTCAGAAAAATAGGAAAAGTAGAATGTAGATACGAGGTGCCGTTGTAAAGGCTTATCCCTCAATACTTTCATCTGATCTGTAGATAAGGTAGAATACGTTTTGTACTGACCTAGGTTAAGAAAACACTTTAGAGATTATTATTATCATTACATACTCCTGTATATACTGTATATCTACCTCTCTCTCTCTCTCTCTCTCTCTCTCTCTCTCTCTCTCTCTCTCTCTCTCTCTCTCTCTCTCTCTCCCTATATAGCCTATACAGTATATATATATATATAAATACATATATATATATATATATATATATATATATTGGCATGACAACCATGAAGTTATCTAGTCATCTGGCTTACCATTCATCTTCAGGAACCACTAAAAACCACCACAGAGCCGAACATAAAGCGACTTTGAAAAGAGAATTCTTGGTTGAAACACAGAAATATTAGCAAATGTATCAAGATCAAAGAAGAGCAGGATGTTTTACCTCACGGCTAGCCAATCAGAAGCCTGTAAACTACTTTACCTGCCAGTTGTATGGTATATATGCTCACTAAACTAGTTTACCTGCCAGTTATACGGTATATAAGCTCACTAAACTGCTTTACCTGCCAGTTATACGGTATATAAGCTCACTAAACTGCTTTACCTGCCAGTTATACGGTATATAAGCTCACTAAACTACTTTACCTGCCAGTTATACGGTATATAAGCTCACTAAACTGCTTTACCTGCCAGTTGTATGATATATAAGCTCACTAAACTGCTTTACCTGCCAGTTATACGGTATATAAGCTCACTAAACTGCTTTACCTGCCAGTTATACGGTATATAAGCTCACTAAACTACTTTACCTGCCAGTTGTATGGTATATAAGCTCACTAAACTACTTTACCTGCCAGTTGTATGGTATATAAGCTCACTAAACTACTTTACCTGCCAGTTGTATGGTATACAGTATATGCTCACTAAACTACTTTACCTGTCAATTATATGGTATATATGCTAACTAAAATACTTTACCTGCCAGTTAAATGGTATATATGCTCACTAAACTACTTTACCTGCCAGTTGTATGGTATACAGTATATGCTCACTAAACTACTTTACCTGTCAGTTGTATAGTATATAAGTTCACTAAACTACTTTACCTGCCAGTTGTATGGTATATAAGCTCACTAAACTGCTTTACCTGCCAGTTATATGGTATATATGCTCACTAAACTACTTTACCTGCCAGTTATATGGTATATATGCTCACTAAACTACTTTACCTGCCAGTTGTATGGTATATAAGCTCACTAAACTACTTTACCTGCCAGTTATATGGTATATATGCTCACTAAACTACTTTACCTGCCAGTTGTATGGTATATAAGCTCACTAAACTACTTTACCTGTCAGTTGTATGGTATACAGTATATGCTCACTAAACTACTTTACCTGTCAATTATATGGTATATATGCTCACTAAAATACTTTACCTGCCAGTTATATGGTATATATGCTCACTAAACTACTTTACCTGCCAGTTATATGGTATATATGCTCACTAAACTACTTTACCTGCCAGTTGTATGGTATATATGCTCACTAAACTACTTTACCTGCCAGTTATATGGTATATATGCTCACTAAACTACTTTACCTGCCAGTTATATGGTATATATGCTCACTAAACTACTTTACCTGCCAGTTATATAGTATATATGCTCACTAAACTACTTTACCTGCCAGTTATATGGTATATAATTATGTTCACTAACCTACTTTACCTGCCAGTTATATAATATATAAGCTCACTAAACTACTTTACCTGCCAGTTGTATGATATGTATGCTCACTAGATCACAACAATTCTCGGCCGAGCGGTAGATCGATCGACAGGACGAGGAAGTGACATGGCTTCATTTTATTCCTCAGACCCTATTCACATCATGCTCACAGATATCTCCACCTTGATTTCTGGACGGGTTAAATGGTATACCATGAGGAAGGGATATGGCTTCATTACTAGAGCTGATAATGGAGCTGAAATCTTTGTCCACAAAAGCAGGATTTTCTCCCCTAATTCACAGCATGCTGTGCCATCCCTTGGTGGCGGGGAGGCGGTACTCTTTAACTACATTAAGGGTACGAAAGGGGATGAAGCTGACCATAGAAAGGGGATGAAGCTCACCATATCACTGGACCTTCCTTTGTTGCTGTTCAAGGCTCCATCCATGCCTTGGAGAAGAAGAAGAAGGAGAAGAAAAAGAAGGGGAAAAAAAAAGAGTTGTAGACTACTCACCAGAAGGCTCTGGCCAGCCATATCGTGACAAATCTACCATCATCCAGATTATTGTCACTACAACCATTTCCCTTGCTGGTGGATACCAGAAAATCCTTCGGGAGTATCTCCCTGCCTTTTTGAAGGCCAATAACCTTCGTTCTATAAAACTCCCAATGTTCCCGCCCATACAAAGAGTCAGGCCACTTGTGTTGATTCCTACTCAAGCCTCAGGAAGCAAAAGCAACCTCGCCTGAATCTGCCTAAGCCTCTCAATCATTCCACTACAGCGGTTGCCGATCCGTCCAAGCCTAGTTATCCGCCGCCATCCTCTCCTGGCTCATCGTCACCCAGAGGCCCTTTAACCAAGCAACCAAGCGTCTCCAAATCTCCCTCCAGCGGTCAGAATCCTCCACCTATCGCAGCCAAGACAGACCTGCATCTCTCACCACTCTTTGAACTGTTTGCAAAGTACCCAAAGCCTTCCTTGCCCCTCCAGTTGTTGTTGCTCGTTGTGTGCTCATCCACATTCAATTCAATCCCATGCATGCTGAGTTAAGCCTCGGCAACTTTTCCTCCCACTAAATTTTTCCATCCACCCCTTAACCTTTAAACAGCGAAGCTATGGTAGTTCAAAGGGTACCACCGTGCGAAGGTATTTGGTATAAATCTGACAAAAATCATCATATTTACCATATATATCTTTATTAATTGTCAATATGCGCCTATTTTACTTTAAATATGAACATATGAATATTTAAGAGCAATAAAAGATGTGGGAATAGCATTTGGGGGATGAAAAAGACATTATATTGCAGCCCGGTCGTATCATGAGATGAGAGCCCGGGCGGCATACACCCTCCCTCTCCAACCTCCAGTGCGACACTGAGGCTCGCAATAGAAGTCTCTGTTATTGCAAGGATCTTTAGCTGCTTCGCCAGTGTTACAGAGATCGCGTGAGGGAAATTCGCGCGGAAAATTACCCGATAAAAGTGGGAATAAGAGGAAAAATAGCTGATAATTTAGGAAGGGGGAAAATAGGGGAAGGTGGGGGTTGCGACACGTGTGGAGGAGTGGTATTGGAGGGAAATTATCTCACCTAATCACAAATGACTTTGTTCTGAGTGCCACAGGGGTGTTTTTAAGTTTTTTTTATGCTCTGGCTCTATTGAGGACGGTCGCATTGCACCACAAAAACCTCTATAGAGGACGGTTGTGGTTTATGTGTTAAAACCATTCTTTATCACCCTAACCTTGTTTCGCTTCCCCACTTACCTGAAAGTTTTGTATTCATTCATTCATTCATTCAAACTACTGATGAAGTACCAAGAACGTACAAAAACGCGTTCAAGTTAAGTACTATGCATATTAAATCCTATGTTACTGCCCAAAATTACTTTTGGAGAGATCATCAGATAACTTCCTACGAAAGGCAAAAATGCCCTCAGAAAAAGATAAAAGATAAACAAGAAGCTCTGTAACAACCAACTTG